>JAXIUT010000546.1:25387-35812 GCA_035586675.1 Eurytoma californica | reverse complement strand
GAGGAAATGCAAAATATAAATGGATACTTGAGTATTGTTTTCTTATCTTTTTTATAATAAAATATAACAAAATAATGGATTCGAGGGTAGTTAATTAATTATTTGTGCAAGAAATTTATAAAGAAAAAAAAACGAAATTGATATGATCAACGAACAGAATAAAGATGTGAAGATCAAGTTGAAGACAAAAAAAGAAGGTATATAAGTGAGACAGTTGACAGTTAGTCTTTTGGAGTGATGTATGAACTATCTGTTGTCCTACTGGTTATCTTGGATACACACATAGGTGAAAAAGCGGCGAGTTTAATACACACTACAGTAATAAGTTTGACTAGGGTATGCCATACGGTCAGGTCAATGTTACTATTAATATTTATTTTAATTTTTATAATTTTTGCAACAGAGTAGAGTTATTGTTGTGCTTTTGTCGGGAATTAAAGTAAAAAATCAACATTTTCGCAAAGAAGCTAGAAGGAATGGAAACGATCCGGAAAGAATAGAACGAGAGAGAGAATCAATGAAAAAGTGACACTATCCTGTTTGAAAATTGAGCAGATTCATGCGGAGAAATGGACCGCGCTATCTGCTTTATTTACCTTTCCCGGTGGCAGACGCATTGTTTGTTTCACAGAAGAAAGCCCGAAAGTGGAGGGCAGAATGGGAGCGAACGTCTCGCCGAAGCACTCGGTCGTTTTCTTCCTAGCCAGGCTGCATTTTCCCCGAGTTGGACCATTGTGCGCCAGGAGTGTCGCGGATGTGAATTTCCTTTCAACACCTTCGCGTAAACTACGTGGGCGAATTTAGCGTGGGACTCGCGTTATCTAGAAACAGGTAAAAGGTGGCACTATTCGGACGCGAGCGTTTTTTCCTCCTTTTTTTCTCGATGGGGCGTTTAGATATGTTTGCATTACCTTCGAAAATGGCGAAAGAAGTGAACTATTTTGAAACCTGCTATGATAACAGCATCTTCAAGTAGGAAAATACCGAAAAATGAAAATATAAATAATGACACGTTGTACAAAAAAAAAATTCTTTTACATCTGATTTTATTTGTATACGTAAACTAATTTGTACATTTAGATTTTTTATTTGCATAGGTAATAAATTGCACTAAAATTATTTAAGTTATTTTCTGATTAGCGAATTATGATATAATGTTCGAGCATTCAACCTTGAAAATTTTCAAATCAAAGTTTTAAAAAAATATCTCTTACTAGTTTATCAGAGGAACACTTTTTAATGGAAATTAAAATTTAATTCATTAACTTCAGAAGAAACAAATGTAAAATATTCATCTATCTGGACTACTACTTGAAAAGTTTAACATGCATTCGTACGTAAATTTTTTTCAAGAGTACGATAAATAATTCTTTATACTAATGCACGAATTCCTTGGTTTGAGAAAAAATTCCATTTTAAATAACTCACGGCATGAGTCTCGCGACTTTGACATCGTACGGATCCCTTTGAAGGCTTAACCCTTGGAAAAGAGAGGTACCGAGAGGGGGGGGGGTAGGAGAGAAGTTTAAAAGGCTGTTAAAGTCATTCAAGCTCACCCTCGAAGGCGAGTCGCACGAGAGGCCTAGAAATTGCCGTTTTCGCGTTCCGCTCGTAAATTCCTGCGAGGCAAATCCTACTTGGCAATCACTCCGACATCGCTAAAGCTCGCTTTATCGCCCCCACCCCTCCCTGCCTCTGGGTCTGCGCGCGGGATCGCTTCGATCTCCGAGTTCCTTTCCCTTCCCCCCAGCTTGCGAGAAGCCGCCCTATATATTTTGTTTTTTTTTTTTTAAGCGGACGCACCGACGGCGCATTTCGTTCGGCCGCGGCGCTCGGAAATTATCCGCCTAATTGGTATTCGATTCGAGCGCTTCGGCGTCTGCTTGTTTATTCACCGGCGCGAGCACCGGACCACGCTTATGGGAATTTGCGAGCTTGCACTGCGGCCGTCGCTGTGGCGACGCCACTTCTCCTATTCGCTCCGCTGACCCGCCGTGCTCCCATCTCTAATTGCCAATTTTTTCCGTGTTTTTTCGAAACCTACGGGGTACATAACGAGGTGCCCTCGCGAAATTCAACGATTGTTTATTTTACTTATTCTGTTTCGTGGCTGCGGAAAGGAAAATAATATATTTTCTGTATTTTCTTTTAAAAAAGACGTCCTCTTGTGTTTTCTCCGTGAAATTCGTAACTGGTATATTGTGAATGAATACTGCATTGTGTAACGGAGATATTGTTTAGATATTTCTACATTGAAATGATACAGTAGCAGACGTAACAAAGGTTTGTATTGTATAATATACACTGAAAGAATTTTCGCGTAAAAATTACGGTGATGCTCACCGGAAAAATTACGTGAAAAAACGTATTCGTGGGACGGTTTTCCATCTTGGAAATTTTTACGGGAAAATAATTGTAAATTTTACACGGAGCTTGCGCGATACGAAAAGCTCCCGCAAAAATTGTATTCCCGTAAAAATTACGAAGCTTTTCTCGTAAAAATTACAGAGCTTTGCCTATAAAAAATTACGGAGGCTTTCCTGTAAAAATTACGGAGCTTCTATATCGCGCAAGCTCCGTCCCACGATTACGTTTTTTTCCCGTAATTTTTACGGGAAAATTCTCTTAGTGTAGTTGTTAGTCTCATACAAATTATTTTAGTAGATTATTATATTATTAAACTGTAAAGTTCAAGAAGTATTTTACCTACAATCAACTTCTTTATATTTTCCACATCTCATCTTCAAAGGAAGCAAAATTTTTTGGTAAATGTTTTTTAATGTTGAAATAATTTTATGATTAAATTATCTTGATTACTATAACAATTTTATTATGACTTCTAATTAACATAAATTCGAGACTATACAACAGTGAGAGCTTTTCTGCTCCTGAGCAGTGCAATTCATAGGTAACAAGGGGGCTCTAGAAGAAAAGCTTCGCACCAAATGAAGGGTCGACGTTTCCATGAAATTCAACCATCCCCGCTTCCCCCCAGATAGACATGGCTCGCGCCCGGGGACCACGCGGGATGCAGTTGCGCAAAAGCTGCGCGCACGGCCAGGCGCACTTGTCGATTCGCTAATTAGTCCCGGGTAAATGTCCTGAGCGAGAGGGACGGAAGCGAGGCCGCGCCTCCCGGAGGAGAGGTCATAAACGTCCCGTAACAGCGACGTAACTCGTTACTTTTATCGGCGCGAGCGGCCTGGATTCGCGCGGCGCGGACCTGAAATTCCTCCGCCGGAGGATATGCCCGAGGAATTTACATGCCCAACGAGAGTCGCGGCCGAGGGAATTAATTCGCCCCGCGAATAGTCACGGTTATGACGACTATCTCGGCATGGAATGAAGTACCGGCGATTTGAGCGGAGTTCGCTTTGTATAGTGTCTTATGCGCTTTTTGTTGAGCCCCGCGTTGTACAGCGACGGCTTTTATGAGCCTTCGTTCTTTTTAACGTGGGTCTACCACTAGTTTGGGGAATTCGGAGCGGCGTGCGCTTAATTGGAGAGAAATAAATTTGAGCGATGATGATGCAATTCGTCAGATGTTTGCAATTTCATTTTTATTTGCGTATTGAATATAACGTGAGGATTTAAATGTGACTCTGGCGACTTACGGACCCGGAGACGAGATGGCAGTGCGCTGGCATACTCACCTAAAACAATAAGGAAAACCAATATTTAGCATACAAATACCCAAGTTCATTATTTTAATAATAACAATTCGTTCAGATCCACAGTTAAATACGATCAAATTTAAAAATCATTTTTGCATTTATAATTGTTCATACTCAAAGTGGAATATAAATTTTTGGCAAATAATTGTGAAATAATTAGTAAATTACACAAAAAGTTAGGATTTTTTATAATGATTGCTCCAAAAAAACTGCACAAACCATAAATTCTTTTCGTGGAAAAAATCGAAAGTAAGTGCATACATTTCACACAATTTTAATATCATTTCTTACAGAATAAAATAATTTAGCATATAATTTTAACGTTAAGGTAGCTTACGAGTTAGGTACTATATCAAGAAGGGATTTTTTACTAGGGGAGTTACTTTTCTTGTCCTTTTTGATAAAATCGGACTTAAACTGCAGTAAATACCACTGCTATATTTAAATGTCACAAAAATTCCACCAACAGAAGAACCAATATAATCAAATCCAAAATTTATTCGTTTATAGCTTAATCAAATGAAAGTTTGGTACAAGAATAAAGTATTTTTGATAATTAACACGTCATTCTTGACTATAAGTATTAGCTATATAACAAATAAAAAGAAACAGGAATATTAATATTTAAGTCTAAAAACTTGATATAAAATATCTTGAAAAGTTGCAACGTCAACGACTCTTGGCAAAGCCTCAAATTTCTATCGAGCACGAATCTCGAAAACATAAATCCGAGCACGCGATCAAGAAGCGATGATTATCGTCGCGCAGATCAGGCGAATGCATAAACTGCCGGGCTCCCTCGATATTTATAGTTTTACGTTTCCTATACAGTCCCGTTACCATCGAAGCCAGCGGCAAACAATATATCCTCGGACACAAAAAAGTTTCTTATATATATAAGAAAACGAATTACTGAAACGGCGGCCATCGGTCGATAGGCAAATTACCGGGCAAATAAACGAATGCAACATAATGGAAATCTCGATGGATCGGGGGCCTTTGTCGCAGCCGGCGGCATCTGTGCCGCGCGCGAAAAAAAGGCTCCGGCGTGTGTAACAATGAGTTGGACCGAGTCCCCGAGAAGCCACTCAACGATCTAATTTCCAGCCGACGTCCGTTCGTCCGCTTTTACGACGCCTCTACGAAGACGTTGCTTTTCAAAGAAGAAAGGGAGAAGGGCTATAATAAAGTCCTAGAGCACCGGGGCAAAGACTCTCTTTCTCTCTCTCTCCGTTCTTTTCTTCTTTTTTCCTTCCTTGAGACGAGGGGAGGTCGGACGCCGCTTTGATGAGACAAGTCTATGCCACGTAGACTCGACATACCTTAAAGTTGCAAATTGCAGCTTAGTATTTTGCTGTTGCTAAGGCGCGCGGGTTGACTTTATTTGAAACCCAATAAACTTTTATTTGCATGGAAAGTAAAAAAATAAAATTTTAATTATGGTTGAAAAATAGTTGTAAAATAAGGAATGAATGTCCGACTTACAGTAAGAAAAAAAGGAAAGAATCCTGTGGCTTTGTGTTACGTAAATCCGTTACATGAGAATACATGTAAAGTCTATATTTCTTGTATTAATTATTGAAATAAACAAATTACTCGAAACCTTGATTTTTTTGTTATAAAACATATGTGTTACAAAGATTAACTTATCAAATAACGAGTTTATGTTATGAAATATTTCTACTTTATTTGCGTAATTCGTGATTCACTGGTTTTCTATATATACCAAATTTGTTATAACCATAACGTCAATTATTAATATACCTACATAATGGAAATAAAAAAAGATTAAAAAAGAGCAAGCCGATCGCTTTATCCTTATTACACCTTGAGTTATTTTTGCTTTCGCTGAAGTTACATATTTCCATCGTCCCCTATATAAAGATCCGGATCAATACCCTTTCAGCTTCATAATCCCAAAATAAATAATCTTTTTTATTTTCAATATTAAACCTGATTCTCTAAAGAAAAAATAATAAAGGAACTAAATGAGTTGAGAGAAAGTTCATTGATTGAATATAGTCGAGTCGAGGAAGGTGCAATTTACATTAGCGCTCAACAATAGCAGCCTTGACAAGCCGGAACTTCGCAGACTTCTCGCGAAACGGACGGATTGAAAGTCGGACAAAAGATAGTCTTTACAAAGTATAATTAATAACTCGGCGGTTTAAAATTCGCGCGTAAAATACACGAGAGCCGCGGCGAAACTTTTTTTCGCCTCCACGCCCCGCTGGGAAATCGCACTGCTTCACCGCGTCACGCTTGCTCCATTTTGTTCTCCATCTCGCGGGCGAACGGGCGCAAAGAATTTGGACCGACGATCATTAGGAAGGGGGAGCGAGGGTTCGTTTTGTCGGTCGGGGCGAGGCGCCGCGTCAAGTCGCCATTATCTCCTTGGTTTACGCCGCGATCCATCAGGCGCTCTAAAAACACGATACTCCCGGCCCACTTCTCGGGGTCCCGGGGATAATGGACCGGCGGATTCAGATTGATGAGTCGCTTATCTCGTGACGATTTCGGGTAACGCGGAAAAAAAAACGGACCATCGAGCGATAATTCAAGCGCTGACCCTACGATCTCTCCTCTCTCTCTTTCCCTCTCTTTCATTTACTGCATTAACCTCTATCTATCACATACACTATTTCTCTCCTTTTCTTTCATACACACATAAAGACTACCTCTCTCTTAAACGTACAGTCTCTTTCTCTCTTTCCCTCTGGTGAAAAACTTTATGCCGCATCTAACTCTTCGGACTTGAGCAAAGTGCTCCCTCCTTACACGCCGTCGCTTTATGCAAAGTGGAATCGCTTGGTTGGACAGCGAGAGGACAGTCCCGACCTCCGTTGTGTGCTTCCTACTCACTTCTTTTGCATTGTTTTCGAGGAGGTTTTTAGGATAGCTGGATTGAATGTAAACACAAAGGTCTAATCTAATTTTTGATATCGCAAATTGATTTTAAAAATTGTCCTTAAGATTAAATCGGATATTAAAGATTTCATGCGTGGACTTATGATTTGTCTTTTCATACCTTTATTTCAATTTGTAAATGTTTTCACTTTATGACCAGTGCTATATATACCATTATTTTTGTCAGAAATAATAAAAATTGTTTGTTAAATGCAATAAAGCAGAAATAATGTAATACAACATCCTATCAAAAAGCTTAAAAGAGAACAGCGATATAACCCCGAAAAGAAATTAAATTTTGAATTATAAAGATTTTTTTAATTTCGCATCTCCCCTTCGCTCCCTGTAAAAAAAGAGCGAAATTAGCAGAAGGCTGCAGCTCCTGTTGACAAAGCAAGGAGCCCTCGAGTCTTTCAAATACCCCGAGCCAAACAAAAGCGAAGAAATAGTAATACAAGCTTTGTCTTACTTAAAGATTTCTGCACGCGCGCACGCAGTGAAAGCATCGCGAGCGCAGCCCAAAATTGCGAGGTGCAAGCGGCGCGTGAATGGCTACGAGGGGTGATAGGGGGGGATGGGCACCCGAGAGAGAAAGAGTCGCCTCACTTCCATATCGATCGTATCTCGCTTTCAGCGCGGGAGTTTGAGAGCAGTCCGGCGGTGGCGGGAGGGAGGGTAGAGCTGCAGCTGAGAGAGAGAGAGAGAGAGAGTGAGAGAGAGAGGGATGGGGGGAGAGGGCAAAGCGGTGGTTTAAGGGTGGCACGAGTGCCCGCTGAAAGAGTTCATGAAAACCGGCAGCGTCTGCATCCTCCTCCCCCCTCGTTCCCCGAACCTCCCGCGGCACCTCCTTCCTCTTCTTCTCTGTCGCGCGTCGAAAAACAGACTTCTCTCGCCGAAATCGTAATTTCGATCCTCGAACGGAACTCGCCTCTTTGCCGCTGCTCTCGAAATCGAGTAGGGCAAGGAATTTATTTGATAGGAATAATTTAAGTCGAGTTAATTTTGAATGATACCTTCTCAGTGTGATGTAGTTAATCATTCTGAGATAAAAAACTTTACTTAAACTATAAGTGAAAGATCTTTAAGTTAAAAAAATGAATATTTACTTATTCATATTTCGACAAAGAAGAATTACATTTGAATAGATCTACAATAATAAGGAAATAATTAATTACCAAGGAGCCAACCAGTTTTTTCGGATCTGCATTTTGCTTAATCTTTGAAGAGAGATCCTTTGATAAAAAATAACGAACACGTGCACTGAGAGTATGTAAGAAAGAAGAAGCATTTTTTTTAAATCTAAAAGAAGTAACATTGAAAAAATTTAAATTAAAAATAATTTAAAGCTATAAATTTGTGATTTTATAGATTAAAATTCTTGTTCGATTCTAAAGTTATATAGAATTAATGAACAATTAAAAATTTATTAAAGAAATTTCATCTTCTTCGATAACTTTTCTTCACTTATAATTACTTAACCTTTTTCTTTATTGGCATTATTTTCTTATGCTTAGTATCTGAATAATCGAATTTTTAGAAATTCCAAATTTTTTAAAAAATGTCCCTACTTTTATTACCAGACCCCTGTCTGAAAAGTCTTTACACACATGTTCAACATTTTTGACAAAAAAATATACTTCAAATCCTGAGCAAAAACTAGTACCCAAAAGCCTGGTCACTACCTCATAAACATATCTAGAAAACGGTCATAGCAAACAAGTAGTATAAGTACGACTATAGTCAGGCACTCATCAAACTCAGAACGATCCCCATAATCATTACGTAAAAAACAAGAAGAGCCTTCTTTAATTTTGTACCTGATATTAAAAAAAAAACGCATGACCATAGCGAAGCACATGCGTTTTCCTAAGCAAACGAACCGCAATTGAACGGAGGGGGTAGGGGGGGGTAGGGTAACGCAGGGCGCATTAGACATTGACAATCGGCGTAATCGCGGAGGCGCCTAACCTCACTACCGATTCAACCATAACACCCGGCGGCTCTCGCGCATAATTGTTTCCCGTCGCGACGGGCGCGTAAACAAAGGCGGGCGGGCGGTGAAAGTTCGCGCGACGCGTCGCGCTCCGGAGCTTCGCGAGGGCGGAGAACAGTCGCGCACCGAAAACGGACAATTAAGATCGGGCGAAATTGAAATTGTTCCTCCCCTACCCCGCTATGGGCTCTTTATTTATTGCGCCCGTGGCCCGGCTCGTTAATGGATTTCATTAGCAGTTATTATCCGCCGCGCTAATAGCCAGCTAACGATTGCCCGACCCGATGGGAGCTTACGCGAAGGCTGTTCTCGCGTGGTCGTTGCTCGCTTGATCATAATGAGCCGTGCATCGGAAAAGGCAGGGGGTACCTGGTATTCGTTTTTTAGATTGGACACTTTTTTAGGCACGCTGTATAGCGCTTTGATACATTTTATTATCTAATTATTGGGAGAAATTATTTTTTGATTCAATGAAGTGCTCGTTATTTATCTTGAAAAATGAAAAGTAGTATTGAATAAAATAGCTTTGTCAGACTTTGTTTAATGTGCAATTAGAATTGCTTTTGGTGGCATTTAATTACAGTGATTATTAGAATTAAATCAATTTTTTCAAATCAGTTGTAATCGTGCATAACCCGAAACACTGACAGCTTCCTTTAATACTTAATCATTTAGGTGTAAAAAGGTGGCATATATAAAACAGAGGAAGCAGATCCGTTAGTGAGAAACATCTTTGACTCTGATTGCACCTGACGGTAAATTTACTAGTTAATATTACGCGCTTTACAAGAGCTAATCACTGTGAATAAAAAGTGATTACAGTCGCTTATTTAAAAAGGGTTTGTGATTTTAAAAAAATAATAATCCCTCAATAATTTACTCGATCTTAATAAAGTAATAATAATACATTATTAATAAAATCATAACAAAATTTATGATATTTCGAAATAATGAATTTCTTGTATATTTTTCTTTGAAAAGATAAGAAAGTGTACTTTGACTTTCACCGGCTTCATAAAGAACACATACTAAAAGGAGTAACGTCAGCGGAGGGTATGTATGAGCGTGTTACATCACGCGTTGGCAACTCCTTCAGAAGCACGAACAACAAGGAGAAAAATATGTCATTCTGCTTGGTCTTCAAAGGCAAAAAAAAGAGGGAGAGAGAGAGAGAGACGGAGGGGGGAGATAAACTCCCGGCGAGTCTCTATTCGCGGAGGAGAAGGTTGGAGGGGGAGAAAGGTGACAGCGAAGCGCAGCCCATTTTTCTCGAAAAATATCGGAGGAAAAAGGCGATTCCTCGCAAACAGAATAGTCCTCGTTACATAAAGAAGTCCTTTGCGCTTGCGCTCACCTCACTTCCGCCCTTACCTTTTCTTTCATCTTCTCGACATCACAAGAGACTCCCGACTTTTCATTCAGATCCGCGAGGAATTACACGCGATGCCCACGTAACAAGCGCGTCTTTACAACCGACTGATCCGAGTGTATCTTTTTTTTTACAAAGTCAAGATCTACTTTCTACCCTTGCTGTTTACTGCTAACTTTGATGTGCGCTACAAACATGTTTTTTTCCGTTTTTTGTAATGAAAATCTGGAAAGGCATTGCGCAGGCAAAATAATAAGGAAGGACACAATATTTTTATAATAATTTCTTGGAGATTGGAACATAATAAAAAAAAATTATAAAAACGTTAAATCCACGGTGGAGCATCATTTCATATCTCTTTTATTGAAAAAAAATTTAGAATACTACAAATATCAACAAAAGATTTAGTTTTCCTACGTGCTAAAATTTATAATAAAATTTACTAAATGATCTTTCAAATTATTGTTATTTCCATCATAATT
>JAXIUT010000546.1:14604-25287 GCA_035586675.1 Eurytoma californica | reverse complement strand
AACCACTGAATGAAGTATTTTTCAGAAAAAGGCGAAATTATTGTTATATTAAAACAAAATTAACAATATTTAAATCATTTCATGCATCAGATAAGTCGAGTAATAGGTTTTTACGTTTTTTCTGCTCCTATTTATAATCAAAAGGTAGATAATTTAGCTTCTCTAATCTTATTCTAAATTTATTAATTTCCTCAAAAAAAAAAAAAAAAAATAGAAATAAAATAAAATAAAATTTTGTATTTCTAATTAAAACATTTCAAAAATCCCTGTAAATAAATTAGAAATTCCTCTTAACGCTCTCTTCGAATGAAATCGCGTCCACTGCTTTTCCCATTAGCGCTAAAATTAAAAGAATTCTCGACTAATTTTTCCAGCAGCGAAAAAGAAGAGTCGCCGGCGTCGCAGCCGGCGAATTTTTTGCAAACTTTTTTCCTCGACCAAGCGGGCCGAGCGCGAGTGGCAAAAAAAAGCGAGCGACTACGGACGTCGGGCTGCAAGCGACAGCGGTAGCTCGACGTGTCGAGCAAGAAGATTCCGGGAGATAGAGTCGCCGAGGAAGGGAGCGAAGAGCGCGGGCCGCGGAGGAAACAGAGCGAGACAAAGACGCCACCGAATTGGATATAATGGGGGACGCTGCGAGAGCGCAAAGTACGACGGCGGCGACGGCGAAAAAAAAGGTTTCGAGAAGAGTGAGGGGCGGCGGGGCACCGGGAAGATTCTTTGACAAGTCAAACATGAGCTAACGCCCCAACCCCGACGCGCGCGAGGCCCTCATTTGCAACTCGGCCGCAAAAGCTCGAGTTCAGCTCTTTTTTTCTTTCTCTCCCCGGGCTCGCCTCCTGAATATGCCGCCCGCTCGAGCAGGAGATGAATATCGATTTTTTTTTTCGAAACTTTGATTTTTTTTTCTCTTGCCCTTTTTTTTTGGCTAAAAATAAAAAATATTTTGTGGGACGTTCATTATTTTTGCACGAGCGGTACGTCTAGAGGCTGGTGTGCGCGAGAAGAGGAGTTAACGGTATCATTCGTCTGGCTCTCCTGGGCGACTTCGAAACACGAGCGCGAACTGATAAAAGCTCGCGCGCAGCCCGTGAAGACGTACGACGACCGAAGGGGGGGGGGGGGCGAAAGGGAAGCAAAGGAAAGATAAACTGGAAAAGTAGGTCGGCGATGCTTTGATAAAAGTTATTTCGGCGCCCGTTCGTGTGTATCTACGAAAAAAAATTCAACTGCGATCCTAACTGGGCATGAAAATTATTCATTTTTCATCCACGGTAAAATCTTTTATTGATTTCTGCCGAACTTTTTTAATTTATTTGAGCTGCCGATAATGCCTCATCCCTATTCATAAGGCACTTTTTTTTTATTTCTCATCGTTTGACTGCATGAATTTCTGATTGAGAGTTCGAGAGAATAAATTTATTGTCGAGTTCGCATTAATTATTAGGTAAAAATAAATAAAAGATAGGACTTGGTTAGTTTATATAGAGACTGATGAATTTTTTAAGGAAGCCGTGATAAATAAATCAATAAAGATGTTTTTTTTTCTCAATCTATTTTTAATTCAAATTAAATTAAAATACAACCCGCAGTTATTAAATGAGGTCTTAATTAAATTACGCTCTAATAATCTAATAATACTTGCAAGGAAGGTGCATTTTGCACTTTAGTTCTGGTCAAAATTATTCCGCAGCTATTAAAACTTGTGACATGTCGCAATTTTTACAGTTCTCGCCAAGTTGTAAGTAATACTAAGCAAACAACATTTAATTCTAAAATGATTGAGCACAACAAAAGTGGGACTAATTTTTATGAAAAAATTCTCTCCGTATCCGAAAAAAAGAAAAATTAATGTTCTTTGAAGTTTACAAGCGCAGATTTTAAATTAAAATAATGCAGAACAATTTAGGTACGTAAATTGCGAATTTGCGAGAACTTATTATAAGAGAGTATGTACGGGCGGAACGTAGCTATTTTAATTACTTTGTACAACAGCGGACTAGCCATTTTAATAAAGAATCGTCTACCCGCTACAATAGAAACCGTATTTACCGTGAACAATTAAATTGCTAACGAACAATTTTCAATAATTTCTCCTTTACAGCGGTATTGTTATAATCCAGCGTATTTTCGCGATCCCTCCCTTCTATAGTCCGCAAACCAAACGCGAAATTCCGAAAAATTAATTATCCTCAACGCGAAGCTACGTAAACTTCCTTCCCGCGCTACTACCGCTAAAAATTCGATCTCAATTCCCGAGCGCTCAATCGCGATTTACAATTCGCTCATTCATAAGTCGCCGAGCTTTAAATGAACCCGCTTTGAAAGCGTCAGCGTCGGATCGCGGAGGAAAATTGAAAGGTTATTCCGCGGCGCATCGGAAAACGCTCGAGCGTTTAAGCGAGCGTCTATTATTGTTATCCATAAATTATTAGCCGGAAATCGATTAAGTCCCGGGACGAAACGACTCGAGCAGACAAACTCCGCAGTGCGAGCGACGCAGAGGGGCGGGGGGCGACTACCCGAGCGTCGAGAGCTTGCAGCGGCCCTGTTGACGTAGGTAACGACGTTTAATGGATGGCGCGCGCGGGCGTACTTTGCAAAGAAAATAACGGGCGCCCGGTGCCAGGTACCTCGCGCCGCCAATCCGCAAAATCGAGTGCCGCCGTCAATTCGCGCTGCTGCCTCGATATAAACAAACTTCGAAGCGAAGAGGTTCCGTTGCGCTGCTTTCCTTTTCCGATTGAGTTTATTTAAATTTTCTTTAGTAGATAGCCCCGACTTCGGAACACGGAGGTACAAGCTCTACTAAAAATTGCAGTAGTCAATTTTAATGTTCTGACAGACTGACGTTGTAGGAAAAATGGCAGTGGTTGATTCTTGGCAAATTTACTAAAGCTATAGTCAAATTTGTTAGATTTCCGATAAATTTTAAAAGAAATTAAAGTTAATTTCATATGTAAAATATAGTAATCTTTTCAACGATACTAACGACATATTGTATGCACATTTCTTATTTCAATAAAAAATACGGAAAGGTCTTAAAATTTAAGAAAATGTGAGTCATATCTTATGTAAAAATAACTAATCTTTCTAAAACTCCAAGGAAAGGTTTTAATAACTTTAATTCTTCATTACTTGACATTTTAATTATTTAAATTGACTGCACTTAACAATACAGGTATTGTAATGCATATGTAATTTAATTAGTAATTTTTCTTTATTACTACTCATATTTAGAAGATGGTCCACGTTAAAATGATTAAAATATCTCTTTATATTCTGAAAGCGTAAGCTTCATAATGAAATCATACTGCCCTTTAACAATTTAAAACGTAACCATTTTTTAAAATTAAAAATACTTTTTTTGTGTTATAATCATTCCATCTTTTGTGAAAGTTGTGTGGTACTCCACTTTGTGTTATGTAAATTGAAATAAGATTCAATTAGTTTTCAGGTTTAAATTTTTATTTACAGAAAGGATCACTTTATTCCGTAAAATAATTAATTAAATTAAGAAAAGCAACTATAAAATTAAATTTGAGAAAAATAACTGCATTTGCTTTGCTTTTTTTTATTTAAAAACGAAATTGATATCCAAATAGTCACTTGAGTAATCAGATATTAAGTCACCACAACTATTATAGAAATTAGAACCGAAGTTAACCTATTTTTTTTTTAATTTTCACTTTTTTAATATCGAATCAATTATCTTTGCGGTAGGGTTAGATAAACACGACGTAACACTGAGAAAGATAAAAAAAATCCAGCGATTATAGCCCGAGACGGCGAAAAGAATATACAGTCGCGAGGAAGGGCGAAGAAAAAAGGTCTGGAGAAAAGACATCCTTTTTCGCCTTTAGCGCCTATTTTGCATTTCGCTCTCGCCTTCGCTCGCGCACATATATTAAGCAAGCGAGGGTACAGGCACGTAGAGGAGAAGGAGGGGGGTAGAGGAGTAAAAAGCCGCGGCCCGATAGTTCCCTCCCCATTATGGTAAAGGCAAGCGACAAGTTTTCTATGGGAAAGTAGCTGGCGCTGTTCTCGCCGGAGGCCCGATTTCTTTTCGCCGACTTTTATGGGTTGGCTCGCGATATAACTTATTTGGAGTGCACGCGAGCTCCTCTCGCTCCCTCTCGATAAATCTCGGCTCCTATGCGGCCGCGGCGCTGCCACTCCGTCTTCCTCCTCTTCCTTCTTCCTCTTCCTCCTTTCCGGGGCCCTGTCTGCGTTTTCTTCCTTTTTTTTCAAAGGCACTTGTTTCCCCCCCGACTTTTTTTTTGCAGCCGGCCCCGCTACATTCTTCACGATCGTCGGATAAACAAAGGCACGTCGTTCATTCGATTTGCGAGTAGGGATTTTTGGGGAGAATAGAGAGGAGAGAGGGAACGGGGAAGGGATTAAAAGGTTTGGAGTAATTCACGGGAGCTGCGCCGACGACTTGTTACTGCTAGCATTACTTTCTAGGAGATTATTAGAACCGCAGGTCATGAATTTTGTTGAATTTGCAGGAGATGTTTTCTTATGTATAAACATGAAGGAAGATAAAATTGTAGACCCTGTTACTCAATAGTCATTGAGCTGGAAGTTAATTTTTAGATGGAAAACTGGCAACTCAATTTTGTCTTGAAAAACGAACAAGTTTAACTCAAAAGCGAGTTCTTTCTAAATCCACTTTTTTGTAACTAAAAATTTAGGTATCCACTTTCACCACTAAGCTGACGGTGTAAGCCTTGTTACTATAACAAATTTCAATTCGTTCCAAACTTATCGATAATCAAATGTAATGATAGAAAGTTTATTATATTTTGTAATAAAATATACCAGTTGAAATACATATTTTTATTCTTTTATTAGTATTAAATTAATTAATTAGACTTGAAACAATGTTATTTTGAAAATGAAATTTTAGTTCCTCCTTTTCTCATCTGCAAGAAGAAATTTTCTACAATTTCAACAAAATCCACGTCCTCAGAGTTCTGACACTCTCCTGATAGAAGCCTCGATCAAGCGTAGCCAATAATCGTCGCGATGGGTTTATCGTAGCGACGGAGGCTGCGATTAATTAACTGATGAGTCGAACGGCGAAACAAAAACAAAAGTAAGCAATCAAGCAATGTTCGCGATCGTCGCTCGCTCGACTCTTTTCTCACCCTCGTCAATCATACGACGAGGAACGTTTTCACGCTACGACAAAAAAGTTAATGCCTTTACAACTGTATTTTTTTATCGGGCTATAAATTTCCGCGTTAGTGAAATTCTGATAAATATTACTGCGATTTATAAATCGTAAAAGTCTCCAGTAAATGAATGACTAATGAAATTAATCTTACGTGAATTTTCTCGCTGTAAAACGATAAAAAAATTAAATTTTAACGTTTATTACCAGAAATAAACTGTGTGTGCATATACTATGTCGACTGTAGAAACAAACTTAATATTGCTACAACAGGTTTTCTCAATTGAGAAAAAATTCATTTTAATTGCTTACCGATAGTTTATAGCGATTTAAAAACTTTAAAAGTTTTAATGAATTTAACGGAAAGTTCTTAAATTATGTTAATTTCGTTAATAAATTAAATTCCACGCTCTATTTACTCACTAGCGATACGACACGATTCCCAAGTATAAAGAAAATAAATCAGAAGTAAAAAAAGGGAGGAACGAGCCCACTCGAGGCTACGAGCAAGAGAAAGAGCGAGAAAACAAGGAATATCAAACAAATCCCGATATCACATGAAGTAGATATGATCCCAGTGAGACCTTGGGGGCCTCGTGAAAAAAAAAAAAGAGAGAAAGAGAAAGCAGAAGGAGCCTCTCCCCCCCGGGTATACCGCGTGTACAAAAGCGTCGCAGTGCGTGCACTGAAAGCCGTGGCGGGTACGCGCACGCGAAAAAGGATTAAAAAAAGGTGGGCGCGATCACAAAGGCGGAGCCACTCTAAGTTAAAGCGGCCGAGCCTCCGGGAGATTTCGAGTGGGCCGACGCCCCGCCGCCGAGGACCTTCTTGAATTTCGCCGACGCGACGACGTCTGCCGTCGCGCCTGCACCACCGAGGGGGGTGTCCCCGACGCATCCTCCTCCTTTTTTTTCCCGTCGTTCGACGACGAAGGAAAAAGTGGCTTTCGAAAAATATTCGAGGTTAAGCCCGTGAGATTTCGTGGCAATTTGCGCTTGAGTTATTATCTGACGGGGAGGTGCCCGCGTTGCGCGATTATTATCGCGGCTGGTGAATTCAATTTCGTGTAATCCTTATCACTGATTTGAATGCGCTTGTATTCTAATGGATGCAAATTAAATCATTTTAATTGCTCTTAAATAGTTTAATAATAGGGGGCTTGCGTGGATTTCAACTTAAATTTTATTATGAAGAATGCACTTAAATATGACAGTTTTTTTAAACAATTTTTAATTTATTATAAAATAATAAAGTCGATAGTACTATTTATAAATTTCATGAAGTCATTTTAAATGACTTGTTTTATATTCTTTTTCTGACATCTGATTTATTCGCTAAATTACGATAACGTAAGTCACCGGTAGTAGGCTCTGAACATCAGGGCAAGATGTCACATCACGTGACATACATTTCAAAAATATTATTATACTTTCTCACGTAAACTTTTTTGTATTATGGTTAATTAACTATTGTACAAAATAAAAATATGTTTTTACAGTGTTATTATTTTTTTTCTTTATTTTTCTTTATCAAAGCGATTGCTATTATAACGAACGACAGGACAGTTTTGTGCTGTTAATAAAAATAGAATGAAGATTCACTTAACAACGAAGAAGGAAACAAAAGAAAAACGATGATAGAACTGTTGGAAACAGTCATGGAAAATTCAAGACGTCCATAGACAAAGTGCCGTGAAAAAATTACGAATCGGACGAATAATGGCGTGGATCGAACCCAAGAAATGGAAAGACGTGTATATTTGATGCGGAAGGAAAAGTGGCAGTCCTGGCACGGTAAGAAATATTTAATGCTATGCCTATTTTGTTCGTATAAAAATGAAGAAATTATTTCTGAAAATAAATAAAATGCTCTCTTCGGGACTCGGCCTTCCCGTGAGGTATGCACAAAGAGAAAAAAGGCAACTTTTCTCGTGTTAAATTATCCATATATTTTAGTGACTACAACTAAAACTTCAGTTGGTTTTCCTGGAGTCGTAGACGTTTTTACTGTAATAGCAGTAGTAATAGCTCTTATATTAAGCTATAGATATAATAAAGTTACCGTAATTTGCAGCGAACATTAACTTTTTTTCCTCTCTCCGCGTAACATCCGCCTCTCCCCAATTGTCGCGAGCCGTCGATACCAGACCGACCGGTGCACCACAAGGACACACGGTGTTTCCTTTTGTTCTTTCGAATTTTTAATATCGTCATCGCGAAATCACTTATCCGACCTTTCGAGCAATCCCGGACTCCGAGAAGGTATAGGTGAGCGCGCCGGAGGTGGGGCCGAGCGAGTGCTCCCCGAGAAGCCGTAATCCGCCGAGGAAAAGGCGGAGAGGGCAAATGGCACGAGGGGCCGGCGAATTACAGTTTGAAGTCGCACAAACCTCGGACAGCGAGACCGTTTCCCTCTTGCCTCTTTTTTGTCCCCCTCGGCGGGATTGCGAATCAAAGGATTTTGCGGTGACCGCCTCTCACGGACTTTTATCCGTCGCAAAAAATGTTAAAATCATTGTAAAAATGATGAAACTTTTTGTACAATCGTTGAGGGTTCGATAAAAGTTTTTCTTAACTTTTTTAAGATCCCGTTTTGAGGCTAGTAGTAATCTTAAATTCTTTAACAGAAGTTTTCATATAAATGTGAATTTTGCGTAAAAAGGCTTTATTTCTAAGAACAAATTTCAGAGTTTAATGGCTAATAAGTCTATAGTTCATCTACGTGTATATTTCTTTCTCCAAGCTTTTATAAAAAATTAAGTTATAAAGATTCTTAATGGACGTTTTAGCGAACATTTTTATGAAATTGTTATGTGACTTTTATGATACTTCATAATAATAAAGTTTCCCTCTCGGTTTCTCATCATCCCGTTTGTATTTACTGCTCGATATACATCATGAGATATTAGCTTAATTATATACTTATCAATTTACAAACAAAACTTGATAACTGTTGCTTTATTATTCTTGTTTTTTTTTTCAAAAAAAAACTCCATGCTCTCAAAAATAATAGAAATGATCGCAAAAACAAAATTAATCCCTCTAATCTCTTACGCAAAAAAAAGAAATAGTTCCACCGGCACGTACAATCGCGTGTCGACAAATTCGCAAGTAAACCCCAGCGAACGGCGCTTTAATTATGCAAAACGCCTCTTCCTTCCAGCGGCTCTCGCCAGCGTCGCTCGGTGCCGGTGAGGAACAGCGCTCGGCGAGTTGCAGGGGTGGGTGGGGGTCGCGTCGATAATCGCTCGCGCACACCACGAGGCCGGAGGGAAGTTTCGACAGCGAGCGCCAGGAAACAAACGGTCCTTCCATTTTCGCGTCGCTTTGAGTTTTTTTTCCTTCTTCTTTTTCGTCTTTTTTCGTTCGGTCCGTTTCGCGCAAGATCGCGCACGGCTGCTGGAAAACCCCTTGCGCGCGCAAAGTGATTAAAAGCGCGAAAAAGCGAAGCTCGTTTTTCCCCGCCGTTTCTTTTTTTATTTCGCGGTACGCTGGCGCGCGTTTCCCTCTTTCGACGAGCGACTCTTTGTAGACGGCATTCGCGCTTTTACCCGGCTGACCCCTTTCGCACTGTGTTTTTCGCCTTTGATTTTTAATCGAATTTTTATTATTTTCTGTATCAAGTTGCCGGTTGAATTCGATTTATTATTCTTGCTGGCAGAGGCTTTAATGTGCTATCCAGGAGCAGTACAGAAATTTATAAAGAGAATGTTGTAATGTTACTAGATTAATTCGGATTTTGAATATTTACCACATATATGATAAGTGCATTGTTTACAATTTAATCAAATATACTTGTTTTGTTGGTGCATCTGCTATTGTGCTTTTTGAGTAATAGTTGATTTATGTAAACTGTATTAAAAAGGTGGTTTTGCTCTTTTATAAAACATCAGAGATAAGCAAATAAAATAGCATAAAATTTATGAAATACAAAGCTTACTAAATTGAATAATTTTTAATAGAGACACTCATTAATTTGCTTCTCAGTTAATTTGATATTACATTAAAACTTAATAATAAGTCACGGTTAAAAGAAAAAAGTATTAATTGCATAAGTTCGTACCATAAATAAAATTACCAAAATAGTACTAATAAAACGAACTTTTCCCTACAATAATAGGCAATTCCAGGATAAAATCCATTTCTAAATAAAGCTCAATTTGGACCAGTAATCCCTTCTCGAAGCCTCATTAAAATCCGTTTCCCACAGGTTCTGTACCCTCATGGGCACGTCCAGTGGCTCTCACGGCCCCATCGGATGCCGGTGAGCCCGCGACTTAAGTGGGCCGCGTACATGGCTCGCAGCCCGCCCGGCTGCGCGAAATTTCGTCGCTCCGAGGGGACGAGAAAGACCACAGTTTAGCAAATGCGCCTCGAGCTTCTAATTGTTCCTATACACTCCCAGTTAGAACTAGCCCTGCCCACTTTATCCCCGCGACTTGACTCCCGTCCTGGACTTCTTCCGGGGATTCCGGGTTCCGCATTTTCGCTCGGTCGCCGCCGGCCTGGCGAAACTTTCTCAGTCCGCCCTCTACCCCTCTTCGAATCTGTTTTTGATCGCCGGCAAACTTCGCCCCCGCTAAACGCCGCACTCTCCGCGGCTAATTACTGCGCCGCCGTTATATTTTCCGCTGCCCCGCGGTAAAGTCCCCGGCGAGTCGTTCAATTCGCCAACGCCTGCGAACGAACGTCCTAAATTGCGAATAATAATCCTTTTGGCTGGCTCGTCGACGCTCGATTCCAGCGGCCTTATCGCGTTTTGGTAATGCGCCTAATCGCGGCAGTTAAGAGTCTCCGGGCGAGAGAAAGAGGCATTAAGGGTCTTAGGCGCGCGAGCGAGCTGCTGTCCAACGACCGCAACTGACGTTAGTTTCGAGCTTGCGAGATTTGATCGGACGCTCATTTCTCTCGCCGGCGGGGGGATAGGGACGGTCTTAATTAGCGAGCGGAAATGACGATCGCTCCTTGGGTATTTAGCGTTGTAGCGCTGCCCATGACGCTCACCCCTCGCTTGATGGTGTTATTAAACTGCGACCTCAGACTGATAACGATTATTCGCTATCTGCTTTATCCCCGGTGTTTAAGTCGCGCGAGTTTGTAGCGAATGGCTATCGGATATTTGTTCATCGCGACTTTCGATAGGCCTGCCCGATACTCGACCGACATTTGCCTCGAAAATTTCGGCAAGATAAAAAGAACTTGCGAGGCAAAAACGTCTTCGAGAGGCTTGACAGCTACATGTTTGTTCAAAAAACCCAATTTTTGAGAAAATCGAGACTCTAAATGTACACCGAGAAGATTTTCTGTCGATAGATTAATTGAGCATCTCACTTTCGAGACGAAATTTTTTTTATAGTCGATGAAGCCGTTTCCATGAAATTGCTACTGACATAACGATACAAGCTGGAAGCCTCGTCGGATACATAACATTCGAAGAAACATTGGGAAAATATAACGGTGCTCATTAGTAAGCCGACGGTGTGTACCGTACAAATGCAATTCCAG
>JAXIUT010000546.1:0-14504 GCA_035586675.1 Eurytoma californica | reverse complement strand
ATTCGAAGAAACATTGGGAAAATATAACGGTGCTCATTAGTAAGCCGACGGTGTGTACCGTACAAATGCAATTCCAGTGTTCATTTTGCAGAAGCGGAATCATCGGAAGCATGAAAGCCACGGTCTCTCCACCTGTCGGGTACCCAATCGATACGGCGCACCCGACCTAACCTTTCCAGCTCTATCAGCGAGGCGGCGGTTACGTAACGCTACATGTGCTTACGTCGCTTATCTATTTTCATATTTCAATCGAGCGTCATTTTACACGGGCGCCCGGGGCATTTTATCACCCGCGCAGTCGCGAAATTGTCTTGATCAGTGTTAATAGCGTGCTTGGACTTTAATGCGTCTCGAAATTCGCTTTGTAGCCGAGCCTTCGGTCGCTGCCTCGGGAGCTGTATATCTGCTCCCCGTAGCTCACTATTACGATTGAGCCGTGTCCTCGGCTCCGTTTCTGTAAGCCCACAATTATGCTGATTAACTCCGACTCCCCCGGCCGTTGCTGCTGCTGTTTTGGACCAGCCTTACACTCTAAGCCTTCGGTAGCTAGCTTTGCGGCCCTCCCCGGACTCTATAGATAAGTAGCAATATCTTGAATGTCGGAGTTTCCGTCTTAATTAGTAGACAAATGGAGACCCACTGTACGCTATTGTACCTGGCAATCAAATTTTAATTAAACCGACATCAGTAATTCGATCGCACACCACCAAGTCGAATTTTGTTTGAATTAAAGAGAAGTTCAAATCATCAATTTTGAAATGAAGTTGCTCGTTTTCAAGTTGCGAATGTGGAAGTGGAAGTGTCGACACTGGAGAAACTACCGAGGTCTATGGATGAATAACAATTTCTTGATTATATAATTTCAACACTTCGGGTTCAAAATTGCGGCGAAGTGCTGAGGGAATAATACGATGGTTATCGAGGATTCTCATTTATGGCAAAGTTGATGGAGTTGCATCGCCGAGGAGAAACATGTAAGTCAAAACATTTAAAGCAAATGTGTTCGAGTACGTGAGGTAATTAAAGTTTGATAATATTTAGTTCGTTTTATGGAATGTACTAGTATTTATTATGGTATTATTGAAAAACTACTATTTTATAATTAATTTTCATCTTTTTAATCCTTCACAAACAATATGTGCATATTTAAATGAATACTGTATATGGACGCACTAAAATAAACTTTCAATAATATTTGAGGCATCAATATTCAGTTTATCCTACATTCATCCAACTCTAAAAGATTATTAAATTGAATCAATATCTCTAATACTTGAAATACATGAAAAATATCTGATTAATTAAAATTTAAACTTAATCCGATTTAACTTGCATAATTGAATGATGTTTACAAACGTGATTAACTAATGTTTCAAATAATTTTCCAAGCAATTCATTCAACTATTGGATAATTCATAAAAGTAGCATCCAATTGCAGTAATGCATCAAAAGTTGAAAGATAACGCTTCCGAGTCATTCTCGAACAGCACTTAGTTAACTTCGGCGCGTTGCGATCTCCCGCGCGCTACTCGCGTAGAAGACGCAAAAGCGCCGATGGGTCAGGAAGAGGGAGGAGAGAGAGTTTCAGAGTCGCTATAGTGAAAACTTTCAGCGAGTCAACTGGGCGGCATGGGTTAATCAGTGTAATTACCACCGCGATTGGAGCAAAGGGTTCCAAGGATAGTAGTGTTCTTGCGCGGAAACTTAGCGTGAAATCGAATGCTTAAATTATAATAGAAGCCGATTCCTATCTTCGGAACGCTTCGATTCTCACCTCTCCTCTCTGCCTCCGCAGCGGCGAAGCATCCCCGATGAACTCGGCGAGCTATGTTATTTCCTCGGAGAATTGAAATAGGCACTTTCACTTCATTCTTATTGTTTCCACTCATTTACGGCGCGCAGATGTGTGCTTTCAATTACCTAGCAGTTTTTGGAGAAAGATAATGCGCGATTATCTGGAATAGTTTAGAACGTTTATTGCAAAAGGAGCTGGACTATAATTGTACGAGTTGGAATTCCAGATTAACTTGAAATGACTCATTCCGTGAAATAACCATGAGAAAAGATGTTAGATTCAGGAGACCAAAAAAGAGAATACGACCGTCTGTTTCCGAATAAAAAATTCTATTTATTTCAGTTACTACCGGGCTCGTTGCCTGCAGACTCTTCCGTCTTTATCTCCGACTCACTTAATTTCCTTCCTTCTTTTTCTATAACGCTGTCCCTTGCCTCAATTTTCCGCGCAACTTCTGGCTTTGACAGTATCCATTTCATAGCGCGTGTCTGTTTTATAAATTTAAGAGAATTTCTCTGTTTCATCTTTTCTTTAAACTTTTCTTTATCGTCCTACCACTCTGATGTTCTCTCTGATGTTCTCTTCTCTAAGAATAGCAACCTCGCTTTATTGAAAACTATTTAAACAGCTGTAACTTTTTATTTTTTGTTCTTTATTTTAAAAACGACTTGACGCCAAATCTATAATCTGGGACAAAATTCAGTGCCTTCATTTGGCGGCGAGGTATGGAACATCATCATCAAGTGCGCACTTTCGAACCAAGTGGGATGGTTCCGAGATGACAGATAAAACTTTATTTTATATATTTTAAATTCCTCTTGTCAAAGTATCTCTGTTCTTACGTGAACAACCGCAAGGAGGGCTCTGCGTTCGCGCATCCCTTGGGTGTAGCAATCCCACGGCCCCAGCTAATCGGTGTCACCGAGCCGAGGAATAGGCCAGAATATTCCAAATTCGGGAGAGGTAAAAAGACCTCGAAACTCGGACCGAGAGTATAAGAGGCGCTACGGACGGTTGGCATGCCGTAACGCATCGCGGTGATGTTCCCAACCCGACTATTTGGTGTTGGTCTCGATAGGGGTAGTAGTTAACGCCAAAATCGCAGACAAGATGTCTTTTTCGACACAATAACTTGGCGATAAATCTGCAGAGCGTGGTAGAGGTACAGAAGGACCTTGTCTCCAATAGAGTGGATCTGGCAGACTCCAAGTACCTGGCAGACTCTATGAAAAATTGGTAGCTATCGTCTTCGTGCGATTAGTGCGCCGATATGGGCGTATTCCATTCTTGTGCAGTAGCTAGGAGGTCGTGTGACTAGACCGAAAAATAGACGTCACAAGGAAAACACCGTCCTCGATGTCCTTCTTTTTAGTTTTTCGAAATTTTCTACTTCATCAATCGTGACCCATTATCACGAAACTCTGACTAAATTATGGTATATTTAAACTAATCCTTTGTAGGTTTTGAAAAATTTTCAAAGTAATTAATAAATTTATACTTATGATACGATTATAGATAGTATCTTCGCCAGTGTATTTTATGTTCCATCTTCTTCATTTAGGAAATTCTGCACAGGTACATGAGTACTGGGGGAAATGGTTCCGCTCAGTATTGCTCTATCGTTACAAGTTCTAAAATGAAATACCTACGTCTCTTTTATTTAAAGCCAATTCTCTACGCATTCAGATTTGCCTCTTCAAAATAGAAAAATTTTGTGAACGAGTACGAGGAGCATGAAAATCTCTTTGATACTTAAATCATCGGAAAGAAAATTAATTTAAAAAACTGCTGCTTTAAAAAGGTATCTTTTTCCTTCCGTTTAGCATTGAACGATAAGCTGTGAAAAGTACTTCGATCGCTATGATTCATTAATTTCATTCGCGAATCTCCCAAAGCTCCCATTCAGCAGCGACGAGTCAAGTTTATTCGCCAAACTTGTCTATTGCCATTGGTCTCTTTCAGACCTCTCGCCTCTACCCCGGCGTCCCGGCACTAACGTTATTTTCGCATTTCCGTCGCGAACGGCAGAAGCGAAATGATTCTGGGCTGATATTGACAAACAGCTCAGAGACGCCAGCTCTCGCGCGTTATCCATTGATATTGCATTCGCGCGGAAGCGCCGCTACTACCTCTTCCCCCAACCTCCCTTTTTCCACCCCGTCCTTATTCCCACTCCCGCTTATATCCTTTCAAGAGCACGCGCTATTTCGTGCCTCGCCCTTTTCACCCCCTCTCTCTTACCCTTTTTTCCGGTGCACGCGAGTCCGCCGTCAATTACATTAATAGCGATGTGCGCGTTTCGCACTTGTTTGCCACTTCAGCGGCCTTCATCGGACGAAATAATAATTGCTGTGCTCCGCGACGCTAATCCTCTTTGTAGGCAGCGTCCACCTTCTATCGCGCTGCGCTTCAGCGTCATGCCCGCCGTGAATTCGCTTTAATTGAACGACATTACGGCCGCTCCGGTCCTGACGCGGCGGTTCCGCCCGTCGTTTACGTTGCATTTGCATCCCACGACGCAAACTGCACCGTCATTTTGAAATCCCGCAACGGCCGAAAACCACGGGTCCGCGTAAAAGGGAGTATCGGAAGTTTCATCGGCTAGTGCCACCTTCATCGCCGTGGCGGTCGCTGACAATTTCGCTCGTTGTTTTCTTCGACCAGGCCGCCACCACCCGTGGGAGGCCGCCCCACGACGACTTTTCCTATCTCGCGTAACTGCCGCCCGGGAAACGAGTTGAATCCCGACCCTGCGGGACGTCGAGCACCCCCGCCTCGCATAGATTCGTCGCCCGACGACTCCCCCTGGCTTAGACTCTCCGGCCCTTTTTGCGCGCTCTCTATCTTTTTTCTCTTTCTTTTCCCGCTTCTCTTCGACCTTGCCGCTCGGCGGCGTAATCTGGTTTTCCAATTTCCTTTTGTCGCTTGTTAAGCAATGACGAATCCGATAATTTTCACATCGGCGAGCCCGCTTTTCATCTTTTGTGCGACTTTGACGAATGGAAAATGAATGCGGAAATTTTTCAAAGGCTGCTCGTGAGTAGCGAGAGCCGCGCGCAGTTGCGTGTTGCCGCTGAAATTAACGGGAGAAATTTTAAGGAGCCGCGCGGCTGAATTACATAAACGCGCAGCGTATAAAAATGCGGCGGCAGCGATGCGCGAAAGGGGAAACCAACTACGAGCGAGCGTACAGATACAGCGGGGCACGAAAAAAAGAAGAGGGAAGCAAGCAAATCCAACTAAAGGGACAGAGGGAAAAAAAGAGAAGTTGGGCGGCAGATAGCGTCGTTGAGAGGGCGGAAGAGCGAAAAAATGTAAAAAAGAGGGCGGGAGGGCTGGACGTGAAGAGAGCCGAGCGTAATGGAGGCCAAGCGCTGCGACGCGGAAAGATCGCGGTCTCCATGTCAACTCCCTCCTTTTTCTCCATCTTTCCCGCAGTTCGCGCCCCGTGTTTTATTCGCCGAAGATAAGGCGAACTTGAACCGTCGCGAAAACAAAGGGAAAAAACGAGGGAGTGGGCCGCGTACGTCGGTGTAGGCTGCTTTTTCGTCGGGGGCACTTTTTTTTTGTGCCCGCCGCAGGTTCAATATCGGCCCGGCCACTGCCCCCACCCCGCGGCCAGATCCCGCGAGATAGGATCCACGGCCATAAATTCCCGCTGACCGACGTTCCACTTTTCTCTCGCTTTCTTCCGCTGCAGCCGCTGGTGCAGTTTGAGTAATGCGCCTCCACTTTCGGACAATGCGCGTCTCTTGCGCCGGCGGCCTCCCACTTGCTGGCGGCTTCTTTCTTTTTTTTTCTTTTAAGCGCTCAATAAGCTAATCCACCGGGGAAAAATTGAAACTGCGTTTCAAGGAGGCTCAGTGTCGGCGCGCGTTTTTGATTCATTCCTTTTAGACGCGGGAGGGTGGAATTTTAGGTGTCGTTAATGTACTTACGTAAAGAAGATCCGATGTAAATTTGTTGAAAGAAAGTGTACTCACCTGTAACATAAAGAGAAAGACTTATAAAAACATTGGTTGGAACACAATTATTGTTTAATACTATTTGAGTAAAATTATTTACTCGGTTGCGTCTAGAATTATAAATTTATTCTTGTCTAGATATAAGTATGCAGTAGAATTCTTATGTAAGTAGTAACAGTCAAGTATAGAAGGACTCGATTTTGTATCTACTTTTGTGCCGAAAGTTTGTCCGTTATAATTTATAAACCAATATAAGTAGTAACAGACAGATATAGCCAGGCGCATTCGATTAATTTTACGTAAGTAGTAACAGACAAGTATAGAAAGACTCGGTTGTGTAACCTTCTTTTGTACCGAAAATTTGTCCGGATAAACTTTGTCATCTAATATAATATAGTAACAAACAGTTATAGATTTGTCCGAATATAAAAATATGACTATCTTTGTAAAAAGTCCAAAAATGTCATACTCTAATATGATATTTTACTTTAATTTTGTTTTAAATGAATTAATTTGCTTTAATATGAAGTTTTTTGAAAGGTTTTGAGTTGTAATAACAATTTTTGTAATTTCGTATTTGACTGAAACCTTATTGAAGCAAAAAGGGGGTCATTAGTTAATTAATTTAACTCTATTCTACACAAATAATGTTCGAGGAAATTATCGATTTTTAACGAGCGTGTTCTCTCAATATGAAATTAAATTGACAATATATTTTAACATTCACGCCTGAATTTCATCTTCAAATAATGTCAGACTAATTATAAATCAAACGTCACGTACACTCATTATTCATTGGATCGAGAGCGATTTTAATGTTTCTCGTTCCGTCCGTAATATATTTTTACCCCTTTTACTCCTTTTTCCGATCGTCGATTAATTTAAAAAAGCGACGAACTTGAGTGAAATATTCTCCAATCATAATAATTTATTGGTCCAAATAGTCATTTCTAGATAATAAAAACCTCATCCTGCAGGAATTTACACTTCAATCATTAAAGTCCATCAAAAATTACTAAAAGAAAAAAGTGAAACGACAAGCATTAATTTGCCTTCCATCAGATTATCCAAACTCATTCCACCGCGATATTTTCGCTGAGAGGACTTAAAAATTCAAATCCACTTTTCCAAGTTTCCGAGTGTTTTTATCGAGTTGGGCGGTCGGGTCTGTCGCGATGCAATTATTCAAAACACAGAGAGACGCAAGCCCGCGAATCCGCGTCTTAGCGCAAGAAGTTGAGCGCGGAAGAAAGGAGGGAATGAAGCCAGACTCGAAAATTTTCCAACTTGACAGATAGAAATCGCGCCGTAAGCAGACAAAGCCCCTAGCCCACCGAATAAACAAAAACCCGGCGAGGGGAGGGGGACGCGAAAAGTTGGTATAGGCGGGTAAGATAAAAAAATGGGGAAGGAAGTCGACGGACTCGCCTAATGCGAGAAACAGCCTGTAAAATATACGGATATACGGGCTGGCAAGCCCCGGCATAACGAAGGCGCGGCGATAAATCTTGGCGGCGCCTTAAAACTTAATTCCTGCGGGACATCGCTCGCCAAATCGTCCCAGCCACCAACGCCAGTCGCCCTTTCTTCTCTCTCCACCCCCGCGCTTTTTCCCTCCCGCGCAAGCTAAGTTTTATCCGTCCCAATCGCACCTCCCCTCCGCTCGTCTCTTTCGTTCTCTAATCCCGTTTTCACTTTTCTCAAAGTTCAACTGACGTTCTTTTAATCAAGCGGCCGCGCAGAATTACTTTAATTTTTTCGAACTAACGTTGATGCTTGTAATAATTTTAGACTTAAATTTGGAATAAAATGTGGAACTTAATTTTATTCTATGTGCATTTTTTCCAATAATTTTTAATTTAATTCTCTTAATTTTATCTTATTATAGGAATCGAATTAAAATTGTCAGTTTCCTCAAATAGAATATACGTAATAATTTCTTGATTTAAGATATTTTTGCAATTATTAAAATAAAAAAGTATATTGTACAAATAATGAATACACTTTCATTACAACTGAAAAATAAATGTTTGTTCAAAAATATTAATATTTCTAAAAAATGGTACAAAGCATCCTTTATCCTATATATATTCACCTTTCTCCCTGATCTGGTTATCGGACATACGTATATTAACTATTCACTGTTCAAATATACTTAAATTTTTTTTAATGATTTTGCAGCATCGACCTTCCAGAAAGTGTATTATTGCACAAGGACAAAGATTTAAAATTGAATAAAGTAAATTTCTTTGCACAATAATTCAAACACGCAACAGTGATAACGAGCATTTACAAAATAATCTTTATCCAACGCTTTTCTCTCGGTGGCCAATGCGTCCTCGAAGTCCTTTCTTGCCAAGGATTCCGCCGCGACTTTTCCCGGAAAGTGTCTTTTCCTGCACAATGGCCCATAAAGGAGGGAAAAAGGAGAACCCAGTGGGATAGAGCGAGAGAGGGAAGGATGCGGAGAGGGGAAGTAAAAGACGCCGCGCTCTAATCAAGTGTCGCACTTTAGGGGGAGAGGATTTTTTGTTCGCCGAGTCTGCGGGGCGAGAATACGTATGGCCGGATTACGGTGGTTTTCGACTGAATTCGCCACGCGGGAAAATTGGGAATAATACGAGCCATCGCCGCCAGCGTCAACCCGAATCCCACCCCCGCCGTCCACCTCTTACGCACGCGTTTCCATTCTACCGCACTCGAGACGATCTTCCGCAATCCTCGCGAACAGCGAGGACGAGCGGGGATGAGTTTTCGTTGAATTTGTTGCTGATTTGAGTTTTTCGAAGTTGCATTTGTACAATGAGAAAAGTAAATAGAAAAATCTATTTAAAATCATTTGCGACAGAGGACATACTGAATAATTCAGACAAATTGCTATAATCATTGGAAAAATTACAGTGTTTATATATTTGCCATAGTTATTGTGGTAAGTTTTACAATAAAAATTTTAATTTACTACCTCTACCTCCAAGAATTTATAATAAATTTTTCTGTATTATTTTTTTCTGCATCATAGGAAAATTGATTAGGAAATAGCAGAATTCGTGCGCAAAACAGGTGATTTTTTCATGTGTTTAATGGGAAGCGTTCTAAATTCGATAACATAATTCTGCAAACTATAGTTTACTTTAAGCTAATACAGTAATTTATAATTACACTTTTGTTCACAAAAAAAAGCATTAAATGAACAAATAATTATGTACAAGTAAATTATTAAAGTTTAAATACACGATTGATGAACACGTGATAATCTATTACATTACGCACTGTGGGTAGATAAAAATAAGTCCAGTTTGCTTTGGCGGGTTAAAAACGTTACTCGTGGAGTTGTAAACGTTTATTATAAACTTTACTTTTTGCAATCTTTATAGGAAGCTCACGTACGGCACAAAAAGAGAGAGAATAATTTAGAGGATGAACTCGAGCGTTTTAGCGAGCCGAAGTGAATTTCGCATGAGCGCGGGCACGAAACGTCAATAATTTCAGCGACTTTTGCGCCGCTTCCGAGGAAAGTGCGGCCGGATAAGGGCCCGCCGACAAAGCGAACACGTAAAAGTCTCCGACCGCACGTATTACTAGGCTCGTTCTGCTCATAAATAAACTAGCTATCCTCAATATTTCTTTTGCTTACAGTGATTTTTTATAAAAAAAATTTGCCTAGTACTTTTCTCTTTCAAATTTGTAACCTTCTATATTTATTATACATTTGAAGATATTTCTTTTTTTAGCTATATTCTAATTTCTATTAGCAACTTTTTTTTTAATTAATAGGATTTAATCGAACGATAGTAAACATAATGACAGATTTTGAAGCAGCAAGCAATCAGGGGTTTAAAAAGTAGAGGTGATCGATGCCAAGACAACTATAAATATTCAACTCATTATTTATAACGATGTACGTTTGTGGCAGAACTCGACATTGCAGTTAAACTAAATGTTTAACTGTGAAACGAATTTTAATTAGCGTTTAATCAAGTAATTATCTAAAATTTGAAAATAGTTTAAAAAAAAAGTTAAGTTACAGATTAATTCTTTATAAATCTAGGAAAAAAATGTTCGTCTTTACCCTTTTCACGAAATACTTTTTCAAGATAAAGGTAGATGTGTACAATTTAGCCTGGACGTGTTTCATCCAGTTCAGTCAATTGGACTCGTGAATAAGTCAAGTAAACTAGACTCTGCTGTAGACGCAAATTTAATTTAAATAATTATAATAAATTTACCACCTTTAAGGCACCGACAATCCCCTTGTGTCCTCTGAATTTTTCTTAGACTCGACCAGCCACGGGTACCTCGTTAATTCACCCAAAGTCTCACGTGTAAGTACCTACTTACCCTCGTGAATTGTTTCATGAAATCTAGTCTGATTTACATTATTCGCTGCTATATTACTTTTAATGTTTCTTTCGGCAATCATTTCTTGCTAGGTTCTATTTTTTAAATTAATACTTTTTAGTGAATGTTTTAATAAGACAAAAATAAGTTTTTTACTTGATTTTTGGTTTAACGTCTAATCCTGAGTGCAACAACTCTCGTAAATTGGTTTAAAATTCAGCGCGAAGGGAGTGTTTGCGCCGGAGCGATTGATTAAATTATTCACGTGTGTTATTAAACGAGCAAGACATTCGCCGGCGGAGCCGCCGCCTACGCGGAAAGAATGAAGTAAAGAGGGGCGAGCATAAAAATACACATCGCTGAAAACTAGCCGCGTCTAACATAAGGACTAAGGAACGAGAATGGCAGCCGTGAGAGCGTGGCGGAGAAAGGGAAAGAGAGATCCCGCGCGAGACGAGCAGGAAAGTTCGCTGGAGGCGGGATATATAGTCCCCGGCATAAACCTCGAATTACCTCGGCTCGACGTACGCGCGCCCGGGAAAACGTGAAGGAGAGCGAGCCGAGGAGCTGCCGCTCGCAAAATTATTTTATACCGAGGGCGGCGCGAGCGCAAACTTTTCAGCCTGCGCCTTTATCATCCCGCGAGCGAGCGGGAAGAGGAGCGGCGGGGCTGAGGCAAGTTCCGCCGGCTCACCGGGAAGAAAGTACAACGTTGCATCGTGCACTAAGTCAAACTTCGCTCGGGGGACCCGGAGTTTGTAAGCGACATGAGTTCTTACCTCGGGCCACTTGCCCCGCGAAATTCGGCCCGAGCGCCACCTTTTTCCCAAAGCCCAGGCACGTTTACCTTGGAGTGGCAAGTTTTTTCCCGAAAATTTACAAAGATACCTTCCCCGGTAACCCTGTGCTAAGTTAACGAGTTCCCGACCGACGGTCCCTTCGGAGATCACGCGGCTGAAATAAAAAAAAGATGGTCAATCTCCGCGACGCTTCAAGCATGTAAGTCCAGTAAATGTAAGCCCCTTAAAGCAATAATTGGAGTTTATCCAAAAGTAACTGTTATTCATTGCTTTTAATCTTTTTTTTTTAGATTATATGATTCTTTTTAGAATCAATATACACAGTCAAATCATAAAGTACCAATATAGACTAGGAGATAGTGACAGATTTTTGATAGCGTTAGATACCCGTCTGCCATTCTTAGAGGTAATATATTTAATTATTTCTAATCGAAAAATGAAAAAAAAACCCGCTCGAAGGTAGCCACTAAAGGGTTGTACATTGAAAGTGTAATTAAAATTTAAGTAAAATAATCAATTGATGCCCGTCTGCCGTTGCAGTGGATGAAAGGTCGTCGAAAAAAAATCCAGCGGAAAACTATCGGCAGACATTTTTACGCGGTAGGTCCCTTAGAACGACCGTGTTGAAAATGTAAAGAAAAAGAGTCCAAAAAAATTAATCGATGACCGTCTGCCGAAGGTAAGGAACCTTCAGCTATCCGAAACAAGCTCGAAAAATGATGTGTATAAGATATATCAATTAAATTTATTATCTCTATAAATTTTATTGTACAAAAAACAATCGATGCCCACCTCAAATTATTTTTGAGATATATTTCACACCCTCAAATATCTATTAATTGAATGACAGACGTTTCTAGAAAACAGAACTATAATTGCAACGTAAATAAAAATGCAAAATTAGTGCATTTAAAAAAACGATCGATGCCCGTCTGCCATTTTAATATTATAATAAACATGTTATTTTAAGAGGATTAATTTGTCGGCAGACAGTTACTATGCATATGTATTTACATATGACAGTTATATGTATTTACATAACAAAATTAATTTATATTGCGCATTTGCCATAGGACCTCAACGGCGTAATAACGCCGGCGGACCGCACCTCCGATTCCTATTTACACTTTCACCGTAGCCCTTCCACTGTGTAAAAATGAGCTTTGGTTCGAATATTGAATGTTTTTGCAAAATTTCATGTAATGTTTTATTTATTTATTTATTTATTTATTTTATTTAATAAAATAAACTATTGTAGATGCAGTTGCATATTATTTAATAACTAATTGCGACGTCTATAATTAATGTTATTTAATTTAATGTTGCATCGATTAATTTACAGTTAAATCTAAAATCCGGTTAAATGAAATTTTTTGCAAATAATTATTACTTAACAAAAAGTTATGCGTTAAATAACGTGAAATAATTTCAATTATTTTAATTGAAATATGGAGTGAAATTGTATAAGGGTGAGATGAAATAGCTGGACAAAGAAATTTGTCCAATGTATGCTACCTGCTTATAGAAAGAGTGAAGGAGAATTTTTGTAAACAGCGTAGTTGCTGTATTTCTCTTGTAGTGAACACAACATGGACGCGGCGGAGGATAAACCAGTCGAGGGATCTGACACAGACGAGCCGAAAATGCACTGCTTTTTGTGCCACGGTACGAACACTGTTAAACCTTTTAATGATCGAACATTGCAAAAGTGCCAGCAGGCTTTGAAGAAAAAATTAACTTTAAAAAATAACAATCAATAGGCTTCTTTAGTCGCCTAAACATCCAGGTCTTAAGACGGGAGATATATAAAGCTGAAACAGCAAACTTTTCATCAGGACAGATGTCTCCCAGTCCATCTGTCGGTCGATTTGGTAAATTTTGAATATCCATGTAGAGAGTTGGAACAGTCTAGCTGAATATTCATTCAGTAACAAAAATTAATTTATCATTCTATACATCAAATCAATTGCATTAAAAACTGATTATAGGGGATTTTACACCGATTAAAATTATTGCAAAGATATTTAAAAATTGTTTGTGACTACTTGGAATAAATAATCCCTTCGTATTAAAAGAAGATAGAAGTACACAGTAGACTATGCACAATAATTTATTTTCATTCTACAAATAATTCACATATTTTTAATATTTTTTGAGTTTCAAAGAAGAAAAAGAGAATTATGTTTTTTCGTAAAATTAGTTTTGAGATGGATAATGCGGAACAAGAACTCGAAACGCGGTAGCTCTAATTTTATATTAAACCTTAAATTGGTGAACCATTTTATTATAAAAATAACAAGAAGAAGATGAAGGGAAGAATTAAAATACCCGCATGATTGATATATCTTCCGCCTTTGGTTAATCAGTTCTCGAATTCCTCTCTATACGTTTTACCCTGAGCTGACCAGAGCAATCAATGAACGCACTGATCAGTACTAGAATTTTGACTAATTTTTCTCCACTCGCAAAGTCTCGTAGAATCTCTACTCAACTCACGAAGCGCACCGTACCGTACAATTGGTATTCTGGGACAGAAGCGTCAAATTTTCCGATGCAAAGGGCACGCGGAGGTGAATTCCCGGCGCCGCGGACGATCGCTTAAGCGACTCTATAATCCCCGGCGGGCCGGCGATAAAGGACTGGCCCCCGAGATCCTTCTCCTCGCGCTCCGGCTAAAGGAGCATTCGCCGAATTGATTTAGTTTCGGAACAATTCAATTGCGATTTCCAGTCGGATGCGCACTTTTCAGACGTTCGCGGGGCCGGCCGGTTAGCGAGCCCCGCCAGGATGGCTGGAATTCCTGGGCGAGTTCGGGCCGCGATTGCGATCGCCCGGCGCGCGTGTGTGTGTGTGTGTGTGTGTGTGTATGTATGTGGCTCCTCGCCACCCTGAGCGCGCGACCCGAAGAGGCGAAAAGAGAGACAAGAGCGACGAGTGGTGGATCGGAGGAATGGGAGAAATGCCGGGCGAGGCTCGCGAAAGATCCCGAGCCGAGAGCGCGGGGTGCGCACCCGCGTCGCGGGGAGTCGCCCGCGAAATCTCGAGCATTGCTGCGTCGCGTCACTGATTCTTTTTGGGTAACGAATTCCCAGGTCTGCGGTGCAGATTAGTCCAAGTGTCCATCGCATTAATTAGCAACGTTTATTTCTCGAGAGATGATTTAAAATTTTAGAGAAGCTTAGTGAAAACTCGCGATTACTCGTTATTTCGATAGGTATCTACAAAAATAGACGGCTAAAACTTTTTTAGAGACATGTTATTGTTGATTTAGAAAAAATTTCCAAAATCATAGTTTACTACTGACCATGACAGGTTGTTGTAAATGAGAAAATATCCGGTTGAGTGGCGCCAAAATGAAATGTGTTTTGATATAAACAAAATATTTAAATTTGAATATCCAAAAAGTTTATTAATTACGTTTATAAAGAAATAATCATTAAGTTTAAAAAATATACAATTATTCTAAAGTTTATTCTGATGTAATTTCTAACCCGAAAAATTGCAGTATTACTATGTATAATTTTTGTACATAGTAATATTGCAATGTAATAATGACAATCTTTCAAAATGCTTTAATTTGAATGAAACTTGTTAATAAATGTTTTT
>JAXIUT010000479.1:0-38644 GCA_035586675.1 Eurytoma californica | reverse complement strand
GATACACAATAAACATATGGTCGAAAGGGATGTTTATATAGGGTCACGTGATCTACGAGTGGCAGACGACACGTTGACGCGTAAACAAGTAGTTTTTCTAACCTCTGCCCAAGAAAGTACAAAATGCCGCATTTATTGAATGAATTGAATGAAAGCATTGGTACTATTAATTCAGGACCTTTAAAGTTGGAAACACATTTTCGTGACAAACTTCTTATCCGAATTTTCATTCTTGTAACGTGCATAAAAATTCTACTAATTCCAACATAGTGTGTATTTAAATATTTTTTGAACATATTTTTTGTGTGATTTACTACTTAAAAATTCAATTTTTAGTCATTCAACAGACTTTGAAGTCCATCGAAACTGGCTTGCAATTACTCACAGTTTACCAATAAGTGAGTGGTATACAAATGAAAAATCCCAGTGGACCTTGGATTATCCACCATTGTTTGCTTGGTTTGAATATGCTTTGAGTAAAGTTGCAGTATTTGTCGATGCTGAAATGTTGAGAGTTGATAATCTGAATTATGCATCTAATGGTACTAAACTATTTCAAAGGTCAACTGTTATTTTTGCGGATTTAATTTTCGTCTATGGTATAAGAGAGTAAGAACAATAAGAATGAAAAAACTAATAAAAAATTTATTAATTTTTTTTTTAATGTCGTAATTATTATTTATTTTAGAGCAGGAACAACATTTTGCAAATCAGATAAGAGTTTTATTACTTTAACATTGCTTTCTTTGTGCAACATTGGATTACTTCTTGTTGATAATATTCATTTTCAATATAATGGTTTTCTTCTTGGAATACTGCTGATATCGTTAGCAAAAGTTTCAAAATTATCAAATGAAGTAAGCTGTCTATTTACGATTTAATCAAGATTTGTTTCAACATATTCATGAAAATTTATTTGTGCAGAATCAAATACTACAAGGAGCTATATGGTTTGCAGTTTTACTCAATTTGAAACATCTTTATTTATATGTGGCACCAGCATATATTGTTTGGCTTTTAAGAAGTTATTGTTTAAAAGATGGAAAATTTATTAGTAGATTTATCAAGCTTGCTGTAATTGTAATTTTTGTATTATTTTTATCATTTGGACCTTTCATGAAACAGATACCAGAGGTAACTAATTTATCATTTATAAAAAAAAGTACTTTACCAAAATAGTAATTAATAAACTAATATTTTTTAATAGGTTTTATCTCGATTGTTTCCATTTAAAAGAGGCCTTGTACATGCTTATTGGGCTGCAAATGCCTGGGCCTTATATGCAGCAGCTGATAAAATGTTGACTATGGTATGGAGAAAGGCTGGTTTATTAAATAACATTAAGATTGCTTCAATGACAGGTGGACTAGTTCAAGAAGATTCCTTTACAGTTTTACCCACTCCAACACCAATGGTTACTTTTATTATAACATTCTTATTTATGATGGTATTTGTCAAATTTTTTAAAAAAGTTTTAAAAGTTTTTTAAAGATTGTTAGTTGTTAATATATTATATAATTTACAGCCAGCTCTTTGGCATTTGTTTTCGAACAAGAGCAGCTACAGCAATCCAAACAAATTTTTAAAATGCATAATTCTGTGTGGATTAAGTTCTTTCATGTTTGGTTGGCATGTTCACGAGAAAGCAATACTTACAGCTATTATTCCATTATGGTAAATACTAAAATAAACAATAGATTTTTAAAATTATATATGAAGATAAATATTATGTATTACTTTTAATTCTAGCATTCTTGCAACAGCAAATGTATTTGATGCCAGAATCTTCTTGTTGTTAAGTTCAGCGGGTCATACAGCTTTATTTCCACTGCTTTATCCAGATGAACTGACACCTTTGAAGTTAATACTATGGTTTACATTCCTGATAGCTTCCACTATTTTGTTCAGGAATCAATTTGATTCCACTACGTTGAAGTCTGTGGAGAAACTTTATATTGGTTTATTACCAATTATTACTATTTATGAGACTGTGATACATAAACTAATATTTAATAATAAGTTGCCATTTTTGCCTTTGGCATTAACATCTACGTACTGTGCACTAGGAGTTACCTATTCTTTTATAATTTATTATTATGAATATATGACTGAAAATAATCAGCTGTCAAAGAGTAAAAAAGAAAAGAAGAAATAATTATGTGGAAAAAAAATTGTGATAAATATATGTTTTATAAGGAAATATAAATGATTTGTTAAAAACTTTTTATTCTCTTTTTATTTCTAATTACATATTATCAATTGTTCAAAAAAATATTTAAGTTTCAATTTAAATAAAAAAGAAATGTTTTATTAAATTATTGTAAATAATAATCATTACTATTATTTTTTCATTTCCCGAATTAAGGCTAATTCGCTTTTTATGAACGCTGACATTTAAATGCAATCCGCCCACAATGCATTGTGCTTGCATCCACCGCTATCTGTCAAATCAAATAGGCACGCCTTGTAAAGTGATAAGTATGCAAACGCACACACGCAGTTACAGCGCCTACAGTCATATATCATATGCGCCTAAATGGCGTCAGTGTGTCGGTACGTCGTGCAGTACCCACCTAAGTCTTTTGTTGCACTTGTTAGTTTATAAATTATTTTTATGTTAGTAAAATAAATTAATTTTAATGTGAAAATATATTATTTCATTTGGTTGTAAGTATTGAAACTACTGAAGATCTTTGTGTATATAATTACATTACGACGTATTCTAAGATATATCATTTCATATAGTTTAAATAAATGTTGTGATCGTAAATTAATTAATTTTTGTAAAAAATGTGAAAATTTTTAGTTTGGTGTGTGTAAAATTCTCGCAAGAGAAAAATAATAATTTGTTAATCAGTTGTGAAAATGCAGACGTTTGAGGTTATACGATAGAAAATAAATAGTCGTAATTTTTCTACGTTTCTTTTCAGTTTATGAAACGTATTTTTGATAAGCTGTAATCGAAGCAATCAAGATGTCTTCGGTACAGCGAGCTTTTGCTCACAAACTGAGCAAACAACATGCAGCAGACGTACGCAGGCAAATAGCTACATCAGCATCTTATTCTAGAGAACTGTCAAAAAGTGGCAGTAACTTTTCTGGATTTTCTTCAACGGTACTTTTTCTTGAATTTAGAATATGATAAATATTATATTACTTGCTTAAAACCATTGTTGTTGTTTTAGATGTCTTTGTGCGAAGTAATTGAACCATTAGATTACGAAGAATTTTTAGCTCAACATCAGTCAGTGTTGGATCGAGATCCTTCAAAAGCAATTTTAGATTTTCCTCCAAATGATGTTGAACTGCGAGTAGTCAAAAGAAAAATTCGAACAGAGGAACCTGTAGTTCCTGCAGAACCCATGTATATTTTTTAACATTAACTTTTAATTAGTAAATTTTAAGCAAAAGGCTAAAGATAAATTTTTATTTCAGCGAATCAGTATCCCCTTATGTTAGAAGATGTATAGAAAGTTTTACATCAGATTGGATAGTTGTTCACAGAAAATTCAGAGGTCGTGCTTCACCTATAGCGAGAGATCGATTAGTTCAAGAGACACCAAGACAAGACTTTGAAGTAAGCATACTTTTGAATGAATAATGTGTAAATATTTTTCATTTTCACATCTTATTAAATTTTGTATTTAGGTTGATCAAGAAGAATCAAATGGTTCTGGTTCACCAAATGAGGATGAATCAGATCTTTCACAATGTGGATCATCACAAGATACTCCCCGAGGTTCCTGGGCAAGTTTGGATCTTCGACATTCTCAACACGATCCTCTTTTACCAAGTATTTTGGATAGAGTTTGTCCTGAAACAATTGACCAAATGAATGAGCAAAAACGATTAGAAGATAGACAAGTAAGATAATTGTATCCTCCAAAGTTTCTTTTAAGGTAAATCGTGACAAATTTCTTTTTGTTTTTTGTTTCAGGAAGCCTTGTTTCCTTTGTATGCCTTGCCTACATCTCCAGATGACGAATGGCAAGAAATTTCTCTTGCATCAGAACCATGTGAGCCTTTTGCTCATAAAATTCTTATAAAATGCCTTCAACTGAAATTGGAATTAGAAGTAGAACCGATATTTGCGAGTCTTGCTTTATACGATTCAAAAGAGAAAAAGAAAGTAAGTAAAAATAAAGAAATGAAGAGCTTTTAATTATAATCTAATTACTAAAAATATTGATATTATTTTACAGGTTTCTGAAAACTTTTATGTGGATATGAACTCTGAAGCTTTAAAAAGGATGCTGGGAGGCCATGTAGCTTACAGTGATGCAAGTACATTGGCAAGAAGTTGCGTCATGAACATAAGTAAACCTAGTCCCGATTTGTTTCTTGTGATTCGATTAGAGAAAGTATTGCAGGGTGATATATCCGAGTGTGCAGAGCCTTACCTTAGAGATGATAAAAACAAAGAAAAGGTAAGAAAAACTTAAATGCAAACTTTTTTTTAATTTTAAAAAACGGTCTTAAATATTGGACTTTACATACAGGTAAGAGCAGCAGCAGCCGTAGCTTGTGAACGACTTGGTCGCTATCGCATGCCTTTAGCATGGACTGCGATTCACCTCTCTGGTGTTATCGGGGGCGGCGGAGATGCCGATAGTACAGGAAGTGCAGGATCTTTAGATAGAAAATCCGGAGGATTGGAGCAGTGGCGTAAAAAGGTAGAACCGCCTACCAGAAGAGGATCTCTCGAACGTCGTAGCTCCGACAAAAGGCGTAGTTGGTCCCCAGATGACTTTGCTAATTGCCTAGACAGCTTTAGACCGATAACGTTAACAGTATCTAGCTTTTTTAAACAAGAAAATGAAAGATTGCGGGATGAAGATTTATACAAACTTTTAGTAGAATTAAAAAGGCCAGGGTCGAATCTCAAGAGGCTCAAGTGTTTGCCCGGTATTTTAAAATTGGACTTAAGTCCACGTCCAGAAGAGTTGCCGCGATGTTTGGATCCTGATTTAAGGAAGTTAACGCCTTATCCAGATGAAAAAAGCCGTCCAGTAAAGGAAATTTTAGAGTTTCCTAGCGAAATCGTATCTCCCGATTTAACATATCGCAACATCCTTTACGTTTATCCAAAGGTACGTACTTTTTTTTGCCGTATAATCATATTTTTACTGAATCATTTAGTTTTTATTTTAAATTTCAGGAAGTTAATTTTAGCTCTAGAACAGGTTCAGCTCGTAATATTGCTGTACGTATTCAATTAATGGGTGGTGAACAAGAAGATGAAGCTTTAACTGCTATTTTCGGTCGATCTTCATGTCCAGAAATGACTCACGAATGCTTTACATCTGTCTCATATCATAACAAAAATCCAAACTTTTATGATGAAGTAAAAATCAGATTACCTGCAGATTTGAGTGCTAGACATCACTTACTTTTCACGTTTTATCACATAAGTTGCCAGAAGAAAGCTGAACAGCCAAATGTTGAAACAGCAGTAGCGTACACGGTAAAAAATTGAAGTACAGACGTGAATTTATTTTCATGAATTTGGTAATATGTTTAATCATAATGTTTTAGTGGTTACCGTTACTGAGGGATGGACACCTGCAGTCGGGTGAATTCTGTCTTCCCGCTATGTTGGATCCTCCCCCAGCCAGTTACTCTTATATTGCACCCGATGTTTTACTTCCTAACACACGTTGGGTCGATGCTCATCGTGGCGTGTTCACTATTATTCTGGAACCTGTCTCCAGTGTTCATCCTCAGGATAAATACATAGACAGGTATGAATGTTTTTTTAATTTTTATTTTAAATGAAAAATAATAAATGTTTTTTATCACATTTTCAGATTTTTATCACTATGTGGCGACCTAGAATTGGGACAAGTACCTCCGCGCATCGGCGAAGCGGGCATGGAGTCCGAACTGAAATCAGCGCTACTTGAACTTGCACGAACATCGAACACCGCATTAATCCGCTCGCTTCCACAGATATTTGATCAATTAGTCTCACTTTTGGTGCGTCCGCCGACGCTGCCATCGCAGCCGCTCAACGTCGCTGCAACAGTTTTTGAGGCCATAGGACTTCTCGTTCGCAATATCACAAACCTGCAGGACGGTCAGATTGATACGCACGGTCGACACCCTCTGCTCACTACCTACACTGCCTATCAGTGCTTTCTGCCGCGTATGACGCAAGCAACAGGAGTGGTGCGTGCTCAGAGCAACCCCGATCTCCCGATCGAGGATCTGGAGATGGAGGTGCACTCCCGCGGTCTCGACCGGACAGCTTCCATGCGACAGGAGTCCATGCACGCCACTAGTCCATGGTAATTTAAAAATATATTGATATACTTTAAGAAAAAAATCGAACGTATGTAACTACAAGAAGTAACTTGTTCGGCTCGCAGCGTACCGTCAACGCGCAGATTACTTCATGAAGAGTTGGCTCTGCATTGGGTGGTGTCAACTGGTCAAGCTCGCGAGCTTGCCATCACCCACTCCTGGTTCTTCTTAGAATTAATCGTTCGTTCTATGGTCGTCACCCTAGCTGAATTCAACATGCTCGATTCACCCCGCAAGAGTCGTTTTTCACCTCAATTCTGCGATGACGTTTCAACCCTCGTCGCCGCTTTAACCACTGAAATAATCAATCGCTACAGCAAAGACAATCGTGTCGCTTCGAATCTTACCGCAAGCCTTGGTAACTTCCTTTCAGATCTCCTTTCCATTATGGATCGCGGATTTGTATTGTCTCTACTCAGAGTCAGCTGTTGCTCTCTCGCGGATGCATCAATGCAGGTATATCATTTAAAATTTATTATACATTTTTTATTAGAATTCTTGTTGTTAAAAAGTTAATTATTACAGGTGCAGGATCAAGCAGCACTGTTTGCTCTGAAGTTGGACCTAGTGCGCACTGTATGTGCTCATGAACATTTCGTTGCACTGAACTTACCTTTCGGCACTGGTTACACGTCGGGTTCAGCTCCAGCATCTCCTAGTCCCTCTACTGGTAGTTCCGGCTCTCTCATCTCCACCTTAGTACCTGGCGAGCGCGCGAGATTCTCAGAGCTCAGTCAGGAGTTCCGTCAGCAGCACTTCCTCGTGGGTCTTGTGTTGCTAGATCTATCGAATAGCCTGGAGATACCAAATCCCATGCTACAGAATAAAGCGATCGGAACGGTGCGCTATTTGATGAGCTGCCACGACGCGGATCCGCGGTACGCCGAACCAGCAGCCAAGGCCCGCGTTGCGGCACTCTATCTGCCGCTACTCAATATACTGATGGATGCGCTACCACAGCTGTACCATTGGGACTCGAAAGAAAAGAGCGTTTACACGGACGAGACAGGTTCTATAACGCAGTCGGTTGCCTTAGCTATAGCCGGGGGTGGCTCCGTGGAGGTCACAGGTGCCCAACGACGAGTCTCTCTTAGCTCCGAGGCTTCGAGGCACCTGCTCATGTGCGCCCTGTGGCTCGTAAAGTCACTTGAGAAATCGGCTCTCGTGCAATGGATTTCAGAGCTAAGCACCAGGCGGGTCCTGAGCGTGCTTCAGTTGCTCAACATATCGACCGCTGCGTTTGAGTACAAGGGCAAAAAGGCACTGAAGAGATTGCCTTCACAAGCAGCTGTTACCAGTGATATTCGATCGAGGTTGGAGGACGTTATTTTGGGCCAGGGCAGCGCTAGGAGTGAAATGATGATGAGGAGAAAGGAGAGGGCAAGTGGTGATAAGCTCAGATGGAGAAAGGATCAGATGGCTTACCGGGCTGCAGAGCAGCCAGAAGGTAGAGCTGTCGAGCAAGATGCTCACATTGAAGGTGCTTTGGCGGCGGAAGCTTCCCTCGTAGTTCTCGATACTCTTGAAACGATAGTTCAAGCCGATGGAGGAGGAGGTGAGTCGATATTTTTTCATTGTTTTTAACTTTTTTTCACTAATTCGTAATCGTATTTCTTTGTAAACTTTAGGTGTGGCAGTTGGCGGCGTTTTGAAGGTGCTATTGCGAGCTTTGGCTAGAAACCAGAGTACATTGGTGTTGCAACACATGTTTAATACACAGCGAGCCCTGGTCTTTAAATACCATAGTGCCCTATTCGATGAAGAAGAAAGTGAAAGATGTGGAGACCTTTGCCTGACACTGTTAACAAGGTGTAGCTCACCTTTGAGTGCAGTTCGAAGCCACGCCGCAGCTAGTTTGTATCTTTTAATGAGGCAGAATTTTGAAATTGGCAATGTAATTAATTTCTACATACTTATATTATTTTATTCATAGCAAACGGTTTATAATGGTTAACATTATTTTTAGAACTTCGCGAGAGTAAAGATGCAAGTAACAACATCTTTATCAGCGCTGGTAGGTCGCGGTAGAGCACCTAGTGAAGGTGCACTTCGAAGAGCACTAAAGACTGTCTTGGTTTACGCGGAGAAAGACACCGAGTTAGCAGATACTAGTTTTCCGGAGCAAGTCAAAGATTTACTTTTTAATCTTCACATGATTCTCTCTGACACTGTCAAAATGAAAGAATTCCAAGAAGATCCTGAAATGCTCTTAGATTTGATGTACAGGTATGATTTACTTCTTATTGATTCTTATTTTACTGTTTTAATTATATAAATTTTTAATAAAAAAACGAAATTTCATTTCAGAATTGCTAAAGGGTATCAAGGCTCACCAGACCTGCGACTTACGTGGTTGGCAAATATGGCTCAACAACACATGGAACGTAAGAACCATACGGAAGCGGCCATGTGTTTAGTACACAGTGCAGCTTTAGTAGCTGAATATCTTCATTTACTGGAACCTGGCGGCGGGGGTCGTCCTATCGGCGCTGTAGCCTTCAATCCAATAACACCGAATGCTCTGGAGGAAAGTGCCGTTGGCGACGATGTCCTTGCAAGGCGTGAAGAAGGATTATGCTTAGGTCCAGATTTCTCAGAAAGTGGCTTGGCTGGTATCCTCGAGCACGCCGCAAATTCCTTCCTCGCTGCTGGCATGTATGAAGCAATACCCGATGTATATAGAGTTTTGCTGCCCATAGCTGAGGCAGCACATGACTATAAAAAATTGGCTAATATTCATGGGTATATATTTGTAAAATTCACTGCGTAATTATTATTTTCTATTATAAACTAAATGAGATTAATTAATTTGTAGGAAATTACATGAAGCTTATACCAGGATTGAACAACTTGCTGGTAAACGCGTTTTTGGAACGTACTTCCGAGTAGGTTTTTATGGAGCAAGATTTGGAGATCTGAATGGCGAAGAATTTATTTATAAAGAACCTACTTTAACAAAATTGCCGGAGATTTTCTCAAGGCTCGAAAATTTTTACGCTGAAAGATTTGGATCGGAAAATGTAGTCATTATCAAAGATTCGAATCCTGTTGATCCAAGCAAACTTGAATCAGATAAAGCATTTGTCCAGATAACTTACGTCGAACCTTATTTTGAACCACATGAATTAAGACATCGGCCGACTGTTTTCCATAGGAATTTCAATATAAGTAAGTTAATTGAAAGTGATAAAAGTAACTTTTAGAATGAAGTACAAGTCAACAGCATAAATGGTGATTTAGCGCACGCTTTATATTTTGTACAAAATGTTAATGGCAACATTTATTTTTATTTTTTTCAGGACGGTTTGTTTATGCAACGCCGTTCACGCCTGGAGGTAAAGCGCACGGAGAACTCCGAGAGCAATGTAAACGTAAAACAATATTGACGGTAGCGACACATTTCCCGTATTTGAAAACGAGAATTCGAGTTGTGGCTCGAAAACAAATAGTACTTAGCCCTATTGAGGTTGCTATCGAAGATATTCAAAAGAAAACTGCCGAGGTAATAACATAATTTAAATCTATGATTTTTTATAAATTTTTATAATATAAGGACATTATAAAACAAATTTTGCATTTTTAGCTCGCAGCAGCGACGGTTCAGGAACCTCCCGATGCGAAGATGCTGCAGATGGTGCTACAAGGTTGTATAGGTACAACGGTAAATCAAGGACCGGCAGAAGTCGCTAATGTATTCTTATCTGGACTACGAGAACAAAATGTTCAGCCTTCAAAGCTACAACACAAGCTACGCCTTTGCTTCAAAGACTTTTCTAAAAAATGTTTAGACGCACTTCGTAAGAATAAGAATCTGATAGGACCGGATCAGCGAGATTATCAACGAGAGTTGGAAAGAAATTATCAAAGATTGACGGAGAGATTGGCACCTTTAATTGCTTGGAGGTAGGTGCATCATAAATTATATAATTGATTGATTATAATGTTGATCAAGAGTTCCTTTAATAATAAACCTGTTCTGTGCGCAGTGGCCCACCACCTGCAAGTCAAATGACAGCAAAGTCTGTGTCTCCCAACTGGTAATTGAAAGTATAAAAACCAACGTATACGCCAAAGAGAAAATTCTTAGCTAACACTTTATTATAGCTATACAATTTTGCAATTTCCGTCACAAATCAAGTATTTATTATTTTAAGTAGGGCTATGTAACGTATGAATTAAGCGCGTATATACGACTTTTATTGGTGTTTTTATATCTGTGATTTCACCCGATAAACGTAGTATTGATTTTTTAGTACTTTTAAAACTCGAGTAGTTAAGAACAAATTTTGTAATACAAAATAATAATAAATTTATAAAACTTTTACACTATTAACTTTGCGTGTAACATCGAACCTTTTCCTATCAGAAATAGTAAAATGATAAGTGTTTTAAGATATTTTCTTAATATTAACCATGTACTATTATAAAATTACTTACTTTGAATAATACAAATGTTATCTTGAGGTGTTAATCCTTATCTGATGTTAATGATAAGTTATAGACAATAATATCTTCGACTTTGATCACTTCGGACATACCGATTATAACTACTGGAACTTGAAATAAATATTTTTAATAGGCACTTAATAAAAAAAAAAAAAATAAATTAAAAAATATGACACGACTTTCAATATGTTACGATTATTTTCTACATTATCAGTAATTAAGCAAATGCTGCGATAAACTGCACACGTGCTTCGAAAAAGGATAAAATTAGAATCTACCGAGAAGCACCTAAAATCTACTCTAATCATCACAGAGAAGAAATCTCTGAAATGAAAAAAGTTCCGTAATTTACAATGAAGACGAATAACATTATATGCATCGTGCGTGAATTTCAAAACATCACGACAAGCATCCGCATTTTTCTCCTGTCTCCACGACGCTCGCCGGCACAACAGTACGTCCACATTTTTTTCGGACAGCTTATCCTCGCGGGAGAAAGTCAAGGGCCGCGGGCGCAAGAGAGCGTCCGGAGCTGGATTCCAGGGAGGCTGACGCATCCGCGCGGGGGCAAAAATCTCGAGCCCTTCGCATATACACATTGCGTCACATTTCGTCGGAGTAGTCGGAATGCGCCGCTCTCGATCCTCTTATTTCCCCGCTTGTCCTCCTCTTCTCTTCTCTGTATACCTGCTCCCGGCTACAGGTATGTCCCCACCTCAGCGAAGGGTGAGCGAAGAGAGATGGGCTCCGGCGTTGCCAGACGCACGGTATCGAGTTTATTTTCGCGGGGTTTTCGGTATCAGCGACTCCGATGACTCAGCCGCAGGAGAGAGAGAGAGAGAGAGAGAGAGAGAGAGAGAGAGAGAGAGAGAGAGAGAGAGAGAGAGAGAGAGGATGGAAATATGGAAATCACGATCGATCGCGAACGGATGAGCATTTGAGCAGACATGTACGGTGAAGGTGATGATTTCGACGGACAACGGACCGGGCTCGGTTCGGACTCTGTTACTACTTATCTTGATTACGCGTGTTGTTCGCGTTAACGGTAAGTGTATGACTCGGGGATATTATATTTGTCTTGCCGTGAAGCGGTGGAAAAATATAAATGTAACTAACTGGCGGTTAAGATCTCATGTTTCAATAAAAATACTTTTTAATTACTACGGGTTGGTGAAATTTTTTTTATAACCAGTTTTTGGAGATTACTTTTCTGTTGTCAACGAGTATCTAAATTTATCTTGATGTGTACATCATTCATATTGAGAACTTTTTATAAAAAAAATAGGCGATAATTTACAATTTTTAATTGTAACTAAGCTTTTTTTTAAATGTTTGTAGTCGATCGTTTTTTTTACAGGTACTCACTTCATAAGAAAAATAAATCGATTTTATAAATCTCATTCTTTTTTTTTTTTTTACTAAACAGCCTTTTACTATCTAATGAACCGAAAATACCATCACCTAAAGTTTCAAAGAACTCGTTTAGAAAATCGAGCTTCTTGAAACCCGCAAAAAAATGAAAGTAACACTTCCCGCAAAGCTAATGATACGCAAATAGCCCGAGTTGCGAAAAAAATTCGTTTTCGTGCGTCCACGAAAACCTGCCGCATTCCCTGCATAAAAATCCCATGACCCCACGGGTCAACCTTTCGTCGAAACGGAAGCAGCCCCGAAAACTGGGTCTGCACCTCGGAAATTCCGTAAACTCCGGTAAGTTAACCGCCGTCCACCTGAAAACAAGCGCAATAACGATTCCGCGCGCTCTCTCTTGCTCTCCCGCTCTCCCGCTCCAATCTCCCCACTCGGGCGCGCGACGGCCGTTTCGCGCGATCGGCGGCGGCGTTCGCCAGTGACGTGCCGCCTCCCCCTCTCCGCGCCGCGGCAGAAAATCTGTTATCGGCTGCGAGCGGGAGCGAGACGCGGCGAGGTGCGAGCGAGAGGGAGCGCGTAGTCGCGGCGGTGGTCGCTTTATTCTCTCGGCAGTCGAGCACGCGATCGCCGCACCTATGCGCGCGCGGTTGACACGAGAGCCCCCGGCGCGCGTGTACAGCAGCAGCAGAACTCGCTCGCTCTCTTCTTCTCGCCCGCGCGCGGTGTTGTTGCGCCGCGAGTGCGATAAGGCCTTATCTGCCGCGCGGAGGCATGAGCAGCCGTGGTGCGCGCGCCCGGTCGATCGACTGCAGCAGTCAATCGCGCGTTACGCCAGAGGCCGGCCGGAGCGGCACCGAGATGTGCGCGAGTGGCTGAGAGGTGGTGCGTGCGCGTGTGTATTCTCGGAAGTGCGGCGCGCGGCTACATGGTGGTGGAGAAGACGGCGCGTGCGATGAGCCCCTCGCCGGCGCTGGCCAACCCGAGCTTCCTGTACGGCGGCGCCGGGGGCCCGACGAACCGGCGCGGCGACGGCATCGTCTACGCGACGCTCGACAGCCTGGCCTTGAAGGGAGTCACGCTGCCGCTAGCCGTGCTGCCCGTCGACGACGAGCAACCAGCGAGGATAGCCAAGGTTGTACCTACACCACTGCATTTCCATTGATCGATCATTCGCGCGCTTTCCTTTTTTCTTTCCTCTTCTCCCTTGTTCTCTTTCTCTTTCTCTCTTTTGAGGTATACATATACGACACACCGCGACCTTCTGCGTGAGCGGCATACACGAGGCGCGCACGCGGGATTCCCCGGGAATTCGCGACGATCGTCCATCGGCGATAAGTCCGAGCGCGTTATCGGAGCCATCACCGTTTATCGGCTAATGCTTCGCTTCTGTGTGTATTACAGAACGTAACGAGATACGGAGATGCGATGCGACTTCGTGGACTCGCTCGGGTTATAGCGCGTCTGCGGGTATACGGGGGCTTATCGATTGCTTCGGAGCGGGAAAAGCTTATTTGTACGGGGCGTTTCGAAAGCGCCAGACGCGGAAACAAATGCGCGGAATGCCGATGCACATGCAGCCACTGCGACTCGTAATCGATTCCTATGTGGAAACCTGGCTCCGTTACCTAATGCTCGATCGGCGTAACATCGCCGTGCGAATTGCTCTGCTTTTCATTAGGTGTATCTGCCCCGGCGACAAAAGCGCGAGGCACAGAGCGGTACGCAGAAGCGCAATTCGCGGAGCGGCGGAATGCGCCGCCGATTCGTTTCACCCTTTCACTACGCCTTTACTGCACTCGCGGATATTAACGTTTGTTCAGACGCAGATAGCGAAAAAACGCGAGCCGTGCCGACGCTATTTACGACGTGTAAACACGGTGTTTTGGGCTGCTGATAATGGAGTTAACTATACGTTTCTCTCGCCTAGATAAGGTGCGGCGCTTAGGCTGAAAATCGCAAAGATAAAGTGACCGTGCTCCAATTAATTGAGGTGGCCAGAGAGGAAAGTCGATTTCTAGCTCGGTATCTCTACGTTTTTCCCATGGACCAATTATTTACTTTTCCTTCGTGCAAAAAGTAGTGTTTTTCAATTTTGTTTCCCGGAAACGCGGGATCGACTTGGATTCCCAGTGTACACATAAAGTAGCGTTATCTTTTCAGTAAATAACGGCGGGACTGGAGTTTTGATCTATCCACGAGGGAGGAATTTTTTTTTTTTAAATTTATTGATTTAGTTCGATGCAATATTCTCATCACGATTTCACAATGATTTTAATGCGTTTCGTTACTTTTTCAATGATGCAAACTTTCTGGCTCATCAATAATGCAAGGCGCGATGAAGGTAAAGGCTACAGCGGTCAAACCGTGAGTAACTGGCCGATTTCTTTTTGAGCAATAAACCACAGCGCGTCATTAGCGTATACCAAGCAGATTATTCAATTAAAATTGAAAGGCGCAGAAAAAAAGGCAAGATCCTTATCGTTAAACTGCCAATAATCCGCGCACGACAGGCTGTCTTAGCTGAACCTCGGGCGATTTGCGAATGAAAGTACGCGCAGAACCGGAAAACCGCCAGTCGCGAAAGCGACGATCGCGACCGCGAGATGACTAATGCATCCTCTGCATCCCGACCCCTTTTTTCCTCTCTCCTCCCGGAGAAACATCATCGGCGTCTCCGCGTGAATCACGAGCGATCCGTCTTCTTTCTCGCGGGCCAACCGCGCGGAACGCCGAACGCACCGCCGAGTACGTAATGTGCATACCCCCGTCGTCGCTGCCTGCACCTCCTCTCGCGCATCGCTGCACCTATGCGCGCGTAATCGCCGTCGAGGAGCGCGAGCGCTCGCCGTTATTCGCGGAATAATGGCCGGGCGCGCGTTTAACGGTACAGCGGCCGGTGCGGATCCGCGGGGAGATGTGTCGCTCGGCTCGCGAATTCCGGGGCCGTCGACGCCGCTCTCATGTTAATTGGAGGCTGTGCCACTTCGCCGGTCGCTCTTTCTCTCTTTCGCGGATGCCTCTTTCGCGACCGGGGGCGTTTGTTTGGTCGCCGCGCTCTTCGGTACAGGTACGAGCGTACGTGGGACGCCCCACGTGCTCCCTCGAGTGTACAGGCATCGCAGCGACGATTCAAGGACGCCCGCCCGCGCTCTTGGAATTCTTGCGCTATTATGCACGCGCCTCGTGCCTTTCTGGCGTTCCCTTTTACGAGGGAAAAGAGAAAAGGTCGTGCACTTTTTTTTTTAAGGCTTTTGTAAAATTTGACATTTGGATTCGTTTTGCTATACTTCCTGGAATTCTGCGGATCTTTATGTTATTAGCCTTGCGCGCTCGAAGGAGTGCGTGACCCGACGAGCGAGGAGGAAAAATCGTGCGCTCGAGCGGCTGCTTTCTTCTTGAAATACTAAAGGTTTCGCGTTGAAATGTTAAATGCCGCATTTTCCATGCTCGCCACGGCGCGGGCTTTATTGCGCGTACCGCTTCGTGGACAATAAAACATTGCTATAAATTTGAATTTTTGTCGAAAGCAATTTCAATACATTAACGGTAATGTTTCTTCGCTTTTGGCGTGGAGCGTTTAGTACGTCAGACCAATGAGTAGTAACAAAGAAAAGTAAAATAAAAGTAAAGTAAACACACTGTGATACTTCACGACGCGAAACCGTCAGATTCACTGTGCAGATAACTGAGTGTGCCTTGAAAAGTCACTTGAAATGGCGAGAGTGCAGTTTCTACATGGAATGTCCTTTCGTAAATTTTGACTTTTTTTTATTTTTGTATCTACTTTGAAGAAATAATAAAGAAAAGACCAGCTTTAAAAGAGGTCATTAAATTTTTCGCGTTAAACTTTATTAAAATTAAAGATTAAAAAAATAAAAAGCTATTTATTTTAAATCATATTATTCACATAAATAAAACATCACCTTTTTATACTACAGACTAAACCAGCGGTGGCTCCAAAGCCCACTATAAACGCAGATACGAAAACCTACAGCCCAGCAGCGACCCCGGCAAAGCGACCAACGACCCTCGACCTGAACGTGACCATCGCTCCGACCAGCACGAGTCTCTCGACAAGCTCGTTTCTTCATTCGAAGCATGTACCGACACCCCTGCACGCCTTCGACAGCGAGAGCGACAACAACTACAGCATAAGCAGCAGCGGCAGCGCGGCGTCCAGTAGCGACCCGCGAAAGCCACCGGAGACGAAGAAGGAGCGTCGCGAGTTCGCCTTCGCTAAGAACGTGTTGCACTACGTGCCCATGAGCCGTCGTTACGCGCGCAAGCCGCGTAAATTACCGAGCAAGAGCCACTCGCTCAAGTCGCTGGCGCAGGCGGTGGACCGCGCGAGCCGCAACCTGGACGACGGCTGGCGCAGCCTGCGCTGCCGCAGCCTCTCCCGCGACGAGCTCAAGTACCTCACCATCTCGCAGCCCAGCAACTTCGTGCACGTCGCCTCGGCCACGCGCAGCAGCCTCATCGAGTCCGAGCCCTCCCCCGACGAGCAGCCCGGCCGCCGACGGATCATCACGCACGAGCGCAAGTACGCCGATCTGCGGCAGAGCGCCTACGTGGACGTCGTGCTGGGAGAGGTCGTCGAGAGCGGCGTCAACGTCAGCATCGTGGTGAACGACAGCGCGCTATGGAGGAGGCTGTCCAAGCATCACGGGGACGAGGTCGATGAGGAACGCGTTGAGAGCAGGCTCGTCGACGACGGAGATTACGACGACGTCGGTCCACCTGTTGTGCAAATGGTTTCGGTAAGGATTTGGTTTTAACGATGCGATTCGAATTTTAAATTTCATAAGGGCGGCACGGTGTATACGTGAGTCACTGGATACGAAAACTTTCACTTTAATAGTTGACAAATACTTTGTTTTCAGGAAATTATTATGGTGATAGTGGCAATCATAGGTGATTTTTAAATGAGACGTTATTTTAAAAAAGACAGAAAGTGGAAAGTGAGAATTGTTAATTTTACCAGGAATTACATTTATCTACTTAAACGTTAATTATGACCTGTCTTATCAGGATTTAATTTGACTGGATTCTTTTCGAATCACACGTCAGTGGGAAAAAAAACTCGACTTTCGCAAGAAATTCTCTCGCTATGAATGAAACTATCCATAGTACTTCGGAATGCGTTCTGGACTTCGTTATGTAGAAATACTTTAGATTGATAAGAAAAGGTGTGATTTTCTGCTGCGCTCTTACGTAAAGATTTATTTAAGTCAAGATAGAGAAAATTTTTATTAAAAGTGGAAAGTAATTGATCTTCATTTGTAAGGTTTCGCTATTCTATGAAATATTAAAATATTAATTACATTACATTGTACAAAAGTTGCATTTTTCTAATTTACGGATTATCTGCATTGGCGATTTAGATTATTACAAACGCGCTCAGAAATATGTCCATATTTCACTAGAGTACTGCATTTTTTTAGATCTTAGCATCAAGGCAAACATAAACGCGATTGATGGGATCTAAAAATTCTTTACGAGCTTTGCAGACATTTGCTCGTACAGCATTTTACATTTCTTCACATTTTTATACGATTTCATTCGAAAAATTTGAAACTTTCATACTATGTCCGATAAACGATATCTGATCGGCATTTGTATTTTTCAAGCATTATTTATTATTTGATAAATTTAATTATAAGATTGTGAGAATATATAAAATGTCTAAAAATGAATTAAAAAGCATCATCTTCACTGAGCGTTTATATCGAAAATTTACGCAATTTCTATCTCAACGCGAAATTTTTACCGCGCATGCAGTAAGACGGCGGTGTTTGCTTTCCTTCGTGCCCCGGGGGAAAAATATTGTTTTCCTCGCGCAAATAATACAGTCTTGGTGCAATCGGCCGGTCGTGAGGTTTTCGCTAAACATCGTCTCATACACGGAAGTGGAGATGCGTCAACAATGCATTTGCAGGGATTTTGGTGAAGGTTTTGATTTCGTACGATAATAGTATTTTTTTTCCACTTGACCTTGATTTTAAATAGCGTTTGCCTCAACTACGATAACTAGTATCTTTAATGAGTTCATTTTAAAAAGCTAATATAATGTTTAATTATTGAACGACAAATCATTATTATCACAAAACTAATTTTTTTCATTTTTCAGGAACTGGCGGAAGAAAATTTCATCGAAGACGAGGATGCGTATGATGATGTGGGTCCGCCAACGATATGCGTTAATTCACCAAAATCTACTCCAGCATCGCCGGAACCCAAGGTTTCCAAGAACTACGAGGAAGAGGAGGTGTACGACGATGTTGGACCACCTGTAGATATTATAAAAACAGAAGAGGTGCAGTTACGAGTTAATTTTTCGACAGACGTAGATGAGCCCGATGAGGATGTCTACGATGATGTCGGACTACCACCCGCAACTCAGACTAATAATGAGTATCACGAGAGGGTGAACAGCTTGTACGCTGGATCCAGTGCGTCTGGATCAATACAACTGGCTCTCAATGCACATGACAAGGAATCCGAGTGGGAGGATCTCGATGATGCTGCTATTTACGGGATTAACAATGGGTTAGTTTGAATACATTTAAAAATCTCCATGGGCTCTTGACAATTCGTTTTTAAATCGCTTATTTATTATTTTTTTAAATATTTCACATTTTTTGTTCGCAGTATAAACTTGAAATAATTATACATACCGTAAAAAAAGTCAAAATATTTTTTACATTCTGATTTAAAAAATTTGCATTTTAATTTAATCAATCATTTTACAATACAAAGAGTCAAGATAAAAAATACCTTTGTTCGAAAAAGTTCAACGCACGCATCATCTCTCATCCTCGTTCAAAAAAGAAAAAAAATTCCACTTCAATGCATCTCACCCCAGTGCAAAAACAATCCCAGGTCAAAACGAACCGTTCCGTGCGTCTAACAACTTTTTCTGGAAAAGTAACGTAGACTAACTCTCGGATTCCTCGAATTTCAGGTCTAAGCCAGTGGGCAACGAGTCGGGGCACTCGATTTCGCCGAGTAAAAAGAAGCTGTCAGGTCAGCGGTGGTCGCGCAAGGTGCGCCGGCAGCGTTCGCTCGCCTCCCGCAAGAGCTCCGGCCGCTCGACGAGCCGCACCCGGAGCCACGCCGCAGTCCGCGGAGACGCCCGCCGCTACTCCGGTGAGTATATACTCCGGTCGGTTGCGCAATCCCCCAGCTGCAGCGGAGGAGCGCTTATATTCTCCAGCGACGCTGTTTTTTTATTAGCCTGGGAATGCGCCTGTGCGACTTCGCCGATGCGCGGGAACTTAGGTGCGGTGAAACGCGCGACTTATTATTTTAACGCTACTTTTCTTTGCATTGTTCCGTCGATGGGAAGAGGCGTTACGGACGCACACTTTCGTTACCGCCTAATGAAGCGCGATGTTTTTTTAAGGACTAATGATTGGAGTAGACTAGTACTTTGTCTGGGATCCGCGAGTGAAATTTGTTTCGATTGTTTGGAAGTCTATTTAGGTGAGCGATGCACTGCGGAATTGCGTTAAAGGGAGAAATGGAACTTGAACTGTGTGATTATTTGTGGCGTAATATGCTCTTCCCATGAAAATTACGCTAAACAATGTGGGCATTGAAACTCATTTTTCAGAAAATACTCAAACGTCAAATAAGAATATGAACAAAAGAGACTTCAGACTTTTTATTATGATATAAAAAATCTTTGCGGAAATATAATGATATATTAAGTGTACAGCTTTCAATTAAACTAATTTCCGGTAAAGCATCTACCTCAGTAGGATTAAAAGCGAATAGGAATATAAATTTTATACAATTTAATCGTAAAATCATTAGATAATGTATTAGTAATAATTTCTGTTCAAAACGATTATTATCGTAAATCCGCCTCTTTATTATCAGAAACCTACCTATACTTATAAAATGAAAAAAATAAAAAGGAAATTCGTTTCCGGGAAACAGCTACTAGCACTCGTATCTAATACCAGAGCTGAGTCTAATTGTCGTCGATAGTGCACGACGTCACGGTGTTTAAGCACTTTTGCAGGACATAGTCCGGTGCGCATCGTGTCAACGAAACAAAGTGACAAAGGTTCGGTGCAGGCGCGGCGACCTTGACTTTCAGCCGGCGTATGTAGATATGCCGAGTGCCAGTGACCGCGCGTTCTTTTGAATAATGGGATCCGAAACGTAGGCGCGAGCTGGTTACCCAAAAAGCGTTTGCGAGCCGCGACTGGTTTGCGTTCACCTGGAGACGCGCGAATTTCGAAAAAAAAGTTTACAGTTATGTCTTTTGTAATTCAAATAGCTCGAGGAAATTTATGTTGGCTAAGGAAGAATTTTGGAGATTTTGATCAAGAGAAGGTGGTTACAATTCACGGGCATCGATTTCGACAATCCGTAATGATTCGAGTTGTTTAATACATTTACGTAATTTTCTTGGGAGATTATAATCGCGCTCGCGCGAAGGTGTAATAAAAAGCTACGATGAAAAGACTTTGTACATTGTTGATGGGCAAAATCAAAGATTAGATAAATACTGTGAAAAACTGCCAGATTTAGATAATGTAAATCAATAATACAAGATCGATTTACAAATTTATTAAAAGTGATTCTGTAATTCCAACGTTAAAATTTTATTTAATTAAATTTCTTCGAAACCGAGATGATCATTATCTTAATTAAAATGAAGAGCAGAAAGTACAAAGGAATTTCTCGCCTCGCATCACTTTCATTAAATTCCGCGCCATAAATAAATCCTCGAAATCCGGCTAAATAATGAGATCGCCTGGACGCCAGATCGCTCTTGAAAGCGCGTCGTCGAAGCTCGCGGGAAAACTCTCCCCGACGCGTGAGCCCGTAAATCTTTGTCAGTCCGTCAGCGCGCCCAAGGCGACGACTGCTAACTTTCTTCGGTCTGCCTCCGGTCAAATCGATGATGCAGACCTCGCGCGTGTTTCCCCGAAAATTGCACCCGCGCTTCGCGGGATTACACGCCTTTTCAACGACGAGCGGAGATGCAGTCGCGCGACGTGTCCTTGTAATCGTTGTGCAGGAGAGAGGAAAAAAAGGCGAAGGTTTCGTGCGACATCGATGAATGAAAAGTCCCCCGGCTTTCCTCGCGAAATCGCCTGTCGCAACAAGGACTTTTTTCTTCTTGGCTCGCGAGGTCGCTTCTGGTGAAATTAGTGAAACGAGATCTATTTCCATTTGGCTATGTCAGCGGCGATCACCGTACGCCGATCACGTAGCTTATCTTTATTTCATAAGAGATAACAATGGGTGCTCGCGAGGTTGACGCTTTTCTAATTATAAAGAGAAGAGAAAGATACGGAGCGAGCCAAGAGTCAGTATTTTATTGGATAAAATAACGTCTCTGCTTAGATTTAATTAGAGATATCGCGAGGAGTATAAATTATGATTACGCTGTATTAGGTTTTATTACTTATCGGGGAATGAACATGGAGCTGTAATAAATTTTCTCTTGGATTATTGTAAATAATAAATTGCCGATCTAATGGATGCAATTATATTTAATAAAGTAATTTATACTTATGTGTCTATAAAGGCATGAAAAATAATATACATTTCCTAAATTGAAGAAAAAATTAGGTATCCACCGTGTCCGACTAGTAACCGTCATTTATCTACTGGAGGCAGTTATATTAAGTATTTTGTTCTCATTACTGAAAAATAAAAATTTGACATCTTTTATTATTGCAAGATTACTATTCATAATTTAAATACAAAATGCGCTTTAAACCTACATACATAATTTTAAAATAATTTACACTCGTGCTCCTTACAGTTTTAATTATACCACACGTCGTCAGCGCTAAGTATTTTCCACTTTACCCTTCTTCAAGTGCAAGCCTGACGTTAAAATAATACTTCTCGTGAAAAGTTCGGCTATTTCCAGCTGGAAAGTATTATGGAAAAGAAGGTTTGCATGATAACGGTAATGCGAGTTAGGAAATAAAAAAAAATGAATGTGGCAAGGAAGAATGGGACATATTTATGCATACATTGTATTGCAAACGTCATATCATTTCCACCATGTGGCGTGCGTACTGTGTTGTATATATTTGTAGATGCACATTCCCATTGTAATTTATTGACGTCAGAATGCCGTATTCACGGCTTTTCTCAGGTGTACGTAAGCGCTCGCTACTTTCCTTTTTTAATTTTGCAACTTGCTCGGAGATAAAATGTAATTGTCGGATTTGTTGAAAAAAATGGTGAGTCTGTTTATTTATTTGTTATGTAAGTATATTATTTTACTCTAAATACACAACTTGGTTTAGTACGATAAATTAATTAGTTATGTTCCGGAAGCAGACAGTACTTGTCAGTAAAATTTAGTTAATTTAATAAATGGTAGACATTTATTACAAATTTTGCGATAACATAATAATAACAGCCTTTTTTAAATCCGTATTTGTGTGATTATTTCATACATATATGGTAGTTTTAAAATCTAAGTCATAGAAGTTAAAATACAAGCTTTTACGATTGTATTCAATAGTCACTCCTTTGTAAAAACTTGCTCAACAGTACATACGCTTAATGAGAACAATACGCTTTCAACACTCGATGCTCTCAATTACTTCTTCCTGAAAAAAATTTTAAAACCCTAGTGAAATCTTTGAAGTATTTCTTTTTTTGTTGAAGGAAAATCCTTTTTACTTATGCAAGTATTGATGAACATTTCTTGTTGGAATGAGGATCCTGATGATCTGAAGCTTAGATATGCAATACTTAAAGTGATTACTCTATTATGTAATTACTATTATTTTTCTTCTTTCGCCAAGAATGTATCTTGATCTTTCGATATTAATCACTAATTTCTTTTACACCAAGGTGACTATTACGTCAAAATATTTCTGCGCTAAAACTGGAATGTAAATTTAATTCGTTACATAAAAACTTGTTATTCATAAACACCAAAATTTAAAAGACTGAAAAACATGCGTTTCGAATGTAAGTCAAAAAAACCGTTATATTATATCAGTTTCTTTTTTTTACTCAACTTTTTACCGCCACTCCGGGCATTTCAGCACTTTGATGTCAACAATATTGCAACTGCAATACTGCAAAGAAGAAAGAAAAAAGACGTAAACCTCGTTAGATCATAGAGCGCAAGCACCGTAAAGCGGGTTCAGCAGATACTCGCGATCGTCGTGACCCAGCGCTCACCTCCTGACACGAAAAAGATCCCGCCGATCATTACGGCCCAGCGGTGTATGGACCGGCGCGGAGTCGCGCGAGGGTCAGAAGAGAGAAAGAGATCCACCGGCTCGCGGGGGACCTTCTGCGCCGCGGCGGAGGCGAGCATTCTCCTCCGGCGGGCTGCACACGGACGCGGACACTCACACGCGCCTCGGCGCCTCCGGCCGAGGTGAAAGCGCGCGCGCGCTCTCAGTCACGGCCGGGACGCGGCGGCGCGCGCACACCTCGGCGCGCCCACCATCCTCCTCGGGCACCCGTCCGAAAGAGCCGCTATCGCCGAAAGAGGAGAAAGAGGAGAGCGGAGAGAGAGAGAGAGAGAGAGAGAGAAAAAAACGATCTCGCCCGGTTCCACGGCGAAACGAGTGTCCGCGTCGTATAGTTGCGAGGCGCGCGAAAGGCAGCGATGTGCCGGAGATGAGGCAGGGCCCGAAGACGCCCTCGCGGCGACCCAACACCCAAGGTGCGTGTGCCGCGTGTGTACCACGACGAGAGAGCCGCGCGCTACCGGGAGATCGGCGCTTGACGCTTGGGTTGGGTAACGAGGCTTTGCGGGCCGGTTCGCCGGAGTTACGGCACGGTATGTGTATACTCGCTCCGAGCGCCTTTATGCGCGGCGAGTTACGTGCGCGCGTGCTTTGTCGAGTCCCCTCGATGCTTACACGCGCGCGCCGTGGGACGCTGTTCACGGCTTGTAAATGCGCGAGGAACGCGTTCACTGCTAAAAGCTTGCGCTTTGCCCGACGAGGTTCTTATATTCTGCGAGTCGCGCGGGAGCTGATGACTGGTGCTCGCGTGTTAAATAAAAAAATCGTTGGAGTTTTAACATTGTAAATCGCTTAACGTAAATTATATGACTTAGGCATCTTCGCAATGCAAAAAAGCCTTTAAACGCGATACATTCGGTTATGTAAACTTTTTTTTTTAAACCGCCGATTGATCTTCAATGTACCTGAATGTAACACCTTGCACAAATGTCAATCCTCTCTTTGCAACGAGAGCTAAAGTAAAACGATCTCATGTTTTCATCTCCGCATACCTCGCGAAACATTCACCATATGCTTTCTTACGCTCGCAGCACTATCCGTCCACCGGGGAACCCTAAAAAAAAAAACTGGCAAGCCGTAAAACATCCACACGAATAGAATCAAAAACGAAAAAGGAAAAAAAAAGAACTAGCGGTCGGTACACTTTCCCAGCGAAACAATTAACGTTCAAACAAAAGCCTCCGCGAAACTTGTTCATCTTTGCGCGCGCGTGGCTCTCTCGATCTTTCTCAATCGGACCCGTTTCGGCGAGCTCCCGATTTGGTAAGATCGCGCGCGGCGCGCGACCTTGGCGCGCGTGTATGTGTGTGTGCGCTCTGTAAAAATTGTGAGAGAAAAAACAAACGTGATGTCTGTGATTTTATCCGCAAAAAGTGGCCGTGAGCCTTGGTACCGGCTCTATCCTGCTGCTGGGAGCTGCGAAGGAGCAGCCGACGACGCTCTCCGAGCCGAAGGAGGAGAGGAGGGAACCCGACGTGGCCAAGGGACTAGTTCAGCTCAGGCTGATCCTTCAGGATGACGTGCAGGAAGCTTCCCTCTACGTGGCCGAAGGTTCACATTGATTTATTAGACGCTGTGATGTTTTATAGCGGGAGAGAATGGAGGGTACCGGTGCAAGTGGTTGTAATGATAGCGGCGATAAGTGGGTGTAATGTGAGGTCAATGTCGAAATTTTTGGTTAAATTATTTACTGTTAGTTCAGAGTATTTTTAAATTAAAAAGGAAGTCCTTGAATTGATAATTAAGAAATTTTATTAAATGACAGTCGTATGTGTAGAAAAAATTGAGATAAGAGTATTTGAATTAATTTCTTATAATTAAAGCAGTTTGAAAGTATGAAATAACATTATATTAGTTCAATAATAATCAAAAAGTAATGTATATTCATTTTTAGAAATTTATAGCGTTCTAATACTCAATTATTAAAAATTGTTTTTTGACGAAAGATCTTTACATTATAAACAACCACCTGCTGAGTGTAATGAAAAATATTATGTGCGGTATCTTTTAAAACTAGTTTTAAAAACTTAATTAGTTACATATAATAGGCAAATTATCGACGGATTTAGTACGCGCAAAAGTTTGGAGAGAGCCAATGTTGAACGTATACTAATTAATATGCATCGCTTGAACCACAAAAACGCGTGTTAAAATCCTGAAACACACTTACTAATTAAAAAACATGTATACCACAACCTTCACGGTGTAAACTGTATATCTAACATTAGATCAACTATTACGATATACTTCAATTCGTAATTTGCATTATAATTTTTAATTTGTAAAGTTATTGCAAATATTTTCGTATACATCTATTCATATTCAAAATGATGAATATAATGTTTCGACGTTCATATTCGATTTGACGCGATTAGAATAACTCGGTGACGAGGCAGAAAACAAGAGGATTAGAATTTGATGAATGTCATCATGTAATTTATTCACAATACCCGAGGTATTTCTTCCACTCAACGAATGCTTTAAATGTTTTAGGATAAAACTCGTGAGTACAAACGGATTATTTCGCAAAAATTGGACGCTGTTTAATTAATTTTGTCAATGCCAATTTACAGCGGTACGGAGAAAGAAGTCGAAACGGAAAGTCACGATTTCGTAATTACGCTTTCCCTCCCACGAACACACACGCACGCGCACACGCGCACACGCAGCCACACACACAGGCACACACACACAATATATTTTCTTCGATTTGTCAAACGCGACTTACATTATTGGAAAACGTCCCGGACTTTCTTCCGAGTCGCAAGGCGGCAGGCCACCGCCCCAGAATCGTTAATGCCGACCGGACATCCTTGAAGTTCGAGCTCTGCACTTCGAGCAATAAAACGAGTACAGATTGTTTTTTGCAGGGTGCCTTTAATTTTTTTTTTTTTTTTTTTTTTTTTTACGTTTATTTTCTTAAATAAATTTTAGAAAAGTGGACGCTAATTGAGCGTTTTTGCAAGCTGTAATTTTATTTTACGCTGTGCAGGCACTCAATAAGAAGTAACGGCCTTGGCTCCTGACCGACACATCACCATAAATTTTCTGTTTACTGCAATTTTGGAATTCACTTTTATGCTCGAAAAGTAAATCTCTTTTTTTTACATCCCACTTTCTAAATTTAATTTAGGTATTGCTAGGAAGAAAATTATTCTTCTAGTCGAATTATTAACCAATTTTATTATCGTACCTGAGAATTACTTCGTCGCCGTAAATATCCTCGTAACGCAGTTCGACGACTCCTTTAAGCATTTAGCGAAATGCCTGAACGGCAAAAAAGACCGCGGATACAAAACAATAAGAATCGGATTGGAAACGTCAAACGAAAGAAAGAGGAAAAAAATGAGGATTTTTTTTTATCCGGAGAGAGGGCGCCCGGTTTCCGCGTGCGGAGGAAACGATCGTCGAGTCATTACCTCCGGGTGCGAGGAAGCCGCGGTGTGGCAACTTGGCGCATTAGCATTCGCGTACCGCAACGCTGGCCAAGCGACGAGGGGCCCTACTGAAATCCCGCGCGTTGCATCTGCTCGCTTGGCCAACCTCTTATCGGGCTACTTCGCGCTTCCTCCGAATTCGGTACGCTTACCTTACGGCACTGGTGGCCGCCTTTTTTTTCCTCACCTTCCGTCAGCTGTTAATGCGACGTACTGGATTGCAGAGATACTCGAGACATAGTGATTTCATTTTTTTTGTGATCTTTTTTTTAATGAAAAAAAATTTGATGGGTCGGAGATCAGGCTTGTAATTAATAGGGAACTGAGCTGGAGCAGTTAAGAGGAATTTAGCAGGCCTTAAGAATGGACGATTGGAAAATGTTCATTTTCTGTAAATCCATTTTTTTTAATAATGTCGAAATTATAATTGCTACACTTTCTTGGTCATGCAACGTTAAGTAGAGTACTTTCTTATCATTTTATTAAGTAGAAAGTGTCGCTAGAATGGTGGAATTAGATGATACACCTCGTAAAATAACGATGGTTATTTCATCGCACTGTAATTAATGATAATTAAAAAGTTTTTTGATCCTTAATCAATTTGTTAAAAATATTGAATAAGAATTGACCGACAAATAAATAAAATAATAATTTTATGAGAAATATTATTTTTTTTTTAAATATGAAACAAAATGTTTGGGTTTATTTTAATTGAAGTCCAAATATTATTTAAATTTCTAATTTTAATATTAAACAAAAATTGTGTGATAAAAGCGTCCATATTCGTGCCGATAAGTTAAAAAATAAAAAAATAATGAATTTCAAAGTCAGTCTTACGATCAACTATGTCAATAATGACAATTATTTCTGGCACAGATTCATCGGACGACAGCAACTACGAGACGCTGGAGATCTACGAGCCGGACGACTTTAGCAGCGACTCGGAGAACGAGTCCACGCCGGCGGAGGGAGGCCCGGCCCACGTGGGCACCTCGCCGACGGTGCAGGAACCGCCGAACCGACCAGTGCCGCCGCCGCCGCGCGAGGCGAGCCTCGGCCACACCCTCGTCCGACCCATGAAGATGCTCCGACGCACCTGGAGCATCACCAAGGGCAGCCTGGGACGCATGCGACGACGGGCCTCCGGGGAGTGCGAGTCGCCCGAGACGAACGGCGCCGGCGACGCCAAGAAGTACTTCAGCTTCAAGAAGCACTTCAGGAAGCACCAAGCTCCGGCCCTCTCCACCTTCTACCTCGATAAGGGGGTCAACGCCGAGATGGACGCCGAGGCCGCCCACGACAGGAAGGAGGAGCCCATTTACTCCAACTGCAACTGGTACAGGGAGGCTGGCTTGTACGTCAGTCAGCCCAAGGAGAGCCCCAAGAGCGAGCAGCAAAGTATCGGTAAGATGACGAGCTGTTGAAGACGATTTTTTTCTTTTTTTTTTTGCTGGAAAAGTGTGAAGGAGTATGTGCGAGAATGTGAGACTGCGAAGGTGATATTGGAGGAAGTTGACGTTTCGTTAAAATTAGTGGTTGCCAGCCGATTATGCTAATTAAGATAGACGCGCTATAATTTTTTTTTTCAAGTAAGTAATTAGTACTTGTTAATGAGTTTTAATTAACCGTAGCTATGCATAGCTACACTTATAAATTTCAGTATCGAAAAAAAATAATACTATATGATTGCAATACAAAGTCACGAAGAATAGTAATAATTATTGATTTGTTGCTAAATTAGTCAATCTTTTGTTTCGTACCGTTTAATATCGAATTAAAAGAGCCACAAGCCGCAAAGTTATAAAATCATCTCTAAATTCGAAATATCGTAATCATAAGAACTCGTTACGAAAAAAAACTGAAATTAATTTTTCCACCTGCGGTCGCGTCCGTTGCTTTAAAATAGATGACCCGTCATTCCAACAGCCTTGTACAACGTTGTCGAAGCGCGCGACTCTTCCTGTGATCGGATAACTTTCACGGCACGTTAATTGCGCGGCTTCCTTCTCACGATCAAGCTAAAAGCGCGCGCCTGGATAATCGAGCACAATAGACGCTCCGATGGGAAAATATCCGTACACGTCTTCGTTTCGCTTCCAGATCACTACAGCGTTCTCGCCGAGGAGCCGCTCTACCAGTTCTACACCATTAATGCCACCAGGACTGCCTTCGAGTCCGACTCGGATGGATATGAAGAGGTGATTATTTTTTTTTCTTTTGAATGTGATTGTGAGTCAAATTTCTGAAACTTGATTATTAATAGGATTTAAAGTGCGTTTGGAAAATTGTGATTAATAACGCTGATTGATCATTGATGTTTTTTGTATCTTTTTTATAATTGTTAGGTTTATTTAGTATTAATTGTCACTAAATTTTAATTAACAAAATATTAAGTTAAAAAAAGCCGAAATACTCGTAAACGAATTTTTTCAACTGTCTTTATTTCTGAAAGAATCGTATTTAATCAGTGTACTAAAAAACGCATTGCATCACAATCTAAAAAGGTACATTATTCGATTACATCGGTTATTGCACAATCGATTGGCAAATTTTGTTTAGCATTATGTCAACCGCGAATCCGCAAAAAAGTTGAACACTCACAATAATTATTAAATCCTTTACTCGTAGTAAAATAATAAAATTGCGTAAACACTTTTTCTAATTAATTGTGATCAGACAATGCATTTTCAACAATCGATTTTCCATTCGCAGGTCGAAGAACTGACTCCGTCGTCGGCAACGACGGACCTGGCCAGGCCCGGACACCGAACTCTCTGGTGTCAGACGCCGCAAGTCATAAACAGCGGCCTCTTGCGTAAGTGGACGTTCCTTGTTGTTCTCCGGCGAGTCGGGACACTGGTCGTTTAAAAAAAAAAAAGCCGAGGTGTCGTTGAGCCGGTCTCGTTCGGTCGCTGCCTCGATAAATTATGTCACGTCCGAATGGCGACTGCGATAAATGATCTCTTGTGCTTTAAAGAGGTTCTATTCGTATTTCCTAGGCAATTGAAGACTGAATTCGCATATTTATTTAAGAACTGATGTAAAGAAAAGTTTGCATATAATCGAATTTTTGTATTAATTTCTCGAAAGCTTATTTAATTAATTATAGGTAGGAATTTGCATAAATAATTTAACAGATTTATAAAGATTATACAATGTTTTAAAAATCATAGAGAAACTGTCGATGGAAGAACGCAAGATACAGGAGGCGAAATTCGAGATCCTAACGTCGGAAGCGTCGTACCTAAACTCATTGCGAGTATTGGAAAACGAGTTTGCGAGTAACCAGGAGTTGGTACACGAGGTGCTGACATCAACGGAGCGGGAGAAGTTATTCGGTGCTGTGCCGGACGTTCTTGTAGCATCGGAGCGTTTTCTCGCAGAACTTGAGGCCATCTGGCGCGAAGACCCAATGCTCACTCGTTTGGCAGAGCTACTCATGAAACACGGCGAGAAGAGTTGTAGCGTTTACGTCGACTACTGCTCGCATCAGGTCAACATTGACGCTACTCTGAAGGAGCTGAGGTAAATAACTTTGGATGATTTAAAAATTCTTGTGAGAAAGACAGGGTTAATTCTGTTTTTATTTTAGGGCTAAGAAGGGCTATAAATTCCTCGAAACGGTCTCACGCATCGAGACACGGTCGGCATGTCAAAGTTTATCGCTACATTCGTTCCTCATGTTGCCTATGCAAAGGATCACCAGGTAAGTAGTGAGGATAAAATTAAAAAATAAAATAAAAATGTTAATTTATTTTCTTCCTATTTAGGTTGCCTCTACTAGCGGACGCGGTTTTATCTAAGCTCTCGGTTGATCACGAAGAACGCTTGAGCTGGGAATCAGTCTTGAAAACTCTCAGTCATATAGCCGCCAAGTGCAACGAAGGTGCAAGACTTGCAGAGCGCCGCAATGAAATGGAAGCGCTTGCCAGGTACACAATCAGCAGATTTTAATATCCTTAATTTAACTATGCCTCTTGATTAAATTATTGAATGTAAATTTTATTTTAATAGGAAGTTGGAATACTCCGTGAAAGTACCCCCAATTGATCTACACGAGAGAGAATTGATCCGTAGCGGGACGGTTGTGCACTTGTCCATGAAGTCCGATACAGAGTACAAGCTTACTTTCGGCAAGAAATTCCATAAAACACCACTTATGCTGATGTTACTCACAGATTATCTTCTAGTCACAAAATTAAAATCAAAGTACGTGCAGAGCTCCAATTACCGTCGCGTTAATTAATACCGTTATCTTGAATACGTGAAATAAAATAAACTTTTTGAAATGCATGAAAAAAAATTTTAAAAATCTTTCAGTTCGAATGAAGAGACGTTCACGGTGATGGAGACATGCAAGCGCAGCCTGGTGTCTCTGGTAGCAGCGCCGGAGGACTCGCCATTCGCCGGCCGACACGCGATGGTGCTGACGCTGCTGGAGAATCACGTAGGCCGGCAGATCGAATATTTGGTCACCTGCGAAAGCGACACTGAGCGTGAGCGATGGCTCGAAGCGATTTCGCCGCCCAAGCCCACCTGTGTCGGAGAGACTCTTTACGAGTCCTGGGACTGTCCCCAAGTTATGGCGCTTTACTCGTATACCCCGCTACAACCCGATGAGATTCAGCTACAACCAGGTTGGTAGTGACACGCAAAGCCTTTATTTACTTTGATTGCAATTTTGTTATTTTCTCATTAAATAATCTAATCAAAATTAATGTAAGCTAATCTTATAAGGTTTAGATTAAAAGAATATTTATGTTACCTTCTACACATCGAAATTGATAAAAAGAGATAGATAAGATTGTATCTTGCTCGTGTAAAAATAATGAAAATTAAAGAGAAAAAAATGTAGTAATTAACGATATTGATTTAATTTCAGGTGATGTTATAAATGTTTTGCGAAAAATGAACGACGGCTGGCTGTTTGGTGAAAAGCTGCTGGACGGCGAACAGGGCTGGTTCCCTGGCAACTTCACCAAAGAAGTGGCATCTGAGCACGTGAGAGCACGTAATCTGCGTCAGAGGCACCGATTTCTGGCGCTCAGTGGGAGCGTCCTGCAGCGCAAGGCTAAACAGTCGCTCTCCCTGCTCTAAGCTCGCTGTACATACAAACCGGATATCGCTTTACAATTGAGATAATACGTCGATTGTATATATGACTCGAGCATCTCGAGCCGCATGCGAACGTAAACGTTTACTTTTTAACGCTCAAGTGACATGTGATTACTTTCTTTTTTTTTTAACGCGAATGCAGTCAATGTAAATAATTAATTTATGCAAATAAAAATGCGCTAAGAAAAGTTTTTTTTGTAACAAAAGTACATGTAAATTTATTTGTCGTGTTTATATATAAATACATTTACATCATGTAAAACTGTTTAATGTAATGTCCTTTTTTATAAATATAAGTAGATTTATTTTGTATAAACAGTAAATATTACATTCAACTTTATAAAAATCTAAGTATTACCAGTCAATTAAAACTGAAGAAAAAATGGAGTAAGACCATTTTATAAAAAAATACTGTATACTTGTGGTACACAATTCGTAATAAATGCATTTGACGTTGTGGATTTACAGATATTAAAATAATTTAAATATTTAAGAAAATTTATAATGAAGTACAAAAAAAAAATACGATTGCACTAGTCTTTTCGAAAGTCTTGAAAATAGCCCATAAATTTTTAGGCGGAATTGATCTTTTATCACACTTCTTGATCATAGTCAATTAGAATTGCACGTATTTTACACTTATATACGTGACCTGGAATACCCAGATTGCTTCACATTAAATAATTTACGTACGAAATAAACTTGCAAAACTGTAGTAGCTATAATCACTACAACTTGCAATAAAGACCAATTTTGAACGTATGCATTATTATCAAGAAGCAAATTGAAATCTCTTTCTTCACGACTCCTACTGAAATGTTGAATTTGAAGAACCTCATGAATATTCTTTTCTACACCCATGAGAGTATTCTGAAAATAAATAATTACATTATATTTCTTATTAAAGAATAAAACTAAGATAAAATTTATTACCCTTACCGTAACATTTTCAACAGAAAGATTCATATCTTCCAGTTCTTTAGCAAATTTCTCCCACTGATCATACCTGAAAATTTATTTTGATTATTAATAATCAAAGTCATATAATTGTATAATGATAAAATACCAAAATAGTTACCTTATAACAGTAATGTACAGATTGACCAATTTTCCAGCAAATCTTGAGAATTGGTTATCAACGCATACACTGTAATATCCACCGCTTTGTGACAAATCTTGATAATCTGAATTGGCTTTCCATTGGTATGGGTGTACAATTTCTCCAGTTGGATTTCTCACAGCAAAACCAGCTTTTCCATCTCCACCACGTAATACCTACAAAAAATGAATTTTTTTAAAAGGTGATAAAAACATACTTGGAAAATGATTTCAAGTATCAATTACTTGGCTATTTTAAATTTATTCTTCAAGTAAAATCAAAAAAAGAATTCTTAAGCATTATTTCCTTTTCTTTTTTACTTCCTTGTTTAAATGTTAAGTCTTTTGAACCAGCAATGATTACACAAAGCAAATCGTGCTTCATAAAAGTAAACAAAAATTTTCGTAATGGTGAAGAAAAATTAAACATTTAAAAAGAAATTGCAAAAACATTGAGATTTACGTTGAAAAAAATCTATATTTAGGAGAACCAGTAAATTCACTTCTCCCACGTAACATACATAAGTAAGTATAACGACGCGAACGAGAGTAAGAACTTTCACAATCCTGCCGGACTGTATACGTGTCGCTCTCGCTCCGTCCATACACCTTGCTTGCAAAGCGTAGCAGAGATTTTTTTTCGGGAACAGCTGTTTCGCGTTCGCATGCGCCATATGGTCCCATAAAGTGGACATCAGATCCTCCAAATCAAGTACATCACTCGAGTAATCAAGTTCATACAGTAGCTCCGAGATATTAAAAAAAAATGACGCCTGGAGCGCTTAAAACAGAAATCGCCGCTAAAGATAAGCCCGCAAGATAAATACTTTATAATCACACACGAGCAACTCCTTACCCGTAAACACTCATCAATCGCAAAAAAAATAGGAGCAGGCACCACGAAGGGCCGAAACATACCTGGAAGCTGACGTAGAAGGTGGCGCCGGGGTTGACGAACTGGAAGTAGCAGTCTTCCTTGCCCGGGTCGATGTATACCTTGTAGTCCATAGCTACGGCGGGCAGAGTCTCGTACCACGGTTTAGCTCCCTGGTCCTGGGTCAGGCCCCCGAGGGCCAGCAGCAGCAGCCCCCCGAGCGCGTAGCCGAGCATCCTGCGTGATGCGCGCGGCGGCCGTGTATGATGAGTGTGCGTAGTCGCCCGAAGCTTCGAGTCGCTTTATCCGTCGCTTTTCCGACTGGACGATCCCACCGTCCTCCTCGCCGTCCTCGCCGTCGACGTCGTCGTGGTAGTTGTTAGTGAAGCCGCGACCGCGCACATAACCTCACTCGGCGCGCGCTCTGTCGCTCCTGTCGAGGAGAAAGGCATATTGGGGGGAGCCGAAATCGAACGTGACCCCCCGGTAGCTGCCCTCCCGAACTCCCGAGCACTACTGACTGGCTGCCAGCGAAGATGGCGCCTCGCCTGTATAAAGGGTTGCCCGCCGCACAGGCGCCTGCAGTGCCTTCGCTGCGGCGCGCATGGAAGGACTGGATGCGGGTTGGATGTGCGCGGCGTTCGTCCTTTGTTCCTCGACCGACTCATGCAAATATGCTCGGGATGATTGATTGCGAATCTTTTGTAAATAATAGTTGTCGCTGGTTAATTTATCTTGCGTTACTTAATTTAGGTGATTTATTTCCTGGCGTCTATTTTTGTACACAAAGCAATTTATATTAATTGTTAAATAACTGATGTATCACTATTTATTTATGTGCAAATTTCATGTTATGCAGTACTTGATTAACGTCTTTTTAACATTTACGATAACTTTTCAATGCTTTTAGTAATGCAAATATTCTAAATGGTTCTTTCTTGTTGTCATTTATTTGTCACATATAAATAAGAAATAGCAAAAATAACTGAATTATTAGTTCAAACGGAAGTTTCTTTTTATCTTTAATTTTGATAAAATTTATTAATTTGCATTAATTGACGGCATGAAATGAATTCTAAAAATGCACAGTATAACTCGAATGATCATAAAAACTTTACTTCATCTCGGTTAATTCAGTACGCTTGATTTTAGTTAGCTCTATAAATCACCACTTCCCGAAATAAAAAAGTCATTTAGATAATCGCATTCCCTCGTTTCAATATTTCCTTTAACTTCTCCAACGTCGTGAAACTACCGAGTTACCCAAATCACATTCTTCGATCGAGAAAAGAAAAGAAAAAAAAAAACAAGCTCGTGCTTCTTGGAAGAGAAAAAAAGTTCCTTATCTGCCAGATCCGTCATGTTCTGTAGGGCCGCAAAAAAATAAATCTCGCGCACAATTGGCGAGATAAACTGGCGAGCTATAGTCGCGCATTCAAAAGAGATTTAAGATCCGCACGACGGCCGCGCCAATAGCCCGAGAGGGACCTCGGCTCTGCCAATTTTTCAAAATGTATTTCCTCAATGGTCAATCGTATCGTATTCTTACGTCCTACCACTGCATTGTCGTTCGCGGCATTTTCACGACTTCATCGAAAGCCATTTCTTTGCGCTCTATTATTCTAACATTTTTAAGCCCTTTTGATCATTCAGCCGTAAGAGGATTAATTGCTGTTGTTTAAAAAGATATATCTTCCAATCAGAACTGTTTTACATTTAAATAAACTGATTTGAAAACTGCAAAATAAAGTTATCACCTAATTGAAGATATTCTAAGCTTTTGTTATTATAGTTAAGTATAATAATTGCTATTATCGTTTTGAATGTATTGCCGCATATTTTCAGGCATCGTGCATGAGAAAAATTTGAACCGTTTTTGAGGGTTTGTAGAAGAATTAAATGTCCCAAGTATATACGGATACATTAAATGCACTTCTCTGCTAGAAGTAGCCGTTTAAAGTCAATTAAATTTCATGAATATTTAATCTACTTTAATTGTCACTTACAAATTTAATAGATTTTCCAACTTTTTCCAATTTTTTTTCTTGGAAAAAAATCAGGCTTTGTCTTGATAACGCATTATATGAAAGAAACGTTTTATGAAATTTAGATCGAGATATTTATGACTGGCCATTTATAGTGGTTCATTTTTAATGGTTCAGTCCTTAATAATACACTAAATGTATCTTGCGCCGGAGAGGTGTTAATTGCTAATGTGACATAAATGGACCTCTCGCCCTGCGCCACTTGCCAAAGTAACATTAGAGCGCGCCGGCTAATTTTGCTAAATTGCCTCTCGTATTTTATACACACGGCCAATTCACTCCGCAGGCCTTATTACGTTCAATCCCAAGGAAGCGGGCTCTCCATTATCTTCCCAACGAGCGCTTTTCATCGGGACCTCCGGCGCCCCTGTCACCGCGGCGGGAATCCCGCGACCGCAGTGTAAGATCGCTCGAAATCCTCGCGCCGGATTCCTCTTGAGGGATTTAAAAATTTCATGAAACACAAATTACCCCCGCGGCGTTTAAGCCGCGCGACGTCGGCTCGACAAAGGATTTCAGCCTCCTTTCAATCCCGCGCGTACGCGCGCGCTCTCGTCTCAGTCAATATTATCCTTTCCGCTTTTCGTACCGATAATGACTTTTTGCCGAGGAAAAAAACGGAAGAAAATGATCGTTCCATCGCTGCGCTAACTGGCGAAGCTAATCGGAGCCGAGCGATTGATGGAAGTGGGTCGAGTCGGCGTGCAGTATGTTTTTTTTTTTCCTCTCCCCCGAATGCGCGCGTCGCGAGTCGCGGAAAATAGTCGAGCGAGATCCGGAGGCACTGAGTGGCGCGGCACGCTAAAAATGAGGAGTGGGCCGCTTTAAAGCGAACGACCGCGCAACCATCGCAATCTTTTTCCCCCGCGCGCGCGAAAATGGCATTTCATACGTTACTCCGGCGCTGCCTTCCGGCGAAAATGACAAAATGTCTCGAATTCCCCGGCCCTTGCCACTTTATCGAATCGCTCGGCGCTGATTTCGGGACGCCCCGCAAGGAATTCGCCTCTAAATAAACCAATTTCTTGTGTATCGAGGGGAGGACTTTCTTTTTCTCCTTCCTTTTATCTGTCGGGAATTGAATATTCAACAAATTCGTTTGACGAAATACCCGGAGTGCTCGTTAAATTTGATAAAACTTCCGAGGCGCGGATCTAAGTCTAAGGGAGTGTCGAGTCACTTCGTTACGCGTCGCGAGCCGAAGTAAAATTTTTACGCAGCCTGCCCTCAAAATTGTTTGTACTTCAGGCTGACGAGATAAAATCTTGATATGCGCGTAAAATACATTTCCCTGCGCGACTCCGGACGAAAGATACATTTTTGATTATTATCCCTTACATTCGTGGTTCCATATTTTTTCCATCGTGAAAAACTGCATCTGCAAAGGAGCCCATTCAGCTCGGAATTCACTTATCTTTACATCAGCGTTTTCCCCATTCATATTAAAGTAACCGTTTTTTGCGCTTCTAATAAATGGGAGAGCACCGACAATGCCGTTTCTCGACATCGGAATTACAAAAAAAAAAAATACGAAAAAAGTAAAAGTAAAAAGAAAAACGAGGAAAAAGGCAGACTCCGCATCGAAAAAATTGCCGCGAGGGAGAGTCTGAAGAATCCAGACACCCGAACCCTCTTATGCGAGCGCATCTCGTCGCCGACGCAACTGGGCCACTCGAGCGTCGCGGACAAATGCAGCGCAATATCCATCGCTCTGCGCGCAGCTCCTCGGATTACCGCTTAAAGCGCCTCGTCGAAATAATTACGCGCTCCTTTTTAATGCGAAACAGACTGTAAAATCTGGAGCGTCTCCCACTCAATACGCGGCGCGCGGGGAGGGTGTCGCGAGGGGGGGCTGGAGGCAAGACGCGAGCGTCTGCAGGGCCGACCGCCCCCGAAAAACAGACGAGAGAGAAAGAGAGAGAGAGAGCAGCCCTCCTTCCACTTCGCGCAAACATCCTGCGCGAAAAAGCCGGAGCCCCGGCCGCGGCGGCGGCTAAAAAAGGAGCGCCGGAGAAAAGTCTCGCGTCAGCCTTCCGCATCGAGATTTATACCCTTGCAAAAGCGAAATGATAAATAAAAAAGGACGCGGCCGCGCGCAGACTCACATGCACAAAGGACGCGAAAGAGATGAAAGTGAGACAGAGAGAGAGGGACGGGAGCGGGATGGAAAAGCCGGAGGAGCGGTGTCCATAAAAATGCGGGCGCGCGGCGTGCGTCCGCGGGCGTGTGTGCGCGCGCGCGCGCGTGTGCAGGACAGACGGGAGGAGAGCTCCGGGCGAGTCGAAGGGGGTGAAGGCGCGCGCACGGGGCGGCCGCGCGCGCCGGAGGGTGGAAGGGGTGCGCGCGCGCGCCTGCCTCCCCAGACGACGGCGGCGGCGGCGGCGGTTACAGCTACAGCCGCGGAGCAGCAACCCCCGGCCGCCTAGTGAGCGCCGGGCCTGCGCCAGTTCCACACTACAGTGCCGACGCGACGCGCGCGCGCGCGACAGAGAGAGGGTGCGCGCCGCCCTCCTCCTTCTCGCCTCCGCCTCCGCTCGCTCTCTGTCCCTCCGCCGCGTCCTCCCGCCGTCTCGCTCTCTCCCCGTCGCCCAGGACGCGGAGCGGGCCTCCCGGAGCGAAGGCGCGCGCGCGCGGCCCCGCCGGGGCCGCAGCGATGCCGTCGCCGCCGCGGAGCCTGGGCGCGCGAGCGCCGACGGCCGG
>JAXIUT010000302.1:13343-29915 GCA_035586675.1 Eurytoma californica | reverse complement strand
GATCGTAAGAGTCATTTTTTATTTCGATATTTCTTAGTAATCTCTACACCGAGCAAGCGTTAGCGACAAAGATATCAGTGGTAGTAAAAAATAAACGTTTAAAAAAATTTCTTTATACAAGATTAGACTGTTAATATTTGCATATATTATTAATATTTATAGAATTTTATCGTTCATCAAAATCAATGAGTACCTACCTATGAATGAGGTTGTGAATGGAAGTTTTTATGTTTAGAAAAATATTATTCACGCTTCGCGAATTTTTTTTCGCAGGGTTATTCAATTATTAAATATATTATTAATAAATTAAAAAAAGAATCTAAAATTAATAGTAAGGAAGCTAAACCAATCTGTTTGTTCAACATTTACGTGCAAGATTTTGAAATTATAATTTACAATAAATTATATTGTAAATTATAATTTTCCATGATAGATCCAATGTTACTAATATTCATTTTATTTATACGGATTACATGTTTCTCGACGCGGCATTACCGAGACGAGGCTTATGCTAGAAACACCAGAGCTGCAGCTTTTACCGAGGGAATTAATAAGGAAGAAGAGCGGTAGTTGAAAAAAATAGTGGTGAATAATTTGTATTTAATGTCTTCACATCCAAAGAAACCATCACTTCTTCACCGATTTCGATATGTCAACGAACAATTACCTGATAGTCAAAGACTGCTACATTGAAATCACTGATCACTCTTGAGAATGGCAGTATTGATTTAGCAAACATTTAGATGCTGCTGCTATATTTATTGAATCATTATACTTTTGCTATCATAATCGGTAGATAAAGTTATTACAACAATGATGAAACCCCAAGAGCAATTACTTTTTCTTATAAATTGCTTTGTACTTTGTGACAAAGGATGATTTTTTTCAAGGAAGTGAGGTTCTTAAAATATTCATAAAAGAACCCGTCAGATATTCGCCGTGTTATTCCTTTCAATAAAAAGGAAGTTTTGAACATCAAGCTGCATGACCAAAGTCACATCCTGCTATAGAACTTGTATAAAGTACTAGGCTGTTTTCGAGAAAGTTCTCTTTATAGGCGAATATGGTTAAAGGATTGAAAAACTTATTCAAAGAAAATAATTGCAATTTTAAAGAAAAAAGCTCAACGGTTACTCGAAAATGTGCTTCAGTCACTTTCATTTTGAGGATATCTAAGCAATTGTTACCTTTTTGTACCAAAAAGACGCATTAAACCTAGTTAGAAATGCAGCACCAGTGGTTTTCGTAAAACCAAGAAATTATGATGAGCTTGGAAGGTCACGTATAAATTACTACTGTATGCAATTAAATGAGGAACTGATAAAACGTGAGAAGACTGATTAACATTAGTTTCTTAGAGACTGTCTGTCTTTAACTAGTGCAAAAATGTTTTATTGCTTAAAATAAGTTTTTTTTACCTCATAATAGAAGAATATATACAATAGTGTGTCACAATAATAGTAGTGTCCATGTACTTAAAAAGAAATAGGATTATTTAAATTTAAAATTAAAACTAATCATGTTGTATCTACGTAAATTACTAACTACCAAGATTGAATTTCGTGCGTTACCGACAGAGCAATCAACAACAGCAGATATGTGCGGACATAGCAGAACTAGCAGTAACAGGAGAGAACATAGGGAAGGTAAGGAAGGTGTACGTGGTCCCTTACTGTCTGTAGATCACGTAGAATATTCAACAAGCCCATATACCATGCAGTGAAAGTTGAATGACTAGTAAAATGCCTCCACCCGATTGCATCGTGTACTGAGGTTTAGTGCACAACCCAGTGTGTAGATAGTGGGTTTTCCTGTTCCACAGTTTTTGGTTAGCTTGGATCAATTGTCAAACTGAATGTATTGCAAAATTATTTGAAAAATTATTCACACAAGTTTTTTTTAAATAAACTTACATTTAAAGTTTACAACAATGTTCCATTATTTCAAATAAACATTTTTTTTCATTATCAATTTTAATGTAAAATAAATAAATACGCATTCGACTATTACACCTCAGCCAAAAAATCTTGGGATATTATAAGGAAATAGATTTAAAAGATCAGGGAAAAGAGAAGAAATCGTTTGTAAGATCAGGATAATATTTAAAAGAAAAAATGCATATATCTAAAATACTTTTATTTAAAAAAATTGTGAATTTTAAAAATTATCAAATTGTCATTTTAGATTTCAGATGGGCTTATAACTATAATAAATAATATTCATTAGCTTCGCTCTTTTTAGTGACTTTATGGATTTTCAATTTTCTCATAATATAAAGCTAATCAGCTTTGATTCCTGAGTCATATCGTGACCCCTAAAGAAAAAACGCGATTTAATTTATCTACGAAAACTAACTCCATTCAAACGCTTCGCGAAGATTATAAGTATATTTGGCTGAGCTGCGTGAGAAAAGGCATATTTAATGGTTACTTTTAAAGAAATAATATTGCAGTGAAAAATATTGTTTTTCTTTGTGGCAAAACTTTGAAATATGCTTTTCTTCGCGATCAAATTTCGAAATGTCCTTTTACTTATAAAATGTGATTTTTTTTTCGTTAGAGGTAACGGTATAATGTATTAAATGAGCACTTAGTGTCATCATTTCCTTTAGCTCAGTAACACTCAGGGACTCTTTACAAAAGATATCTATCGTACAAAATAAAATCCTTTTTTAAAATGCTTTTTAAAATCACAGTTTCAGTTATGAACTTTTTTGTTCGATTTTTCCATTTTTGAAGTAATTAATTCGAAAATATCACATAGATTTTAAATATAATAAACACAATTATTAGTAATAAGAGGAAATATAATTTCCAAAGTTTTCTGATGTTTTGACCTTATCCAGCTCGATGCTCAATGCATGATACCTTCTTCTTACGTGATGGGCGACCATTTTTGGTTGTCTATCTCTTGTGAATATTCCCTTTTTATTGCCTCCCACTCTCGTGTATGCTGCAATACAGTTTCGTTAAAATAAAAATTTAATACTTTAATCGACTTCGTTAGATTAGTCATTTCTTACGCACATTGGGCTGTTCTAAAGTCTGCAAAATTCCATATGAATTCGCCTATAAAGAAACCTTGAGCTCTCAATTGATCAAATGCTTTGAAGTGCTTGGACATTATTTCCATTTGATACTCCTCGCTCCAAACATATTCAGGCAGCTGTAAAAGAGTTATTTTTTAAGCAAATTGTAATTTAATTATTAACCAAAGTATAAAATATGTGTACTTACTTCGTGTATGCCGGTCATGGTGTCGGCGCCGTACTCTGATATAAGCACTGGCTTTTTATGTTTGTTGTGCCAATTTTGCGCTTCTTTCACTATGTTCTTTGTTATCATGTCAATTCGCCCTGGATTAGAATACCAAGCGTTGTACCTATTAAAGCTTATAACGTCTACATATTTCGCTGCCGTGTCCTCCTTTTAATCAAGAGATAAAAAGAAATTAAATAGTATACAAGAAACAAATTGTTAATTTTAATTTATAATTACTTACATTGTAGGATGTAGCAATGGCCATCGTAATTGGGCGCGTCGAATCCAGTTGTTTTGTATGCCGAGATATTTGTTTGTAATATATTCCAGCTTCATAATAGTACGTCCTAGGTTCATTAGCAATGGACCACATAACCACTGACGGCCGATTTTTATCTCGTCTTATTAGTTCTGATAACGACTGCTTGTGCTTTATCAGCAAAGATGGTGAATAGTTGTCCGTGTCCACAGCTGGACATTCGTCAATTATTAGAAAACCCATCCTTGAAGAAAAGTAAAAAATTATCATAGATTTAATTACAATAGAACTATTTAAGATCATAGTAGTTTTTAAATTGATATTGTAAGTATTAGTGTCCTTATTCTTCTAAATAATAGCTTTGGTATTTTAATCAATGTGAATTTTAAAATTTAACGACTTAAGAATTTAGCGATCTTTTCTGATTTTTTTAAAGCAATTTTCACCAATATTTATGAATTTTATTAATAAAATTTTTTTATATTCTTAATACATAAATTTAAATTGTTGAAAAATGAGAAGCAAAAGACAATATGAAATCAATACGAGTGCTAATCTTCGAAAGTTTCCTTAAGAAAGTTTTATTTATTACCTACAAATTAATTGTTACCCTGATGTGCGAATAGTGGTCAATGAGCCATAAGTAAATCAAATGGATATTCGTACCTGTCAGCTATATCGAGAACTTCATCGCTATAAGGATAATGGCTGGTCCTGTACGCGTTGGCGCCAACCCACTTGAGTAATTCGTGGTCCCGGGTAGCGGTGGGCAAATCCAATCCTCTTCCTCTGATCGCGGAATCCTCGTGCCTGCCAAATCCGCGGAAATAAATCGGCTTATCGTTGATTAGTAACGAAGTTTCGGTCCATCTCAAGCTTCGAATGCCGATCGGCAATCTATAAACATCCTTTTCCTCGTTCTTGTCTACATGCAAAATCACCTACAGCAAACGTATCCCTAGATTTAGTCAATTTATCACAGAGTATTGTGGTATTTTCTCTTTTTTTAAAAGAGTTTATTAATTTATATAAAATTTTCGATTTTCGAATTGGAACTCATTAATTTAATACTTTCAGAACAAAAGTAGTATAGGTAGATCCGTTGTAAAAATGATTAAAAGATCGTTTGCGATATTTTTAGATTATTTTAAGAAAGTAATTTTTATTCTTAGTTTAATCTTAGTAGTGATGTAATAGATACGGATAGACAAAAAAGATTGATAAAATTTTTAGCGAATATTACATCATCAATAGACGAAGATAGATAAAAATCAATTTCACCTCTAAAGTATAGAGATATCCGGGATTTTCACTCATCGACTGAGGCCACCAGAGAATGGGTGATATCACTTTGAGAACGCCTTCTTTGCCAATGAGTAACTCCTTGACAACGCGTTTGCCATCAGCATCGAGTAGGTTGATATCGCAGGAATATGTATCTCCTTTTTTTAAACCTGATACGTTAACTTTATATTTGACGGTGCCGATATCATTGATAATATCGGTGCTCACCGTAATGTCGGATATGAACACTTTCGGTTTGGTGTGCAGTATTACAGGTCTGTAGAAAAATTAAATCATTAAATTTTATTTTCAATTACAAAATTTTCTGTATAAATTACCTGTGTATTCCGGCATAATTGAAAAAATCGAATGTGTAACTTTGTGATTTGACGGTGCCATTATCCGTTTGTCTGTCTTCAATTTTTCCTTGAGGTATGCTTGTTTGAAGTAGAGTGTTATCAACAGCCACGGTGACGCGGTTTTTACCGCCGAATATAACAGTCGAAGTAATTTCTGCTTCAAATGGTAAGTGCCCCATCTCGTGGTTTGTTAAAAATTTCCCATTCAGCCACTACATTAAACCTACTATTAGCATACCAGTAAAGTACTGTACAAATGATTTACATTTGGATTCTTATTATTTTAATTTTTTAATTTAATTGAACAACAACAACGTATAGGTAAAAAATACGTTTTAACAAGAAAATGGTCAATAGCAAAACTTACAACTTGTGCCATATAATTTACAGAGCCAAAACGCAAGAATATCCTCTGATCGTTCCAGGAGGCAGGCACGAAGAATGTCCTTTCATACCAGACGGGTCCCACGTGGTCTCGCAGCTCGCTCAAAGTTGTGATGTCGTTGTAGGACGATGGTACTGGCATTTGCATCACGTTCCCTGCCTAATGAAGTCGCGTACTTTTTTAGTATACTTTGGGTGCGATTTCAGGATTCAACGTTAAGAGAAACGATGGTCGATAAACTACCTTTCGCAAGCCACTGGTGAACCATGCTCGTGAATGGCCAATATGCACGTCCCCGGCTGGCGGCACTGCAAAGTCCCAGAATCCATCAAGTGACTTTACCTATGCATACAAAATAAATGCGTGAATAAAAGGATGAATTAAATAATTTATTCAGTAATCAGAACATCTGAATAAAAAATCACATCCTGGCTTGGCATTGCTGTGATATAGAACAAATATTATTTGTAAAACAATTGCAAAATTGGTGAGAATCACCGTAGAAAAGTGTCTAGAAATCCCAGAAGGATGCAACATCTGATAATGAATTATTGGAATATGAGGCAGGTGAATCAGTAAATAAAGTTAAAAACACCGAATACTTTTAACTTAAACGAATTTATTCACACGAGGAAGGTACGTCTGTCCACGAGAACTGCTGCCTAGAGACTTAGTCTCAGGTTAAAGAAAAATGAAAAGTACAATATATTTGTTTAAATAAAGGCTCAAATAATCCAACATGAATGATTTCCCGCTATTGAAGAAATTTGCGACAAACTTGATGAGGTTATTTCTTCTAATTTTAGTAACAATTATTGATTGCCCGGAAATCTATCGAATTTTTCAACAATTACATGATTTTTTTATTATCACAGTTTTATTATAATCGTGTAATGGTGCACTAGTAGCTTTTTTCATGCACCTAACAATAAATTCAAAGGTAGCAATATAAAACTGAGGTAGCAGACCCGTTAGTAGGAAAGATACCAGACTCAGAGTCCATCTGATGGAAAATTAACTAATATTGCGATCTGTATTGAAGGCCTGATTGTGTTTTAATTTAAATTAGTTTACAATGAGCGAAATGTAATTAACTTGAATATTTAATGAATTGTCAATATTTATAATTCAGATACCTTATAGTCTTATAACTTACGCTCGAATTGTTTAGTAAGTCAAAGAGCTGCGAGATCTGATGCCCGAAAATGTTAAAACAACGATAATAAAATCTCAAAAATCTATTAGAGTTAGTTACAAAATTTTGTTTTAAATTCCATTATATTCAACTGATTTCTTTTTTCTGCTCAATATTTTTGACAAAAATATCGTAAGTTAAAATTTATTACCGATGTAATGTCATCACAGAGTAGTATATCTATAACGTGAAAAATTGTGACGTCACGTGCCATTTATATCCGCGATATCTTTATTATTAAATATTGAATTGAAAAAAAGAAAAAATACCTATAGATTATTTTTGAATACAACGGAATTTTTTGTAGCTAACCCGATTGAAAACTACACTCAGACAAATTACAATTATTATTTAAAATTTTAATGATCTAATGAAATTATTTGCAGTTAGTAGTGATTATTTGTTAAGAATCATAACGATTTATTAATTTTTCAAGATTGCATTTGTTGATTATTATTGATTGAGAAATAATAAATTATCTTAATTATCGTTACATTTGACAATTCAAGTATTTTCTTAATTAATTCGTAATCACAAAAAGTTTCGGTTTTTTTTTTACAGAAACAAGTAGGCAAATCGAATTTACTTTACGGTAAACGGAGGAACTTTAAGTTAAAGAACGATCCAAGTCGAAGGTGTCTCGAGCTGAATTTTCCCCCGAAGAGTTTACCATACTCTTTTGCTCCCTTTCGTACGCAGTAAGCTGGGGCGTCATCCCTCAAAAGTCGTTTCCCCGTAACTTCCCTTTCCAGCTGCCGCATTGTTTCCGGATAAATTTTATTTCACAGAATGCGAAATGTTTCATAATAGAACACAGGAGGGTTATTATTAATATGGGTAAAAAATTTCAATATTAGTGCAAAAATGAAACATTGAATTTCTCGGAAATATAAAAATTTATCATTGAAAAAAATTTGGAAAGAAGCGACGTAAAATTTGCTCAAAACATATTTAAATTTCGTAAGTTTCTTTCCTATTTAAATTTTTTGGGATTGTTTTTTCGCCTGTGGAGTGCAAAGATTTGGGATACGTGACTGATAAAAGGATGTCAAAGGCGAGAATAGAATTCACGCTGATCATAAGTAACAGAATGTTAGTTCACGCTGTAGGTTTTGCTAGAGTCTAGTTTCTGGAATAAACTGTTTGTACATGGTGTTGATTACATTGCGTCATTACGATTTTACCAACAATTATGGATTTGTTTATGACAATAATTTTTCTTTATTGCAAATTTATGAATTTCCGGATGGAAGGCTAGAGTAAATGTATAATATCTACTCTCTTCAATTTGACAAATTGGTATAAGAGAGAAGAATGATTTTATTCTGGTTAACTTGTTTGTACTCGCTCAAGGCTGCCCCCAAACTGAGAGGGTGTACGCTATTTTGGAGCAGCCCTTTGGCCAGTCAACCCATTCCAAGCTGACATCATTATCTCTGTTGACTTGCTAGTTCCGCAAAGATAATTGATAATTGATTAGTTGGTTTTTTCGCGAATTCTCTTCCTTTTTTCTCTTATGCTTATTGTTATTGTTACTAATATTTTACAATAAAACTAATTTTTTGTATAACAATGAAACAGAATTTATTTTACGATGGGAGTAGAGTTGTAAGTTGCGCCTTGCGAGATATCACCCTTAGTCAATGATTGAAAGATATTATTTACTACCGTAACGTTTAAACGACAAAGTTGGTTACTTTTTCAGAAAATCTGTCACATCATTTTAAATTCGTCAATAATTAATGAATATCATTTGGATTTAATTTAATTTGCGCTAGTCTATCCGAACTTTTCCTTTACTGATACCATAATTATATCCAACTTGTTAGAGGATAAATCAATGAATTGCCACAAAAACGCGATGTTATATTAAGAATAAGAAATAAAAAGGTTTGAATATTTCAAAATATGTACACATTTCAATAGTTATGTTCGCACGACACACACAAAGAAGTACCATAAATATTTTTTAAATAATGCATGAAAAAATTAATTAATATAATAAATATAAACAGACAAAATAAAATTGTATCTAAATAAGCAGCACAACAGTAAGATAGTATTAAATATAGTCTAAAATTTAAATAAAATATATTTGATGATTTAAATAATTAATATTAATAACAATATGGCTGTAGTAAAAATAATGTACAAATTAGTAAATGTTACTAATAATTACATGGAAAATGAAATATCAGCCTCTAATCAATAATTTTTGCCGTAAATTTTCTCACTTCCAGATTCGCAGTCTGCTCCCTCTTCTTCACGAAGTTGTTATTGATTTTAGAAATAGTCTTAAGGGAGAAGTTTTTTCTTTCATTTTATGTAAGGCTATTGTCTTACACATATCTGACGAATGTTTCCTTTTATGATGTGACTAGTTTCATTTACATGAGAGTATATTATATATATACAGGTTGCAAACCACTTTTACTAGCGAAAAACCATCTATGCTTGTTCCAGCAAAAATGTCGTTTAATGCTATACTCCCAAGAAAATGTTTATGCTTGTACCATTGTAGTCTAAGTAACTGTTATCATTGGATTCCTGGCATCCAATACAAAGAAGTTGAACCCTCGTGAGTCATGGAAATTACAAAATCGATTCGAGTTAACACGCTGGGTATAATAGAAACCGCTAAATTACCAATAAAATTTCTTGCTGACTAATTGAGTAGTTTACGAATTTAAAAAGTTTCATTTTGTTCTGATGACTTTAAATAAAGTCAAGGCTCAAATGTTCGTGCGTAATAAAGGCGCTATTTTTTATGAGAGTTTTGTGTACGCGAGTAATCAATTTATGTAAATATACAAAGCGACTTGACTGCTTCTGAAATGATAGTACTACAGTTCATCACACTGCAGGTTATTTTGTCACACTAGTACAACCATATCACAATAGTACAACCCGACGAAATTCAATTTATAGCCTTTTGAAAACCTCCGGAAAATGTGGCAAACTCCAGCGTGCCCCGATCACTTGGAAAGCAGGCCTCTGCTTATCAGCCGCGCTCACACGATCGCGCGAATACACAGAGGGATTCCGGTCCTGTGCAGTTACCGCAGCCGGATTCGCGCAGATTGGAAGCTCCCCGAGCCGCTCTCGACGACACGCAGCGATACGACCTCCTTCACTTGACTCCATCAAACTTTGAATCCGGCGCATGCGATCCCCCCTTTCGCTTGAAAATTCAAATGTTTTTTCCGGCTCACCTCGCGCGTCTCGCTCTCGCGGGGGAAGAGCAGCCCCGGCACCGGCTGCAGCGCGAGGTCGTCATTGGCCAGGCCGGTGATCTCGAGGAAGAGCCAGAAGATGTTGAGGAGCGACTGTAGGCCGAACATGTTGACACTGAGCGCGCGTCCACGTGCGTAACGCTCGCATCGTTATCTGCCTAAAACGTATAGCGGGGCTGGCGCGCGCGCGCGCAAGCTCTCCAGTATGTCGACCTGCTTTCGAATTTGTGCCCCAGCGCCATCTCCCCTGCTCGGCGGACGCACGCGGCTGCGCACTTTTTGTCATCCGCGCTGCTCGACGAATGGATAGATCCATGAAAACTCGAGATTTCGCGCGTGCGGATTAGCAAGCAATTTTTTTGCTGGTTTAGGGGAGAGCGGAGACAAATGGAACAAGGGGGAAATGGGTTCGTGAGAAAGCAGTGCTTTTTTTATTTAATACAATTTTAACTTTTTAATGTTTGGTAAAGTGACATTTTTTTACGAAGGATTCAAACATTTTCTTCGTACTATTAATCTGATTTCGCTGTGCTTTAGATTATTTATTACCTTATAAGAACTGCCTTTTATGGATCTACTGTCTCTATTTTCAGAGTGATTCATTGAGGATAAAAACACGTGAAGGAATGCGGGATACATTATTTTTCAAACATTATTATTAACTTGAATTTTATTTTCAATTCATTTTTTATTGTTTAATGATAACAATATTTCTTTTAATAAATATTTGTATTATAATTATAAAATTATTTTTTAATTTTTTTAAATTATAAAAAATCTTTACGAACAATGTAAACTGATACAATCACATTGGCTGACTAGACTTTAATACCCTAAGTACGATATACTTTATGAATCGAGACTCTAAGTTTTTAGGGTTCTTTACGATTCTTTATACACAATTTTTTGTTATTTTTGGTGTGGAAATTGAAAGTATAAAAAAATAAACGAAAAAATAATACATTATATGCATATTAAAAACATTATGATCTTGTGCATCGTGGACAGATTACAGGGTCTTTTTTATCTTTACATTACATTCAAACTAAAAATCACTTGACAAGAGGACATGAGATTTGAAACACGAAAATATGAAGGAAAGTAAAGTAATAGGTTCTAGTACTCAAAATTTTCGACAATAACTGACCTTAAAAAATAGAAATTCCAATAAGAAAAAGAGAAAAGTAGAGAAGGAGTCCTTTAATTTGTTATGAACATTTGTGTACAATAATAAATAGAATATTAATGTTTTTAATATACAAAATAGCGAACAAATTCGCATTTAATCTTCCCCTTTGCTAATCGATATTGGAGCTCATGTTCAAATAGCTTTTTATCAACATTATCTTCTCTTATCAAAGATTATGTTTTATTAGTTCTTACCTCGTTTCGCTATTATACACTGTACATTTTACTATGAATTGGAATAAAATATGACACCTGGGAAGATTATTTATTTTCGAAAAAAATCACTCAATAAACCCTGGGACACCTGAGAAGATTATTTATTTTCGAAAAAAATCACTGAATCAAAAATTTAACTACAAATGTAAATTGTATAAAAAATCATATTTTGTTATTAACATGTTTTTCTTCTGCCTTATTTATTGCATTTATAATTAATTTTTTCAACGATATAAAAAGGACATGTATGTATACATGAACAAATTCATTCTAAAAAATAAGTCCTATGTAATCTACCAAGGATATCTTGTGTGTACTTGTAAAACTAACTAGATTCTGCACATACATGTTTTTTTAAAAGCACTTAAAATTATCATTTCTGGAAAACAATTCTTAATAAATATATTGCACACTTTCACCTTCACCGTATACTAGTATCCAAAAATTTGTTCTCTACATATAATAAATAAAAGCAACGTGAGAAAGTAAAAGGGGCGTGCATCAGGTACGTCTATTTCTCTATAATAACGGACCATTGTCCTCTTAATCTAAAAAAAATTATTTTTATTTAATTACAAAATTCTTCACTTTCATCTTTTCTTTTTATTCCGAAATAATACGTATAGTAAAAGAAATTCATTGAACCCTATCGATAGGAATTAATATTGTTCGAAAGGAGGATGAAGAAACAAATGTAAGGTTTTAAGTTTTTCTTTTACATTTTTAATAAAGTTCGCATTCTTAATAAATTTACAAATGATTATTTACATGGATTAAAATACACGTAGTTTCAATAAAATGTGTACTTATATAAATATTTTCTTGTTAATAATGTGTTAGTCTTATATTCATCCTAACTAAACGCGTAAGAAATATAAAAAATCCTTTTTATAAAACTTCGGAACTTGAGTGATTTAACGACAAAGGTTATCGGACGATCGCCTGAACCAATTTGCAAATTTCGACAACGATCACACACGTGAGCAGCAGTTTAATCATGGTTAGTGCATACGCAACGTCGTTGCGCGTGACTTGTTCGTAAGATCCCGAGTGAGGAGTATAGCGGGATCTGAAAAACACAGTCTTGCGTAAAATAAATGCAGTCCGCGCAGTGTGAGATGTCGTTTCAATTTTCAAATGCTGACTGCACGTAGTTCGTCGTTATGTAGTGCTCGAGATCGTTGGGCAGTTCCGGAGCACTGTCCAACTCGGCGCTCAGCGACTGGTACCTTTTGCGCACGTGGTGCGCAACCATTTTCGGCTGACGGTCGCGCGTGAAGACTCCTTTCTTGTTACCACCCACCCTCGTGTAAGCTGAAACATTTTTTCATATTTTGAGTCGGTATAATAAATTGCATTTTTCTGTGAAGGTTAAAGGAAAAGAGCGATCAAGTGAATCAGGCGTATTTTAAGAATTTGTTAAGGAAGTCGTTTTGTACGTAAACACGTTTTGGCAGTATTAATTATTAGAAACTGCCTTTTCAGATCTTACAGACCTACGTTCTAAAGGCGTAAAAACTCTAAGAATCGTAAAAGATCCTTAGAGTTTTCATTAGTACAGCTAAAACTATAACAAAAACTGTAACTTTCTTCTGCTTTTAGTACACAAGTTTGCATAAAACCTGATAGCTCAAGAAGATAACTCCTTGCACTAGATCTGATTGTTCTTTTCCTTACATCTTGGGGATTAAACCGTATAATAATGGACTGAATATTATTACTTGAATTATTGTTTTTTGCAAGAAAAATTTCATTAAAGAATTGATTGGATCATTAGTCTAGATAGATTATCAATATATTATCGAGACCTAATTTTGTTTTTATTTTTAATTTAATTTTTGTTAATAAAATGATACCATAAATTAAAATTTATCGCATGCGGCATATCTTTCTTGATAAAAATTGAATTGATGAAAAAAAAACATGCATTATTTTTCGATATTCTATCAGACTGATATAATACATTTATTCTTATTACATGTAATACATTGAAGAACTTGTTAAAAAGTCCCCACGTCAAATTAAACTTGACATTGGTATACTTGATAATTATGCAAGTGGTTAATAATAGTATCAAATAATACGCACTTTGGGCAGTCCTAAAATCAGCAAAGTTCCAAATGAATTCACCGATGAAAAAGCCCTCGGCCCGCAGCTGATCGAATGCTTCGAAGTGTCGTGACATCGTTTCCACCTGATATTCCTCGCTCCAAACATATTCCGGAAGCTAAAAAAAGTTTCGTGTTGAGCTCGATTAGTATCTAATTGATAGAATCAACGCGAAAGGCCTTCCATTGATAAATGGCGAAGGTCGCTCACCTCGTGTAATCCGGGCATGGTATCGGCACCGTACTCCGACATCAATACGGGTTTATTATATTTCTTATGCCAAGCTTGAGCCTCCGCTATTACGCGACTTGTTATCATGTCTACTCTGCCGGTGTTCGAGTACCAGGCGTTGTATCTGTTGAAACTTATGATGTCCAGGTACTGTCCAGCTTTGTCTTCCTATTGTAACAACCAAAATTAATTGAATCAATTATTTCGATTTAGGTGTATTTTTTACATCTATTGCCGCTTAAAGAAAAATTTTCAATCGCATCGAGTTATTGCATTTTAGTTAAAATTATTGATATTTTAGTTATTACTGTTTAACTGCAAAACATAAATCATCGACGAGGACACTTATTCCGGTAAAATCCTTGAGCAGAGCACCGATTTCGAATTACTTTAATACCTTGGAAAAATTCAAACGTGATCATTTTACAAGGTTATTATTAAAATTATTATTAATTTCGCAAAAATAGAAAAAGATAAGTTTTTTTTAAATAAAATTTTTGGTTTTTGACTGGCTTTTTAACAAAAATTCAGAAAGCTTTTCTTTATTTTCTCAGTTTTATCGAAACTATACTCAGCAAGGTTTTTCTTTGAGAAGGTAGAATTGTCAAGTATAATTGAACCGTACGTCAACCCCGCGGGCGAGAGCAATGGTGACCGGCCTGGTGGGATCGAGGCTTTTTGTGTGATACGCCACTTGTTTGAAGTACAATCCAGCATCGGGCAGTTGAGTTCTAGGCTCGTTGGCGATCGACCACATCACGACGGAAGGTCGATTCTTGTCCCTACGGATCAGTTCCGATAGCGACTGTTTGTGCTTCTGCAGCAAGGCTGGCGAGAAATTTTCCGTGTCCACCGAGGGGCACTCGTTGACGATGAGGATTCCTTGTCTACAAAATGAAATGCGATTGCATCGATGCTATGAAAATGGAATTATCCATTCAATTCAATATAAAAATTATCTATTCAAGATCATCTGCAAAATCGTCTTGGCGTTTTCATGAAAGTCAATTTTGCAAGACTTGCAAAACTGTCGGCTCGAAGTATAAATTTCAGAGTTTCTCCGAATAATGATTGTACCACGTCGGCAATCGTTCAATTATTCAAGCTATATTTATTTTATCGCCTCTTCTCGGCAAGAAGTTTAATACTTAATATAATCGGAGAATTTTAATACGACGAATGAATTAGAGCATTACTAATTCGATTGAAAGTTTACTCACCTGTCGGCAACATCAAGCACCTCCTCGCTGTATGGATAATGACTGGTCCTGTAAGCATTGGCACCGACCCACTTAAGTAACTCGTAGTCCCTGGCCACCGTAACGAGGTCCAGGGCGCGACCCCTTATCGCCGAATCCTCGTGTCTACCGAAGCCGCGGAAGTAGATCGGCTTCTCGTTGATGTAGAACGAGGTGTTTGTCCACCTGAGAGTCCGAACGCCCACCGGCTGCCTGTAAACGTCCGGTTCCGTCGCGTTCGGCACTTCAACGGTTATCTATGCAAATATTCGCGGATTATTATTCAAGAAAAAAAGTCACGAATCATTCATTCCATTTTTCGCTCAAAGCGCTGCTCAGCGCTGGAGTCACGAAGCAGGACACTTAATCATTTAATTAATCTAGAGGTGATAACTCGTTTCACTTCCAAGGTTTTAATAATTCATTAGAAACGGAAGCTTTATTGATCGAGAGGTCAGCAATGATTACGGCACCGGTGCCGGATAAAATTGTTCTTATCCATTGACTGGTTGGACATACCTCGAGCGTGTACATGTAGCCGGGATTGTCGCTCATCGATCTAGGCCACCAGAGATGGGGCGACGCAATTTTTAAAGTTCCGTGAGTTCCGACGTGTGTTGTTCCGTTAATGGCGTATTGATCGCTATCGAGGAGCTTTACTTGACAGAATGGAGTTTCCCTCTCGTTTAAGCCCCCTATGTCAACGCTGTACTTAATAATGCCCACGTCATTTATTAATCCTGTATCAATATTGATGTCCTCCACGAAAACTCTTGGCTTCGCGTACAGTACTACTGGCCTGTGGAATTGACAAAAGGGCTGCGTGTATTATTCAAATGATTACTTGATAAAAAAAATATTTGTTTTCAAAGTCAAGCTCACATTGATTTTTAATCTTTTTTAAACTATCTGCTAAGTGACAAAAATGAAAAAAAATAAAAAAGAATGATATTTTTTATATTTAAATTTAGAAATGACTAGAGTTGCGTATCAATTATTTTGTCCAAACTATTCATTTATTTACTTATATACAACTTTTAATTGAATCTGGCAGATCTCTGATAGTAATTTTTGCTTTATTTTATTTTCATATTTTACACTTGCCTAGGTACTCACTAAATTTAAAGCAGTGACCATATCGCTGTTATCACTATTGTTGGTTATTTTTGGCGTTAATCGCAAGTTACTGAACAGTTTCGACAAGAGTGTGGAAATAGATTATTTTCCAAATGTGTCATTTTTTACATTGTGAGTGCGAAAAATCATATTAATGATGTGATTTTGAGATTTCAGTGATATAAAGTCCAGTATGCTTATTCTATTATATTTTCTTTCCCACTGTATTATCAACTCCACAGTTATGAAGTATTACAAAAAAATATTGATGATTTTAAAACTCACATATGATCAAACTTCTATTATTTAAATTTATTTTATACCGACCTTATGCATTTAAAATGATTAATATGAAATTATTACTATTCGTTTAAAGTAATATTTTTTACATTTGTTTCAGATATTAAAGAATCCAGATTCTTAATAATAAGTATATCGTCTCAAAAAGTGAATCTCGATAAAAGAAAATGAACAGAATTCTCATCCTGGATCTTCTTAA
>JAXIUT010000302.1:0-11486 GCA_035586675.1 Eurytoma californica | reverse complement strand
GTAAAGTATCCGTTTATTACGAAAATTTAGCAATAGCGAATTTTTTGTTATATTATTAAAACAGTCTTTGAAATTGGGGGTTGAAGTATGTTTTAAATTAGCAATTATTTTTCAATTTTTAGTGTTATTCTAATTTCAGTGAAACATTTTTTAATTTCTTTTCTTTATAATAGAGCTAAAACTTGTCGAAATTTTATTTTGTCGAAGTACTATTTTTTGCTGAAAAAAATAATAATTTAATTCTAATTTAAATGAATATTTGATAAAGCATCACCATTGCAAATCATAGTTAATAATAGCAAAATGTCGAAGGAAATAAAAACGATGAAAAAAGATTTATTTACTACATTATGAAGGGAATTCCGGATGACGCTCCGACAAGTAAAGATTCCCGAGGCGGAAAGTGTTAGTATGCAAATATCGTAATTACCTCGCGCGACTCACTTTCCCTGGGATAGAGGAGTCCCGGCAGCGGCGTCGCCGCGGGCTCGGCCCTCGGTGTCGCGAAGTCGACGACTTCGGGTGGAATTCCGGAAACCTTCACGTCGACCTCGGAGCCCATTACTAATGCGGCGCCCGCAACCGCGAGCAAGAACCGCCGCCACATTCTGCCTCTGTTTTCCTATAATCCAACCAAGCGAATCTACTCATTTTTGCCTCTCTTATTGCATCCTCCTCCGCGCGCCCGCATCCCACTTCTATCATTTCGCAAACCGAAGTTTTTCCCCGTCTGTGAGGAAATGCCACTCTTCTTTCAAGCTTCATTTTCTAATTTTAAAGGACTTTTCGCAATCGTGCGGTAATAACGACCTCTAAAGAGCGCTTAAGTTGTTTATTTCTTTCGTGAATTGAAAACAACAGATTGCAGATTCCTTCCAAGTGTTATTGTTTTTTTTTTTTAAAAAAAGTGTTTTCGAAATGATGTGCAGCAATCAGGATTTCAAAAATGTCTCCAGACGGTTTACTTTATTTCATAATTTTTTATTTATTTATATAAAATTTTCTGTATTCAGCCGATACAAATACAATATGCCAAAAAAACATTGAAAATTGTCATTACTCCTTAAACGTGATTATTAACTTCAAATGAATTTTTAGAATTAGTCGATTCATATTGTTCAATAAAAGAAATAATTTATAATAAGAAAATATTACGTTTAAAATTGTTTATTAAAAATCAATCTGCAGACAAATTAAAATAGTAACTAACAGATTATATCGCAGATAACATTTCTCAAAAAAAAGTATTACCTACTTTATTTAATAGAAATCTTAATTAGGAATATCTGATCAGCATATGATTATTTTAAATTTCTCAAGATAAAGTTGTGGACACGCCTTTTTTTTAACTTTAAAAGTAGATTCTGATGATTAATTTGTTATCGTTATATAAACACCAGAATTCTGCTTATCAGTTTTTACCTTATGTCGCTTTTAATTGTAAAACACTAGTAACTAGACCTTTTAAATATTGCAAATTGATGTTATTTCTACTTAATTATTAATTTAAATAATTATGAAAGAATCTTCTAAATATTCATATAATTTGCAAAATTATTACAAACAATTTTTTTATAATTATTATGCTTCAATAATAAACAAATCGGAACTTCAAATGACATAAACAAAATTTTCAATAATTATTGATATTTACTAACCAAAATATACTAAAAATCACGTAGCGTAGGTCATTGTCCGTCGTACCGTGCAATCGATAAAATGTACATGTAACTTACTATATAAGTGCATTCACGGTCGAGTATTGGCAAACTTTCGTTGAATCTTAAACTTATTAAATGACATTTATAAAATCCAATGTTATATTATTAAAAATTGTTACAAATTTTATTAAAGTAAAACCAATAATTGCTAGGAAAAGTGAAAAATTCTATTATATCCGTCTAATAGGATAATGAAAAATAATCAACACGTGTTTCTTTTTCTATCATTTTAATGTTTATTAACAAAGTCTTTATCAATAAAAAATTGAATTGATAAAAGAAAAAAATACGTGTCGATTATTTATTTTTCAATATTATCCGACACATTTAATAGAATCTAAAATAGATTTTTTGTTGTACACAATTTCCTTTTACATTGTTTCCGTTACTCAAACTGTTTTATTTCAAAAGAAAACGTGTGTTGAAGTATAAAAATCAACTAAAAGAAATTCATAAAGATTGAACAAAATTCAAAGCAGTTTGATAAAAAAACGATAAGTTTTGTTTTTATCATCAGTCACTTGTTTATTGAATAAAACGGGAAGAATACTTACGGAGCGCCTTAGAGTTTAGAAAAAAGCGGAGCAGCCGCGCGTCCGTCTTAAACGATGGCTCGCGCGAAACTGTGCAGGGCGACGAGTTACGCGAAGCTTAAAACTTGTCCGCGATAAGAATCGTGAGTTTCTTTCTTTCCTTTAGGATGCGACAAATCAGACGGCGTTTCGATTAAATCACGAAGCGACGGTGATTGAAAACCAAATATGCGTCTCATTGATAAATGGACTGTTATATTCTTAATTAGCAATGCAACGTAATTGATTGTAAGATTAGTTGCAATTTTGCATTGATGAATATGTACAAGTCGAAGCATAGAAAGCACTGTATAGTGCAATGAAAGAAGCAATCTTTTTGTATTTTCGTTGCTACAGTTTAAGAAATTTATTTGAGGAAGCGAGGTATTTTCTGTCTTCTTTTATTACCGAGCTAAGTATAATAAATTTATCTAATGGAGTACAATGTAACTGCTTTCATAAATACCTGATAATTTCGTGACTTATCGTTTTTTTCCGCTTGTCCCTAGTGCCGCACAAAAATTTAAAACATTCTTTTACATTTTTTTTAACGGAACTTCTAACCATTGTTACATTCATTTGAAAATACCTTTTAGTATATTACGCATTTAAACCTGTAGTTTCTCGATAAAAAGCTATATAACTGCAATGTTTTCGGCAAATGGACACAAAATATGCAGTTACTAACATAAGGAAATAAGTGCAGGTTTATTGTATAAGATCGAATTCATTGATATTGGTTTATTGTATAAAATCAATTTCATTGATATTGGTTTATTGTACAAGATCGATTTCATTGATTTTTTTAGAAGAAAGTCATAAATGTTTTGTCCGCGGAAAAGGGCATGGTAAAATTAAAAAATGAAATTTCTCGAAATCATGATTAATGCTGTTACGTTCTTTTCCCTTGAGCAATAGAAATAACTAAGATACTACTTATCACACTCTATTAATGCTCACGTGAGTTACAATATGCGTTAATTTCTATAGTCGCAAGGATATTATTAAGTAACGTTGTCATGAAACTATTTTTACAGAATTTTTTTTTGCATGAATTTGCAATTGATTTTTTTTAATTATTGATCAACTGAAGAAGACGTGATTAATCAATTGTGTATATAAAAAGAATATGTAGTGAAGCATAATAAAGCTTCTTGTAGGCGAATTGAACCAAGTGCAAGAATGAGGTAGAGAGAAACAAGCGTGAGATCGGCGCGAGGATTGACAGATTCATCTGACTTTGTTTGTGGCCGAGGAATTCGATATCACTTGTCAAAATCATACAATAGTTACGCAATAATTCATACAAGAAAGTTATCGAGTCTATCTTCACAAAGAAAATTGCGTTGGAGACTTAGGTATAAGTACGCGACCTCGTAATATCGACCGTGTCTAAAGAAGTGAAAAGCAGATTAGAAAGAACGTTGTTTCTTTTCCTTGTTTTCATCATAAACAAAAACTCTTGCACATTTTCAACCCCCAATAATACTCCTGCCGTCACAAACTCCCGTAACTCGATAGTAATTGGAGAGCGCTTACTTTCTTCTTTTATAGACTTGCTCAAAATGCGGTCTCTTAAAATTTCCACTATCGCTCAAAATTTGCTCTTCCCCACTCCATTAGAACAATTTTTACCTGCTGTGCTTTTAGATTTCGTATATCGACTAGACTTAAACTATATGCACAGACAGGTGTGATTACTTACTGATTGCAAACTTTTAATATGCATGATTAGTCGCATGAAATTAAAGAAAAAAATGGTAGAAAGGGTTTAATAGAAGTATGCAGTGCAGTTGTAAAGTTCCAATAAAAATAAATCTTTTTGTTATTAATTTGCAAAAAGTCGGGTAATTATTTCTTTTTTCATTTAAACATAGGCTACGTAAACTATTATTGTACAGAAGGAAAAAACCTAGCCAATGTTTAGTATAACGTGTATATACATATACTTTAAATTTTAGTAGTCAGTCTACGTGTTACGGTTTTAGCATGTAATCACGAAGTTTGCATTTAAAGTAACACGAATTATACGGACCAAACGAGTTGTCTCTAGAGACACTATCCTTAAAATGCATAGGTGTTTTCAACATTTTAAAAATTAATTAAATCCTAACCAGCTTGTAACTTTTATTATATTTATGAAGAATAAAAGTCTAATAAATATCTTTCCTGATTTAACGATAAGGTGTCCCACCATTGTAACGGTGACATCAGATTCCGAAAACAACATATCTGCTTCTTGAATACTAAAAAGTTAAACACTTCTACAACGGTCCATTTTAAACCTGAACAGTCGCTGCAGATTAATGTATAAGACAGACTAGATCAATCAATACTCATCTATTGTTTCTTCATTGAAATTTGATTTCTAAACAGCTGTCAATCAATTACAAGATAAAAACAAAGATATTCATAATACAATAACCTCCTATATTATATACGTTACCACTCAAAAGTTCAGGAACGACCACTTTATTTTTATACTAGATGGTAATTACTCTACCAATAATTCACTTTTGTTAATACTATTATTTTTGTTGTTTTTGTATTTTCAAAAAAAAATATTTGGTCATCAAAATGTCCACAATGACCCCTTTGCGAGTTCAGTCATATGGTCTTGTACATTGATATCAGTTATCAGCAGGAAGACAGATGCAGCCTCGATAAATAGTGCATATACTATTAATTACTTAACAAATGTTAATAAACGCCTTTACATGATTTAATTTAATTTCATTATTCATATTACTCGAAACAATAATAGACAAGGAATGATGATTATAACATTTTAAAGGTCTTTCAGAGAGCTTGCAAAATATAAAAGTTGAGGTATGGTACATTTATATAGCATAAAAATTAAGTTTTCAAACTTTTAAGAGGTACTATATTATCGCAAGAGTTGTAATTAAAAATATGCGTTTAAAACTAGTCTAAAGAGAGAGGGAGAGAAAGAAAGAAGTGAGAGAGAGAGAGAGAGAGAGAGAGAGAGAGAGAGCGAGAGAGAGAGAGAGAGACGAAGGAACAAAGACAGTGTCATGAGTCCAAGGAGAAATTGGTATTCTGCTATCAGCATGGGAAAGGAATTAGAGTTGAATTATCATTGGACAAAGGCCAACGTAATTTTGGGAGTTAGCCCCTGCCTCTGTGACTCTTAGGTGCGTCGATCGCGTACGTAACTCGTGAGACTGCGAACACGCTGTTATATTTTGAAAAGTGAGATTATAGTTAAATTTTTGACGACTCGGAATCACTTACAGGCCAATACTTTCACACCTTTACTGGTGTTCTCTTATTAAATTTTTACCTTATTAAGACCATGTCGGTTCAAGATTCTTAAATTCGATATCGACTAAAGCAGAAACGATAAATTTAAGGAAAAGGCATGAAAAGTTTCTAAAGGAAGGGCTGGTAGGGACGAATGACTCAGTACCATCCACCATAGGTATTTCGATTACTATAACATAATGTGAAACATATTATTTGATTTATGAACTTGATCTTGAAGAATTTTGTAGAATATTTCAGAGAGAAATATTATTTTTATCTAAAAAGCACGTAAGTGATTAAATTTATTCGCTTAAAATATTTGTATCCCCAATTTAAATCCTAATTTAATATCAATCAATTGTTTTTATAAGCAATATGTTATCTAATATTATCTTATCCGCTACCTAAATTATTATCTGAGAGATATAAATTAAATCATTGGTAAAAATCCGATTTTTGTACTTTCAAAAATAATAAAATACAACTTATAACAATATGAATAAAGAAAATAAGGGTTCATTGTATTGAAGTTTTAGTTTAATATTTAAAATCGAATTACTTTATTTTCCTTTAGCACGCTAATATTAGATATTAAACCACAAATCTATTTTTAACAATGAACAATAATAAAAAAAAAGAGAAAAGTATTATTAGTTATTTACAGAATTAGAAGCTGTCGATCTACGGTATATACGAGTACAAACACACACAACTGATATGCTGCATTTCGTTTCTTTCGCCGTTACATATGTACTCATAACTTTCATCCATTGAAGTAAATAAATATACAATGATATTGTAAGGATAATTGCTGAATTCATCTACGGTGGTTATATCCTATATAAGTAGTTAGCCGCAATTTAGTCAGGGGACTTGCTGCAAGTGATTGTTATTAGACAAGACCAAGATTTGCGCTATTTGCGATAAAGCTCATGACAATGCTGACAGAGAAAAATGCCAGGAAGAATGTGTCGTAATTTCAAAGTATGTAGAAAATACAGTATTGAATTGTCATGAATTTTATGATGAGTTGTAATTTGTTATCAAGAAAGCGTAATCCTTGGATTAATTCGAAGGATGTTCAAGGCAAAGTGCATTAAAAACGCATGTGAATTGAATGAAAATCTAATAGAAATTCCAACAAAGCTCATCATATATTGATTTACTGCTTTCAATGAAAATAATTACAGAAAGAATTAACTTGACGCAGATCAATGTTACATCCGCCTTCAATTCAATCAATGATCACTAAATTCATTTATTTAATATAAAAATTTAATAAATTTTCAAAAATTTCGTCTGCATATTGTAGATGGATTAATTTAAATAAAATAAATTAATTGATTTTTCTTCTAAAAAATATCATATTCAATGCAGTGAAAGTGACAACAGAGTGCATTTCCATTTGGACGCACAACTTAGACGCACTCTAAGGACATTTGTAATAAGTACCTCAATTGGAAATTCGTAAGAACGTTGATCCCGATCATCACTGCATGTCTCCGGCGGTACATCTCATTACCTCCCTCTTTAAAATGAGCTTTATTGGTACATACAGGGTGTCCAAATAGTCTTACAATTTTTATTTATTAGCAAAAGATAGTTGTAAAGTAAATAATTACAAAAATTTTTAATATGCGATTATTTATAACTATGTATTACGTAAATTGATAATAGTTTTATTATATCATAAAGTATATGATCTTCTAATATATAACCAGTAAAAAAAGTATTTAGTTTTAAATTATATGAATGAAATTGAACATTTTATATACAAAGTAAATCGAACGTAAATTTACAATTTATTAATTTGTTAAATATTTTTATAATAAATATTATGCTATATCAAGAATTAAAATTCCTAGTAATGAAAAAAGCAAAGCTCATTTTAGCTTGCAGCGCTGCAGAGTAGCACGCTAAGTAACTGTGAGAGCTTATAGCCATCACTTCATTAAAAGTTCATGCGAGTGATACATTCTTTTTTTTCAGTGCACTTTACAGCGGAACAAAAAATTAATCTCCATATGTTAATATAAAAACGAAATCCAAGGTACCCATTATTATTGTAAATGTTTTATAAAAAAATTTAAAACGTTATATACCTTGTTAAAGATTTGAAAGCTTTCAGTGTTATAGCTTTGAAAATTGGAAAAACATGCATTAAATTATGCTTCAACATTTTTTTCTAAAAATAATTGTAATCCTAAGAAGAAATTAATGAGGTGAAATAAAGATCAAAAAGTTAGATATCAAGATCATGACTCATTTTGTACTTTTTAAGATGAACAATCTTATACGAATAGTAAAAAATGTCGACGTCATTTTAAGATCTTCATGTTTTAAATCTATTTATCATCCATGTTTTTTATTAAAGTTTAGATATATTATATGCACTGCTCTCAAATATCTATTAAAACAATCTCTAAATCTTGTAATATATCCCAAAGATATTTCATCTCAAAAAAACCAAAACGTGCCAAGATTTTGATATCACATTTCTCGATTTCATCTCGTTTTCTTTTACGCGGGACAACTCTGCTCCGTGGAAAAAAAATCTTTCTCCATTCCATTTTAACTGACGAAAAAAAAGAATTGATCAGCAGCATCGCTAAAAATCATCGATCGCACGGGACTCACCCGTTATAAACGGCTCGTCCCAGGGCTTTGGCACTGCAGGCGCGTCGTGTCGCCTCTCTCTCTCTCTCTCCCTGCGCCGTGATCCCTCTCATGCGAGAGTCGCCTCGGAGCTCAATCTACGCGCACCTATACCGCGCGAGCCCTAAACGAGCATCGTTGCGCGATCATCCCGCGGCCGAGGAGAGGTGCGCCCCGCGCGCCGAGCCCCGAGTGCGCCCGTGATCGCCGTCGTCGTCGCGCCTCGACTAGTGTGTCACTCGACGGCGCGCTGCCAGCCTGACCCACTGACGGAGAGAGAAAGAGAGATAGCGATAGAGAGAGAAAGAAAGAGAGAGAGAGAGTGTGGAGCGAGCCCTTTGACCGAGCCTCCGGTAAGAGCCGGTATTCGTCGATTTTCGCCGCTTGTTGTCCGCGATTCCGCCTGAGTGTACACAAGCGCGTCGTCCCGCGGCGGCCGATCGAGGACGAGCTCGTTTTCGCGAGCGCGCACCGACTTTGCGGGGGCGGCTCCTTACTTGTGACGCGTGCGAGCACGGAGATCGGCGTTGAGTGGCGCGACATCTCCAAAGTCATGTTTTAATCATTGCAAATACACGTTCAACCGGATGTACTTATACGTGTGATAACAAACATATGTAGTCAGAGATAACGTGTTTATTTTTTAACAAATTATTTGCTATTGATAATGAAAAGCTTTGAATTTCATTGCGTAGAATATATTAATATATAAATTTGTTCTCTTGTTCTTATTTGAAAATCATCATCTTTCTTTGAACACTCATGTTCTCCCGAAGTTCATGGTCCTTAACTTTTCTAAAAGTCTAAAAGTTAGTTCGAACGTGGTAATTGATTGCAGTAGCTTTTGTCATTTTTGCTTCTATAATAGTTCAAACATCAGTGGATATTTTTTGTATTTTTAAAATCACTAATACAAATTTTTTATCATACAGCTAACAGATTTTCAATAACATAAATTTGTAACAGCATGAAGGTTAAAAAAAAATAATGAGTTTCGAATAAGTATTAGAAATTTCAAATTATTTAAATTTCATTAATAATTAAAAAGTGATTGGTTTGAAATCTATAATTACTAAAGACTTAACACAGTGATAACTCTTTACCAAGTAACAGAAACTTTCTTGATTGTATAAAATTAACGGTGCCAATATGGAACTTTTCATCACATAAGCATCTTTTTCTCCATAAATAAATCTAAACAGAAAATAGATAACTACTAAAACATAATAGGACTGCTCGTGTAATTCAAAAAAATGCTTATTACATTAGTACCTCAATCACTGGAAAGTGGCGCCAAGACTCGGTGACAGCGGCAAGTACTATCACCTGCTCCACTGGAAGATAAGTCGATTCAGTGAAATTCTACTTTATCAGTCATCGCACTTTATGGCCCATTGACCTCAAAAAGTAAGTACACGTGACCTCCACTCATTAAATTTAATGATTCTTAATTATTGTCATACACTGTTAAAAGAACAGTTAATGTTTAAGTTTGAACGATATTATATATTTATAATATTACTTATGCAAATGATGATCTTATAAATTTTTTATTTCAATTTACAAATTCTTGCTCAACTAATGTAATAAACTCTTAATATTATTTAATAAAAATTCATAATTTGTAAAAATGATAAAAAATAAACTTAAACATTTAATCGTCAATTAAAGATTTGCTTGAAATTATTTGATAAGAATGATGGAGTAGAGAATATCTTCATTGATATTTTATTACTAAAGTCCCTCTTTCATTAGATTTTACACTGACAACAACGTCATTATTGAAAATGCGCTGTTACTGGTTCTACAATTTTGGATTATTCGCTATCTTGATACTAGCGAATGTTGCTTGCTCTTCATTAACCCAAAATACTCAAGTAAGATAATCGTTTCTTTATTCAATCGTAATTTCATTAAAAACTAAGTATAGTGTGCAATTATAATAAAATATTGCTCAAACTAAATTGTAATTAAAGAAATTTTAAATTGTTCCTTAAAATAGTTATAAGATTTAACATATAAATAAAGAATTTATTATTTAAAATATAATATATAATTTAATTTATTGTGATTTTGCAGCACATAGGAAATTTACGCAAAAAGCGACAAATAAACAAATATGATCCATCTTACACTACACCCTTACAAGCTGCAATGGCGTTACACGTGTGTTCTCCTTTAACGGAAGAAAGTAAGTATCGCACAAATACCTTCTATAAATGAAATCCTTTTTAAGCATTTTGCAATAAAAATAATCGTATAAATCAGTCTAAATTTTTTAAATATATTTTTTTGTGCAAAATACCGTAGCACACACACAATTTTAATTAATTCAATATCTTTACAGAAAACCTTTGTTCAATTAACATAAAGAAACTGGGTTACGATCACTCCTTGATCATTGATCCCTCGGACCATACAAGCTTCCTGTATCCAGATGAGCAAGGCACCATCGCCTTTAAGCAAAACCAAGTTGTTTTCTTATCGTGTCCCGGATCCAACAATACTTTAAAGAATGTCCCCGGATCTCGGCCTTTCTCCAACTTCACCTGCATCTGCGGCACAATCTTCGATGCTTACAGTACAATTTACGATTTCAATTCTCTCTCCTGCAAATTTCCGCCCAAGTACGAGATACTTGATAAGGGCTTCTACGGGCGCGAAAGCGAGTACCGCAAGTTCGAGGTGGGATTCTACACGGATCGGGAGAATAATTTTTTGAAGGTCATAGAAATCCACTACGACAGATCGACGACGTCGACGATGTACTCCAAGTCTAATATTTCAAGGGTCATCGCCGGCAGACAGAGAGTCGCAAAACTTCACAGGTACGATCAGACGCACTGTTGCGAGCGCCAGCGAAATAGGCTCGATATGGATGCGATCTACAATACGAAAACCCAGGATCGTAGTTTCGCTGCGCAACTTTATTGTCACGACAGTGAATTTGGTACGGTAAGTCTACATTTTTTAAATAATACTTGAAAATCGGCCTTACGAAGAAGAGCTGATATTTTATTGGTCCACTAGTCAGCCATTGAAGATTTTAAATCCATTGGTCTGGAAGATAAAGTCTAGATTTTATTGCATTTAAATTAATAGTTAGTGTTCCAAATTACAAGAATTAAATTTTGTTTATTCGACTCTAACGGATCATAGCAGACGATTATAAAGTTTCCCCCTTTATGACAACCTTTCGGATGTCTTATACATCCTTCTTCAGGTCCAAAACTAACTTAATATCATATAACATTACGCTAGAAAAACTTAA
>JAXIUT010000292.1:0-39053 GCA_035586675.1 Eurytoma californica | reverse complement strand
CTCTCTCTCTCTCTCTCTCTCTCTCTCTCTCTCTCTCTCTCTCTCTCTCTCTCTCTCTCTCTCTCCTCTCTCTCTCTTTCTCTCTCACTCACTCTCTCTCTCTCTCTCTCACTCGTCTGTGCATGCTAGCTAAGGAAGCGCGCGCGACGTGAATAAGTTTTCGCTTTTACGATTGAATCATTGGGACGTTGCTTAAAGCGACGCTCCCGAGTCTCTCATTTGGGTTATTAGTAACTCGATACGCAGTCACCTAATGCCAATATTTTATTTATCCAAGTTGGAGCGATCTTTCTAATTGAGTTGATTTGTTGACGATCTGATGTGTACTTTGCAGCCCAATGTGTATGTTTTCAAACGAAACCGTCCACATTATATACGTTGAATTTGATAGTAAATCTAAAAATATTTTAATTATTTTACTCTTTTATTCTTGATGCGAGAAGTAATGGATTAAATTCTGTTACCGAAAATTGACTACTATAGTTATAAAAGTGTAATCATGGGTTAGGTGTATATGCCGAGTAATGAAAATGTTTATATTGAACTGATTTTATTGGTTATTTTACGCATTTTTATTTCATTTTTTTGTCATAAATCAATTTTAAACTAAAGTAATATTGGCAGTTAACTACGTGGTGATTTCAGAATAAATTAGCATCGTAATCCAAAGTTATATCTACCCACTTTAAGTTTTTTGCGCTTAAGTTTTTAACTAGCTCGTATAACTTAAATCTGCTGGATCTAAGGCACCTTCTTGTAGCGCACACCTGCATCTGTGGCCGTAACTATTCTTTGATGTGCTGACCTTATATATAAAATAAAATGTTATTCGTTTATCATAAAACTCTTTATCAAGATATCATATTATCTGTCTACTTAATCATCTTTTGTATCTTTTATATGACAGAAAAAAGATTTATTTCAAATAGCATGTACGAAAGTAGTTATACTGAAAATACAAACGGAAGATGCGTAAAATGTGCATCATGTAATATCTTTATTGACCATCTGATTAAGAATAAATTATTTTGCAATTCTTAAAATAGACATTATTATAATTGATACATAATAATTTAAAAATAGATCATTAAATTCCTTGCAATGCTATTATATCTGCAAACTTGTAAGCGGATAAATTCTTGTTAAAATTAAATTCACAGCTAACATCTGGAATTATCTACTACGCTTCGGTGTATCGACCTTAATAAATACTTCGAGTTGTACGGTATTAAATGCGAGGAAGTTTCATAGCGCGACTCGCTCCTCGCCACCACCCCCGCACCGGAAATGCGCGAAATGAAATTCGGGACGCGTAAATGGGCAGGTGGTAACTCGATATCGGCCAGAAAAGGGCTTAAGTAATCCTATTTCCGCGTTTCCCGGGGAAAATGCGCACGGCTGCAGTGGAGCGCGAGCATTTGCTCCTCCTTTTTTTTGCCCCTGCAGTTGTCACTCCAAAGCGGCTTCATTAAAAACGCTTCGAATGCCGAGCTCCTCGTTCGAAAGTATTTTACGATTCGTGGATAATTTAATTTTCTTCCATCGAATGATATTTTTTAATTATTTAATTATTTTTAATATAGCTTCTGCCTCGCGAGCGGCGGGTTATCTGATGCGAAGCGACTGAATTCTATTACAAATGCTCAAAAGCATTAGGGGCGTTTAACTTAATTAAAATATTAATTATCTTATTTTTGAGAAAATTTATAGCTGAATTCTGATGTCCTCTGACAAGCCACGTGCAAGGAATATTCATTATTAAAATTTAATTTAATTATAATTATTTACGTTATTAAAGAAGAAAGAAAAGTTCCATTACATATAGAAAATTTCTGATGCATTGTTGCATTACGAAGGCTTAGTGAATTTTACATTCAGACTCAACATTAACGCTTACGTAAAGAAGGCCCATAAACTTTTCATTGTCGTTCAGTAATGCACTGCGGTATAGGTTAATACTTAAGAGGAACGTTGTGCAATAACGAATTTTCTCGAGAGAAGCGTAAAATCTGAATAATTTTATTAGCGCATAAAACTTTATACGTTTGATACAGTACACATGATTTACGTTTTTATTTTGATAAAAGTAAGTACATACTATGCATGTAAATGCAATGCTATTAATGTATAGTATTTTTAGATTCCAGATTTAGGTACATAATTTAGACAAAACATTATTTAAAAAAACTAAATTAAAAGTTATTTAAAATTTGATGAACTATTGTATATCAGAAAGGGATGTAAAAACTTTTGATTATATTTTATTTTACTGTCCTTGTCACTAACTCCAACCTCGCGTGGATCATATTACAATGCGTCTTGTGTTAAAAGCGAAGCATAGCGCTGCATCGCAATAGAATGCGCGTCGAATGCAAGAGAATTTTTGAAGAGACTTCGATGAAGCACGTGACTCCCTTTCCGTTTGAATTCGCAGTACTCGCCTAGATTTTTTGGGGCGTGACAAGTTTCAACCATCCGCGTGTTATTAACTCTACTGTATATATTTTACTTTTATATTACACACGCGTGCACCCGTGGAACGTTTTGAGAATGTATGCAATTTAGGGTGGATACAACCGTTTCATATTAAAGTTGAAACGTTACTATTCAAAATGAAGCTAATGTGTTTTCACTCAGACGTATGGAGAAAGATACTCAATTTTAATGTCCTCATAACTGACAATGTTGACAAAATTACAATAATTCCTTTCCAAATTTTTCTGGAAATCTAATAAATTTTAATAATACAGCTTTAATAAAGTTGCCAATGGACCATTGCAATTTTTCTCATATCTTTCTGTAAAGCTTTTATTTCTGTGTAGTAGGTTTACACGAAAATGATCCAAGCAATTGAGTAAATGAAACTGGAAACCTGTCGGTGGCATTAAAAATGAACAATTTCAATCGAAAATGTTGTTAATGATAAACTATAGTCGAAGCCAGCGGATTAATTTAAACGTATTCAGAGCTGCCTGTTATTCCTGCGCGTATACTCGGGCGTACAATAAAATTGCATTCCGAGCAACAAATGTTGGATTTACGTGCGAGCGGGTCAAAAGCAAGCGCAGACAGCGTAAGCGAGAGAGAGAGAGAGAGAGGGATACGCGAAAGATTGTAAATACCGTTGGAAACAATGGTTTGGCGTCACGGACGGTCGGGTAAATCAGAACGAGCTATGTGACATGGCACAGCCGGCGAGCGTGAAATCGCACTGGGATCTTCGGTGGGATCGCAACTTGAAACATGAATAATAATCGGTTACAAATTGCACAGTGACGAGGATGGCATCGAAGCGTCCCGAATATTATTACGACGGCTCGCAGGTACAAACTGCATGCAGATGAACATACGCCTGCTCTCGCGCGCCTGCTGCATTGTAACACAATACTGTAATGCGTTTTCTATAAATATTTTAATGTTCGCGTAGTACTGCGACGCAACCGAGGCATGTATAATAAGAAGAAAATATATACCTACGATAGAAAAGCGAAGTGAGCAGTTTCAAAAGAAAAGGCTTTTGGTTTGAGGTCGGCCAACCCGAGCTTGCATAAAAAATAAAGAATCTGACATCTGATTAGCGGGTTTCTTTGCTAACCTGCGTAGCACAATAGTTTTATTGCATGCTCATCATTATTTTTCAAATTAAGCTAGCCATCAGCCATAAAATTCGTCGTTACTTGACGAAGCATTTTAATAAGTATGTATTTTTTTCATTTAATTAATAATTTACTCTTTCTGCGGTGAAGAAAGGAAATAGCCTTCCAGCTTCTTCAATTAAAATTTAAATTATCAAAAACTTTTGAATAATTTCAAGTAATTTGAACTTTTCTCATTGTCAAACTTTTTTCATTGCTTCGCGTACTTTACGCTATAAATATGCCTTTTTATCGTTACAAAAATGAGGGTGTATACATCGCCGTCGACATTTTATTTCTGCAATGTCATATACACTTTCGCTATTCTAAAATCTAAATACACCGTTCATGTTGCCGCGTTGACTGAAGCTAGCGAAATGAACACGACGCAGGATTTACACAGATTTAGAAATCCCAGTAAGCGAGGCAGAAAACAATGGGAAATTTAACGAACGAGTGAACAGGGTAATGTGATTTTCGTCGAATGGTAAGAATCGCGTTTCATGATTTTCCAATTGTTCAGTCGAATAGTTAACTAACCGCAGCGCGCGGGACATCTAAATAAACGCACGGCAGCGAATATCGAATGGGGCGCACTGCGTACGTGATAAGTTTACCGCTGGAATACCTGCACTACATAAATTTTCTCACCGTGCCGCCGATAAATACAAACTGTGCCGGCGCGAACGAGTCAGGCCAACTAAACAAATCTCACGTTGAATTTTTGCCCACAAAAATAAATTTATGTTTAGGAATTAAGAAGAGACAGCGAATTTTTCGTCCAAAGCATCAATTTTTATTAATGTCAACACTGTGAATCAATCACGTAAACGATCACGTAATCTCGCAAATGATTATGTAAATTAAGTAGTAGTTATATATATATTTAATTATTGTTTTGATATTCATGAATTTACAATGATTAAAATAAGGATTTTCACGCAGAAATTCAAATTGAAAACGTACGGACAAATAAAATTAAAGCGAGCTAAATTAAAGTCACCATTTGTACACGATGTGTAATATAAAACAAGAATAATATATTGAATCAGTATTGATTTAATTAATAAGGCAGTGACAGTAAAATCTGCAATCTGAAAATAATGCAATTGAATATTTTACCTCGCCGTTAAATACGAGTCACGCTAGAAACTGTGGCTAAATTTCTGCGTCATTGCATTAAAATTCAATAATATTGCACCCGCCTGTCAGTGCGCAATTTTCGATGTGACAAAAAAAATGAATAAGAGCACTTCTCAATTGTTCAACAGTAAAAGGTTGTTTGTCGCCTCTCGCTGCAATGAATTGTTCAGTGACTTCGGTAATTTTTATTTTCACAAAACGTACGGAAAATTATTTTAAAAATACGATATCCCTCCGCGTAAAAGAACTCTCGTGTCACTTCGGTTGTCCAACGGTATCGGATAAAAAAATGCAGTGCAAAAAAAAATCAATACGACGAAAATATAGAAAAAAAAACGCGAATACATTTTGCGGGAGAAAAAAAGAGACGCCGCTTTCACGAGGGATAAAAAAATATTTTCCCTCGATAAAGAATAACAAATAACAAATGAATCGGGGAAGGGACAATAAGTCACAACGAGAGGTATACGAATTAGGACGGGCGCTCATCGTCGGTGGTCAATGTTTGCGCGGATCGCGCGGAGGAATCCACGGCTCGAATCTCGCGGAGCTCCTAATTTCTCATGCAAACACTGTCTCATTTTGCCAGCGCCGCCTAACTCGACAAACATCTGCGGATTTGGAGAGGAGGACGGCCGGTGTTAAGCCGAGCCCCTGCCAGCGCTGCAGGTATCCGGGTCTCTGTGACGTCCGTCGGATATCGGGCGGCGCGAGGCGGCTTGTTAGTAGAAAAAGTTGGCTCGAGTCAGACTGAAATTCGTTTAAAGCGCTCGGACTCTCTGCCTCTCTCTCTCTCTCCCTTTCTACCTTTCTATCTTTCTCTCAATCTCTGTATCTCTATCTCTTTTTACTGACTCTTTCTCTCTCTTTCTCTGACCCGGTGTCGACAACCAGACCCTCACGATCTTGTTTTCGAATTTGTGCTATACTTCCAAATTAAAATTAAACTCTAAGAAGCGCTTTTAATTAGTTTCAACTGACAAGTGCCTGAGTAGTAATTATTAATTATCTCTTTAAGCTTCGAGGGAAGTTGCATTCGACTGTTTCCGATTACAGAAATTGGTGTCGATAGCTCAGGTAAACTTAGTATTAACTTACCTAACTATATTTACATTTATCATCGTGAATGAGCCGAGTATTGATCGACTTACCTGGAACACACATAAGAAAAGCAGATATTAGTTGGAGAACTTTATTATTTATGGAGATTAAGTAGATATATTGGTGAAATATAAAATCATTCAATTATTTGCTAATAGGTATAATTAACGAAGTAAATAAATATAATTGTATTGTTATAAACTCCAAATTATTTCGATAGCATAATAAAATTAATATACTAAAAAAAGGATTAATTTATCAATATAATGTTTTTATTGGTTATACCAGATTGCACCAGATTCGTAAATTTTGTGTGCATATTTAAAAAGCTTTATTACGTAATAATAACTCTTGAATTATATATCCGTACTGCACTTTGAAAATATCATTTAAGAGTGTTAATACTAAATTGTTACAAAAATATTTCATATAAGAAAAGTGAATAATTTTTCTTGATAAATTCTTTAAATAATGAATGCCCGAGTCGACATAAACAAGTACATAAGTTTTACTAAGAACTGCGAAGAATCTTGTCATTTCCGCTGTCAAATTCATTCGCAAACAGCCATCTAATTAAAGAAACATCAAAGCCCAGCCCATCAGTGCTGAAAGCATTCATCAAAATATAAGATTCTCCCGTATTATTACAAAATACGAAAGTCGCACTGCAAGAATCCGGCTGTCCCTCGTACAAAAATAAAAACACTCGGGGATTTAGTTATTGAAAATTTCAATGTCAAAGAGATTTAATCACTCGGTCGGGCCGCTCCCGTTGTAAATGAAAACCCCGCGCGGAGATCCGCCATTGTTGACGCGCTCTTAATGATAGCGGACCGGAGGAACCGGGCGCGAATTCGCCGGCAGCCTCCTCGGCTTCAAAGAGCCCCTGGCTCTTACTAAGTGGATTGCTCTACGTCCGTGCATTCGCGGCGATTTTGCGCGTGTAAATCAAAGGGCTACTTGATTCCGTCACTGCACCGACTCGACGCACCGCTCGCCGGTGTGACAAACGCGCAGACGCCCATTCAGCCGACGTATCGCGACCAAAGGCCGCTTCGACACGGTCTCGGGGCTGTTTGTCATTGCGAGCCCGCTCTGTAATGAAGTTGTTGAGTTAGTCGGTACACAAGATCACGGATTTCGATGCTTCGACGTGTACTCGTGTTTTTGCTTTATAATTTGTACAGCTACAAGGAGAGAATAAACTTAATCAAAATTGCTATTGTACTTAGGAAAGGAGTAACAGCCTTGACAAGCGAGAATTTTTTAAATGAAAAATAGTAATTTTCGTAATAAAATTATAAAAAGTACTATTTTAATATTAAAAATTGCTATTTTAAGTACTAAAATTCTTGCTTGTCAAGACTGTCACTCCTTTTTTAACCACAATAGCAATTTTTATTAAGTTTATTCTCTCCGCGTAATAGTTAAGGATTTAATCGTGGAAAATAAATGTGGTACAGTATTCAGAAATGTCGTTCGCAATTGAGAGGAAATACTTTCGATTATAGTAAAGCGGATAGGGGATGTGAAAGTCAGTGATACGAACCTGGTTTAGTCAGCCAAAAACGAGTAATCATAATGGCGTATTAAAGCATTATATAAATAGGTCCAAGTGACCGGGAATTAGCTATATTTATCCATAATAAATCAATTTATCAGTATCTGATTACACATAAACTTGTATTTAATAACATTAGGATTGATCATTCGATGCATATTGCGCAAATTATTCTGGTCTGATGCGAGACAATGATTTCTACTGAATGCACATAAAATTTTTAAATTCAATCAGTTCTAAATATGTTGCAGAGTTTATTAACTCATGTCATTTTTTTCAATGATTGTTTATAAACTTTTATTCAGTTTGACTTCTACAAAAACCTTACAATTTTGAAAATAAAGAGTAACTTGTAGTTTTTAAAACATCATTAAAAAGGCAATTTATTGTCCGCATTTTGTTTAACAAATTTTTGTTTTCTTATGTATAAAGCTAATAATTAACAATTTAATTATGCAAAATGAATAAAGTGTAATTTAGAGGGAGGTAATTTATTGAAAATTGAAAAGAAATACCTTCAGTTATAAGAAAGTCATTGGTTGCATGCAAATCAGTGATACAAGCATAGTTTAGTCAGACAAAACAAAGTAGATTTAACGATGTTCCTACAATAATGAAAATGAATGTTGATACTTTCGAGATATTTAAATTAACCGCTAATCTTTGGTAACCGCTTTAAGGATGCATCCTTAGATTTAAACAATGCCAAGTTGGCAGGCGGTATTTGCTACGTCGTAAACGCGCGAGCGCACATGTAAGAGAGCTTTCAGTCGGTCTAAGTGACTTACTCAGCCCAGTAAATTAGACCTGTCACATGGCTCAAAGGCCAATTAATACGGCTTATGCGGTTGCCACTTAAATCTTGATGGAACGACAAGTGTGTGCACGTGATGGATACGACGATGAGGACTTACTTGCGCATGATGAATAAAGATAAGAATTCATTAGTTGCCAAATAATACCAGCCAAATGAGAATTTGAGGTTACTTACACCATCATCAATTAGTAATATAATAAGGACCGAGTGATGTGCTACGAATCCATGAATAATTTATTAATGGAGCGGCACTTACAGTAATTTAATTACTTTTTAGTGCATGAAGAAGCAGCGATGCAGGTTAAACAGCTGGTGCGATGTGAAATAAAGGTCAAATCAATTCAGGGAAAAAGATTCAAATGTAGCGTCAAATTTAAATATAAGGTATTTAAATTAGCAGATGGAGCAAATTGGTGCGAAAATAATGGGGGAAGGCAAACGCCCTCACCACACGGCTCGATCACACCTCGTGATCAATTCAACCTTGCTTGAACGCTCCAAATAGCAATATTTTTGAAGCCAATTGGACTTCATCGCGTTTCAAGCCACCCGCTCAGCGCAATATATTTTTTTTTTTTATTCGAATATTTGCAAAAGTGAGGTTTCTCATATTTATTATTGAAAAATGAAAAATAATATTTATAACGTATTATTTACATGATTTTAATGCAGCTACAAAAAATATATATTTACTCAATTGTTTGTGGTATGAAATATAACATCAAATTTCTGACCAACTTATAAAGTTTAATAAAACAAGTGTAATAATTTTACAAGATTCCCAAAAAAATGATCAAGTTTATAACGACATTTACATCCAGAAAAGCGTATGCATCTTACGCAAACTATTCATTGAACACGAAGCCGATAATATTTAATGGATAGGAGTGCCGGGCTAAAGTTCTAACTGTCAGGGCTAATAGAAATTGCTTTCCTATGCAGCACTAGGGTAAAGCGGCTTGCGCTGTTCAAAACTTAATAGCGGATATGGCAAACGTTCGGCAAGACTATTGCGATCACCTGCGGTTGCACGCAATCAGACTCTTAAACTATGTATTGACTTGTGGTTCCGCGGCCAAGTTTCCAGAAGTATTTTTCATTCGAAATTTTATTGCCCGTACTTCGCTCGCTTTTATAAGCTCGAATGTTGATTTTGCGCTGTTTCCAGAAAAACCGCGCGTTTGAAAAGTTTATTAGAACTGCAACGTTTCATAGCTTCAATAAATAAGCGCATTGCCGGAATTACGGAGTTTTTCGCCAAAAAAAAAGGCGAAGGCTATGTTATAAGTTGTATGCACAAAAGGATTGAGTAGAATAAAGCGGATTTCGCCGGGCAATGCTATTAAAGGATAAACTAATTTATACATGGAAACTTTGTTCCACTTTCAATATAAAATCAAAATAAACAAGAGAACTTTAAAATAAAAATGCAAATTTTTTTATTGGTTTACTTCGCAAAATCGATCGAGTAATAAAGGCTCCAAAAATTACCCAACAGTACTTGTCGCCAAATAAAATGTAATTAAACCACTACAGCGCCGAGGCGCGTTCATACGGGCAGTTAATTAAAAATGCGTTTAAGTAGAACAAAACATTGCGAGTGCCTCCGCAGTAAAAACATCGCGGCTACATTTTGAGCTCCGTCCCGTCTCGGGAAAATCGGCGGGATTAAATCGCGCGCGCGGGTCTTTTACTTTCAAAATTGGATCCCCAGCCCGAAATTCTTCGAAGAGCTGGCGCACGCGGGCAAAGGGCGAAGGGGGCGCGCTAACTCCGGGCACGTCCAACTTCGTGAAAGAGGAGCCCCGCACACGCGCGAAATGTACAACGTACGGCAGCGACAACGGTGTGCGCAACAGCAGCGGCGCACGACAATTCGCACGTCCACCGAATGCCGAATGCCGCGGCAAAATCTATTCCGCGCGCGTCCTTCGCGGGAGGAGCGGGGCCGGCAGATTAAAAGTTTTTCCATGAATAGCAACGTCCGCGAGCGCGCGCGCGAGCGCAAGAAGTCGCTGATTTTTGCTTCACGGCGGCGTCGGCGGTAATCCCGGGAGCGCGCGGTGCGCTCCCGGCGGAGATGCCGCCTCGTAAAACTTGCAGGGGTGGGCTAGGCTCATTCGCGACACGTCCCGGCCCCGCGCGCGCGGACCTGCAAATTGGAGAAACCGCTCGATATGCAAAGAGGCGCGCCCCGCGGCGGGACGGGAGAATGGGCGACCGATGGCGCGCGGCAGCCGATGGGGAGGAAGGAAAAACCGAGGCTCGCGACCACACGCCTGTTTTGCATTTGAAATAAAGATCATTAGAGGCGAGGGGGAGGGGAAGTAAGAAAAGGGGAGGGGGCGCGCATTAACATCTCGTTGTCGAGGGGAGAGGGGGGGGGCAAGATTATTCGACTGGGCTTTTATTTGAAGCGTGTGAATACGCTGCATTCCATTTACAAGGTTATCCACGTTCAATCGGGTATTTTCGTTCAATTGTGCAGGCTGATGTTGCGCCGCTGAACTTACATTGTCGATCTACGTGCCTAAATTATGAATCAGCGCTCTTTGTTGCGCCCCGTGCGAAACAATATAAAGTTAATTGCGAGCTACGTTGCCCGCGGACACTGGGCTTTGTTGTACTAACTCCCTTGCCCTTTCCTTTTTTGAAATTGCAACCATAAAAAGATATATATATTTTTGTAAATTATGTGACGCCGAGCGAAATTCATATTTCACGCCCTCTCGGGCTCTCGGGCGATCGATCAGAGTTGCAGACCCCAAAAAGCCGGATTTCCAATGGTAAATCAGGGAAACGGGTAGTCAAGCGGCTCAAACCCGGTGGTTAAGGTGAAGAAAGGGAATGGTCAATACCGCATCAGTGTAGATTTCCGCAGAGTGAATGGTCTAGCGGAAAGAGCTGCGTACCGCAGTCAAACGTTGATCATATCTATACTGGATGATAAGGAAGATCAAAAGTCCACACCCGATCCTCCCTTTTTCAGATGGAGCAGAAATGGACCCTGGACATCAATTTGACAAAACTGGTAGGAGCGAGGGCCTAACAGATCATTTGCAGCAACCCAGGTTAATTGACCGGACGCCACAAACCTCCTGGAGGGGTTACATCTCCTCGAGAAGTCAAAGCGAAGATCTTCATCCAATTAGTGGATGAAAAGGAGACCTCGTTACGATCGGACCCGAGAAGAAATAAGAGTGGACGCACCGAAAAGCACGCGGTCTGCGCTGATATTGTCCCGTTATCACAGCGAAAACACACGTCTTTTTGTATGAATGACATGTAATCATTTTTTCGCTGCGTAAATAGCCGGTACACTTTACCTCGGTGGAGCTCGAGGAAGTCGCGAGATTGAGTTCTCGCAGCTTTTGATAACAGATAGTCATTTGAGTCTACAAAATACAAGCCTGCGAAAAGAATATCGCAGATGAGAAGCTACCCCATTACAAGTATGGCCGGGTAATAACAAATTTATTGAAGTTAATTTTCTCCAGGTAGCGCTTTTTCTATTAGTAAATTAAATTTATTGTTTCAATAAAATTTGAATCACCTATTTGCCTTTTTATTTTTGCAGGAGTATGCGATGCGGACTTTTAAAGAGTTTTTCAGAGAAACTATCGAAAATTTATTTAACCTAGAAATGCACTTTTTACAGCAAATTAAAACGCAGTGATGTAAATAGTAGCAAGGAATGTGTAATTTCAGATTTTTCATTGCTGCAATATTCAGGATAAAATAGAATAAATTCGAAAAATTTGGGGCTAAGAAATGAAGATCGATTTATTTTTACTTTACGAAAAATGTCATATATCTTTCAAAACAATTGAATAAATTTCTTTGAAATGAAATTTGATTTACAACACCTAAATAGAATGTTGATGTAAGGGAATTTATTTGTTGGATGAACAATGCAAGAATTTTATGAAAATAATGGGCGAATTAATAAATTTAAGGTCTGATTTATTCTACCACAATGAAATCAAAAAGAATATATTACGAAATGAAACGAAATAATTTATTCACTGGGTCGTAAAATGGCAGCTATAGGAAAATCGCTGAAATTCAAACTGAAATATTTTAAACTGAACGTTATTACTGTTTACATCAGGGAACGACATCAAAGATTAATTTAAAAAACTACAGTTTGTTTTACAATACGTTGAAACTAATTTTAACTAAAATGTTAACATCTGCAAATATTTTCGGCATTTTATATTTCTCAATGTATTTCACAACTTGAAAAAGCAAATATAAAAAAGAAGAGTTAAAGAAAAAAAAATAAAAAGAAAAATTATTATACAGTCATAATATGATATTTTAGAGATAAAATTGAAATATGTATGATAAGATTCGCGAAACAGAAAAGCTTTTGTGTAACTTTTTAAAAAGAGTTCTTTTCGTGGGAGAAACATAAATGAACTTTTTAACTTTTTGAAATGTGTTCCTTCTTGCTGTTATTGTTATTTTTCAAATAATTTAATATTAAAGTATTAAACAAATGCATTTAGTGAATTATTTTACCCATTTATAAATGCAGGACTGTTCAAGGCAAGAGTTTCAATGTGACACAGGTAAATTGAATGCTGTAGCTGGTGTATTCACTAAAAATAAGCGAACAACGATATTGATTAATTGGAGAATTTAATCCATGTATTGATTGAGAAATTAATTAATGAGCTTTTTTAATTACAAAATTTAATCTATGTCAAGTACAATAATTATGATTTCATCACTATAAATTAATCACTTTACCAATAGTGAATTTGATTACAATTATTACTATTTGAAAACGATCGATTTTTCTTAATAATTTCATAAATTTTTATAACAATTTATAATCTAAAGGTGAAACATATAAAAATGCGACAGCATACCCGTTAGTGGGAAATATATTAGACCCAGAATCCACCTGGCGATAAATGTACTAGATAATATTACGCGTTGTATGAAGTTCCGATCGCGTTTTAATTTAAATGAATTCATCATTGTTTACTTAATAGTTTCTATCTTCAATAAATTACCTTTAAAATCTCGTACACTAAAACTTCTTGATTTAAAACAATACCAGTAAAATTATAATAAAAATTGCTTTTACTAGTACTACAGTGACAAATTCCAGTCTGGAAGCAACAGTACGATTGCGCTTTTTTTCAATGAGAAGTGAAAATTTGGATAATTAGTCATAATTAACAGTTTCGCTGATGAAGTCTATTACCCCGGTGTGCGGGCAGGCGAAGCTATTGATTTTCCAATACTGACGTCAGTGCCCCTGTACGTTGGCGCCTTGCAAACCCAACTTCATGGAATTTACAGCGTGCGAAGCGTCGGGGGGAAAAAGGGGAGAAAAGAACACCGACGTTGGATGAAAAAAATAGCAGGGGTTGCTCCGAACGACATAGCAGACTATAAAAATAAGCTTCAATTATCGAGGGACCCTAATGAGGCTCGTTTGAAACAGATCAGTTGAATAAAATTTCTGTGTAAGAAAGAATGCTAAGCATTCCTGCTAATTTGGCCGAATTAAGCTCAACGGCAAGGCTTTCCCGACTGATTATTGATCGACGTACGTTTCAATTTAAGGCTGTCGCCGCGTTATTTTTCGACATTTTATATCCACCCACATTCACCTTTCCCTGACAGTTTTTATGTTTTAAAAAATACGTCAAAATTGTAAAAATACTAAAACTTGATAATTCACAGCGGGTATCGCTAGAGTTTAAAAATAATCCTCGATCAAACATTCACTACTATGTCGATATTTTCGTTCATATCTTCATTTCACGTCGACTCCGCGTACAAGACTCAATACCCTTCTTTCCGAGCCCTCGGGATCTGTATAAGCGAAACACTCGGACAGATCGAATTTAGGACACTGAAGGTGTATTTGCATGTCCAAATTGTTCCATCATGCCTTACCGACAACTAGAGCCGCTGCTCTGATGTCTGTGTCCGCTGGAGGGTCACTTCATTCCGCGGAAACCCACGCACTACCCGATTCTAATGCGAGGACCTCCCGGCGCACGCTGCATCTGAAAGACGATGCCGACCCTCCTCGAAATTGCTTCCCTCTCGGTGGACCAGAAATAGCCAACCTTTTACGTGATACCCACTTAAGGATCTGGGCGTGATCCTTGCGTGGCGCCCGCACAATCTAACCAGAAGCAAATCGATGCATTGTTTACTATAGGAGGAGCCGTTTTAACGCACGCGAAGGGACTAGTGATAAGACGAACCGATTTAATCAGTAATGCCCTATGCACATGTTTTCATTTAATCTTGGTTAAGGTTATTTATTCTCTGATAATAAAAAGATATGATCATTTTTTGTAAAGAATGAAACTCTTGTTCATCATAACATTAACGCATAATAAAAATTATTATCAGAATTACTTGACTCAACAAAGTGCTTTATTGAAAACAGCAAATTCTTTAAATATGCTTTAATTACTTTTAAATAATAACAGAAAGTACGATAAGAGATTTTCAAAAGTTAACTGACGAGATAATACGTTCGTATTCAAATTTCAATTTTCATTAATATTTCACGTACTGGCACAATGCGAAATTCTCATATCACAATCCGAGTAAATTAAGTGTCATTCATATTATTCGATTTACGGCACAAAGAATTTTAATTGATATGAAAATAATCCATCTCTTAGAGTACCATTAATTTTAATTAAGCGATTATTTAAACGGCCGCTTTTAATTGATCCAGTCGTTAACCTCCACTTTAATATATTTTTTTATATTCACCGGGGCGCAAAAAAATTTCCAAGATCTTTTTCATTATACCCAATCTAAACTCCAATCTGGTCGGTTCTAAATGTCAGATAATCGGTATTCCGCTTATAAAGGAGTATTAAAATGAAAAAAAAGGCGGATAAAAAAAAAGGATCGAAAAACTCGAGAGGAAAGAATGAAAAGCAATGAAAAATGAAAAGAACGAACGAACAAGGTGGAATCGTCTGGGGATCGCGGTCGTTAGTAGGATTATACGAGACAATGGGTCCGAAGCTAGCCTCGCTCTTTCAGCGGACCGACAATCGTTCCCGTTGCATCGTCTAGCGACGGTAATTCGCGCGAACGAAATAGCGACGGCTAATTGAAAAAAAAGGAGAGCGACAAAGAGAAGAAAAGGAAGAGGGACTAGAAAGGGACGTTGAAAATTTCCCCGCGCACGTATGTCCGTTTTAAGCTTATAAATTGTAGATTCGTTATTTTATACGATAATAATTCTTTTACCATAAAGAAGCACGATGATCTTTGATATAAAATGTTTATTTAAATTAAGCAAGTGCGATACCCGCATTATTTTCTATTTTTATAAAAAAAAATGCATAAAACTCGCGGAAATGTGTGGTGTTCGGAACAAAAAGATTCCACAAACATAACACATTTTCTAAATTCTAACGTGCAATTTCTCTCGAGCAGTTTCGTTCAACGTATGTGCCGACATGCACGTGCACCGGTGCGGATATTTTCCAGCGTTCGCCTCGTAGAGATATAATTTGTATACATCGGTTTTATTTATCTCGCATCTTCCCGGATTATGTAAATAATGTACCGCAAAGGCTCCTCGTTTTTAAATTGAATTGAATTGTCCTACATTTTTGAATTTAAATTTTTCGTATCGCTTTAGTCGCTTTGTGGGCGACGCATTGTTTACAATAACAAATAACGCATTATCGGAAAGGGCACCGTGTGATCTCATTGTACGGAAGCGTAAAATATAGATATCAAAGCGGGAAGTGATATATGACTTTTCGTGAAAGAGCTGATTGAAGGGCTCCTGCAGAAAAGGGTGAAGAATCATCAAACAAACCATTGTTTTCTCCCTCTTGCCCGAAGTGTCGATCTTAAATGAAAAAAGTGCTCCTTTTCACGATCGTTTGGTGCCTTAGTGTATCAAGAAAAATCGGGGAGCAGAAGGTAAGACGATAAAAATAAACGACGGCAAAAGAATATTATAAAAAAAGATTGATCGAATAATTTTTTTTTCAAAGTATAGTGCTATTTTTCTATTATTAAAGTAACAATAATACAGTATAATTTCGTGATTATTATAGACAAAAAGTTAGTTATCGTAATTGATTTATTTGTTTATTTATTCGAGTGGGTAGTACATTTAGAATGTGACAATCTAAATGACGTAATATTAGCAGACGTCTCCTAACCATCAAATACATAAGGTGAAATTATCGTATTGAGAACGGACGATTTTCGTACCAAAATTCGTACGTTTTTTATTTGTAATACATAAGGTGAAATATTTTAAAAAACTACATTATGAACTGCATCATAACCTAGTGCATTTAAATTTAAATAACTACGCATCCGGTGAAATACTCGTAAATGACTTCAACGTTCGGTGGATTTTCAATATGAAGAGGACAGTTCGAGTGGCCTGTCCGAATATTCGCTGACACAAAATTAATTTATCATTCTTTATCTCAAATCAATTGCATAAAGCTTTAATTGCTATTAAGTTATTTTCAGTGCCAATAGTATCATTCGAATATTCAAATTTATCATTTTAGACTCCCAACGTACGAATTATTTTGTAAGTCGAGAAGATACGAGATGTTTGTTGCAACGATAAAAAAAAGATGAGAAAATCTGACTGAAATTGATTGATCAATAGATTGCTCGTAGTCGGAAGTAATTTTTGATTTATAAGAATAATGATTTTAAAAATTTTAGTGATTATATTTGAAAACCTATGCAAAATTACTTATTGGAAAAGTTTTATTTCAAATTCTGAATAAAAATACTTCTCTTGTAGTAGAATCTGCTGCAATGGTTATGTTTCCAAAACTTAAAACATTTTTTTTTATCATCCATGTATGGAAATATCTACAACCAAAAAAGCTTTTAAAGAAACTTACTCGTTTTACTATAATTTTTCCCAGTACAACCATCAGCGTCCACAAAGATTTAGATTCAAGTGTAGCAACTAAATGAAAAAGTTAGTATTTGAAATTCTCCAAAAGCGAGTGAACATTTTTCTTTCTTATTTATGTGAATTTCCTTTTTTCTCGGCAGTTTCCCCTCCGTATTTTTGTATCAGTCATAAAACGAAATATATTACGCCTTCCACGGGCGTCGGAAAAGTTCAAGCGCCGAAAGGAAGCACACAGCGTTTTACCCGAGAGTCGAAGCTTGAACTAGGATAAGCGTAAATCCCGGGAAGTCGAAGCTCGGGGATTCGGCGACTATCGCCTGTATCGTGAGTCGAGTGTTACACGCGCGCTTCAGGAAATGGATTTCAAAAATGGGAAGGTATGAAGTTGCGAATACAGCGGGTAAAAAAACCCCCGTAATAAATTGCATTTTCATTCCTCCCCGCTCGATCGATAAATTGCGAATGACCCTCGATGCATCAACTTGTAATAGCAGTCGGCGGAGGAGGTATAGAAATAACAATGAGAAAGAGAGAGAGGGAAAGAGGTGAATAGGCAGAGGAGAGAATAGGAGTATTTCACAATGTTGGTAAAATCGCGCGCGAACTACCAATGTGCCGAAGCAATTGCATCGATGAATTATTGAAAGGTGACGAGCATACTCGAAGTGGAGCGTCAAGTAGAACTAGTCGATATGCAAGCAGCGCCGTTAATGACGACCCCTGTCCTGATATCGACATCCAAATGAATGCCGCTGAAAAGATTTTCATATTTCTCCTTAAAACGACGCGGCAGCTTTCCGGAAGCTTTCGCCTCGATTGCACCGAGCGGATGTCCTAATTTTTCTCGCCTCGTTAAGGAACTGCGAGAAAAGTGTTCTTTCAAAAGTTGTCGACGTTTAAAACACTTGTTTCGCTCGTAAAAGGAGAAACATTAATAATTTCAGCGAAGGTTCGATGAATTACTGCAGTTTCGCTTAAACACTATTCATTTTTATAGTGAACATACCATTGAAATTATTTTAAATGCATTTTATTCATTATTACTAACTTCCTGGTAGGCTAAATATATATCAGATGGACTTCATTTACAATCGCATCGTTTTAGTGAGAATATCAATTAATAATTAATTGCGCAATGTAATGTAATGTTTAGTGACATACAATTAGAAAAGATAACGAGGTGAGGTATGTCCCAGTTATACGGCAAATCTACTAACTGATACATGAAACAATCATCTAGTTTGTGGATTAAACCATGAATTACTAAGAAACAATGCACCCGAATGAGCGTATGTTCTCTTTGAGTGGCTCAGCGTGCTTATGCTAATCTACATTACATCCTTAGGTGCGTATAAATGTCAAGCCCAGAGCACGGCAAAGCGCGAAAGAGAGACGCAAAACCGACACTCAATGCCCGCATATATCGGCAAAAGACAAAAGGTCCCGTGACGTCACTTGTCAATCGAGTTGACGTCACAAGCTGTCTTCGACATAACAGCTTGCGGAAAAAAACGCAGCACTTGTATAAAGAAGAAAAAAGGAGTCAAATGGAGAACTTGGAGAAAGAAGAATTTATTCGTAAAACAGATTTTTCCTTGACTTTTTGCTTAATTATAAAGTAGAATAATTATTTTACTAGTTTATAGTATTGATAGAAAGTTAAAGCAACTGAATTAATTTTCATTAATTATTTGTACAAAGTAGAATTGCAGAATCTCTGTTTTAGCTAGATGCAGCACTTTTATTCTTTTTAATAAATCCAAAATCGCACGGCAAGATTTTCTCAGAAAACTTTTTCAAGGGTCTTTGTAAAGTAGCGTCTTAGAAGAAATTGAATTATCGCAGCACTTCTGAATTCGCAAGCTCTTACATAAACTAATTACGAATAAAACTTATTCTTGCTCTGATTATTACCAGATACATTTAACGAGAAGAGAAAAGTTATTTATATAATTTTTAATGATAATGATAACAGCAAACATTTCCGTGCCCAAAGCCCCTTTCACCTCATTCAACTCCGTCCTCGCGCACACGTCAAGACCTGCATACCTGAAACACCAAGTTTGCACAAGTGCAGAAGGTAAATGCACATTTGAGAGCGCTCATTTCCAAGTTACGTAATTATGCGATCGATGCCGAAGTCGACCCCCCGCGGACCGCAATACTCGACACGGCAATCCATGCGTCTAACGACCTTACCTCCCCCGGCGCGCGCGTGGATTTGTACAAGCAGCCGCAAAACGAAGCCGCGGTGTAATCCTTAACGAGCGACACGTCATCCGCGGAACGCACTGTCTTCGTGGCCTCGGGCCATTCGGCGACATGCAAAATGAACGAGGCACGCCCGGTCTCTTCTTTGGCCCTTTTTCAGCTCTCCGGCCGGCGAGGCGGCCTTTCTTTCTTGCCGTGCTCCATTTTCGAACTCGCGGTCTCGGCGAGCGCCTCGAGAAAGAGAGAGGGAGGCAGGTGTACTTTAGTGGCGCGCGCTTGCTCGCAGGTCTTTCGAAAAATTGAGTTTCTCTCGCGGGTACCTTCCTCGCGGCAATATTCGCGAAATTTCAGATTTCAATGCCGACAACAAGCTACCTTGAACGCCGAGCTGTACCAATAAAAGTGGCTTTCGCGAATGCCCTCTCGCTCGAAAAAAATCGAATCTTTCTCGCTGGCAGAGGAAAAATTGAAAAAAATTTTACTGAATAGACTGGTCTCTCTCTTTTTTTTTGTAAAAAAAAAGGGAGAATAAAGAGAGGGTGTATATAACGTGCGTGTACGTGGGCCGCGCGCGTGAAACCTGCCAAGTTTTTTAGCCAGTCCTCGTGATTAATTTTCTCCTCGTGGAACTTCACAAGTCAGCGCAGGCAGCCTTCATTAAACAAGAAGCATCGAGTGCCAAGAAAAGGATCGCCAGTCCTGCATTTTAATAAAATATCCTCACGCTCTCGTAATCACTGCAGCTGATACACATACAATCAATCAACGAAACCAATACATTCAACGCGAAAGGAGACGAACTCACGGACTAACGAAACGAGCGGGGCTAAGCGAGTAGTGTCGCCCGATCAATTCGGGAAGAAAATCAACTTCCACGGGGCGTAAAAAGCTCACGTGATCTGAAAGATAAGTTGTTCCAGCGTCGCCGCAGACCTTGTTAGGGGAGCTCAAGGCTTCCGCTGGAAGATCCTCTATATACTGCGAGGTGGAGGAGAGGGGGTGGTGCGCAAAAAGCGACGGCGGCGGAGTAGCCAAACTACCGAGCCGGGTGGCGACGCTTCCAAGCGCGAATTTGATAAGTGGGTTACTGCCCTAATTAGAGGTGGGATTAAACCGCCGAGAGGTCGAAGACGCGTTCGATCCCGAGTGGCTAATCAATCCCCGGCACTTACACGCGAACCTTCCGCACGCAATCTATCCCCGAGTCATTTAGACGAGCGAGCCGTGCGTAATGAATGAATTGAGTCCGAGTGATTAATAAGAATTCCTGGCAGCACTTACTTTTCGCGTCGTTGAAGGTTACTTTTTTCATGGCCGTACGTTTCATTAGATAGAAGGTTGGTTGGAGTATTTTTCTAAAAAAATTTTTCATCAAGTATCTCTTTATTTATTCATCTGCTTAACAATACTATGAGCAGTACTGTTTTGGGGCTGAATATACATGTAAACAACAAGAAAATACGGAGAAAAATTTCTTGAAATTGCGAAAACATTATATTCAAATATATTATTATAGTAGACATTTTTTTTGTTTTTAGTATTCTATAAATAAAATTTGCAAATAAAAAAAACCGTTAAAAAGCTGCTTTTACTACTTATTTCAGCATAAAATTTTAGCTGGGTCAAAGCTTAAAATCAATATCGAAGCACCACTCGTAGCCAGAGTCACTCGTTAGTGTCATTAGCGATGGTAGAATGAAAATGCGTAAGGAAAATGCCACCGGCAGTATTTATAGAATAATCAATCTTTTCTTGCAAATAAACACTTCTTTCTTCGGTAAAAATACAGCAGTATTAAGACGAAAAAAAAACTAATAATGTAATATAATTAAAAGGATAATTATGATAGTTATCACTGTCAAATTAAATTAGCTCTTCAACAATAAAATATTTCCGTACACCCAACAGGTAATTAGGTAATTTACAAAGTTAAACTTTATCAATTACGCGACGTCCACGTCGCACGTGTACAATTATCCTCAACATCAAATTTTCATCAACGCGCGTAGCTTACAAGGCAGCTAATTTGATTCGCATTAATTCGACCCGTCGCGACATTCGCTCTGCCGTTTTATAAATAAATCGCCGTCGTGTTAAACGCGAAACGAATCCCATCGAACAATTCATATTCCACTTGCCGCCGCTCCATTACGTTATTATCGAGGCGCGGGGGTGGGGTGGAGGGGCGGCCAAGGCGCGTCGGCCAAGTGACGCGAGGAGCAACGCACGCGCAGCCGACTGTCGCGGCGCAGCGATAAGGGGAAGAGTATATACGCGCGGGGATCCCGAGCCGGGCATTTTGCATAGATGAGCGGAGAGAGGGAGAGAGAGAGTCGGGCGCGGCGAATCGCTAATTCGACGCGATGCCATAACTCGCCGGGGGGATCGGCGTCGTGTCGCGCAGGCGCCATCTCTCGCAACTACTGCTCTCCCCCGGCGGACTGACCGTAAACCATGCGGGCACTAATTGCGCTGGATCCGAGGAATATGCAGGAGGGGGCCCCGCCTCCCCCTCGAGAACTTTATCCAGTGTGACGCCAATCGCGGATTGACATCGATCGATAGCTACAATGGGACGCGCGAGCCCCGGCCGCGCTCAATTCTCCTCGATATTAACAATTAATTGCGCCAAATCCGAGCGCGACTCCTTTTAAATTTTGCACCCCTAATTGCTGCGGGATTATCGCTTTGGTTTCGTCATCGCGTTTTCATCATTGCACACCGTCAAACATTGATACCACCGAGGGCAGCGCGCACATTACATTTCATTATTAGACATTTTATTGCGCGCTTTTGCCCCGCTCGAAGCTGTTAACGGCGAAAATAATACGGCGAGCCGTTCGGGCGAATGAATAATTTCCAAGAATTCGCGGACTGCTTTTATTTTTTCACTCTGCGTATTCGGCGATGCCTTTCGCCAAAATTCAATTTTACACTTTTCCCGGTCGGGCTCGCGCGTATTTACAAAACGCGCTGCGCGAGGGCAAAAGAAAATTTGCGATGAAAAATAAAAGCGGTGTTTGCTCGAGCCGAAGTAAATTTTCGATGCGGCAATATTGAAATACTCCGCTCGGGGTATAGAGCGATTTTATAACCGCGAAAGGCGGGGCAAGATTAATTTCGCGTTAAAATGCTAACGTCCGCCCGTATCGATATCGGATTAAGTGTTTCAATTTTCCCGGGAATTTCGTCTAAGATTACATTAAGAGCGGAGAAGCGCCAATTTCTCATTCGATTAAGCGGCAAAGCAGACGAGGAGGAGAGGCGAGGGCTCGTATTAGTCGTCGGGTGGGCGGCGAGGGTGAGAAGCCCGCCGTAAGAACCTGCGGAGCTATTATCGATCCACCCTCGGGAGCGCCGGCGCCGGCGAGCCCACCTGTCGGCGCTGGTCGAAGGCGAGGCCGCGGCCAACGGTACGGAAGGGAGCTTTGCCGGACGCTGCAGCTTGCGCATCAGGCGCGGAGCTTGCAGGCATCTGCCTTATCCACGAAACTGGGGGAGGCATCTGCACAAGCAAATCCCATTTTATCTACCTACGGCAATCGACGTGGAAGGGCTGCCTGTCCTACGAAAAATTTGCAGTGATATATCGAAAATTTACTTTGTATGTAATAAAAATTAAAAAATAATAATGGAAAGATCTTACCTTGATTCATTTTATTTTAATATTTTACATTTTCCTTTCTTAAAAAAATTAGTGCAGTTGTACAGAAATATTTAATAATGCACGTTTTCAGCTTTGTATTTCAGTATAATTGAAGGAATGTATTTTGATTTTAATAAGAATTCGATTCTAATTTAATCGATAATCTACAGTATCGAGGGGCGAAATTAGCTCTGCAAAGTTGAGCGAGAAACTTATTCTGGATAACAGAGGGTGCAGTTGTAGCGAGCGCACGGTGAAACTTGTCGATAGACCACGTGCATCAATTTGTTGACGCAAAGAAGAACTAATTAGCCGAGTTTGACCGAGACTTTTCCAGTTTCGAAACTATTAGATCAGGCGAGATTTTTTACGTCTAATTATAATGATTAATAAGCTTTATTTTCTAATTTTAAAATGGCAAATATTTAAACTTTCGATAAAACGTGTAATTCCGGTGTCCTATCATGAGTTAATAATTAATTTTCAGGCTAAAATTTTAATGACTTTTAATAATAATTCATAATATTATACATATTTTATAAAAGTTCCTGTATCGATTGTGTAGAAAATGTAAATGAAAAAAATTTCAATAAGGTATATTTATATAGGATGGAGAATATGCAGGCTGACCAAAAAAGTGCACGAGTGTGCTTGTGAATATATATTAGACAATTTTATTATAAATAACTAATATATAACGAATACCATTGATTAGAGTACCTAACAAGCACATATTTCACTTTGCAGAATTTAAGTAGTAAAGTACTTGTTTGGTCAGACTATACATTTTTCATCCCTGTTTACAAATACAGACAAAAAACAAAATTTTTTAATTAAATTTCAGTAACTATAAAATTTATATTGTCAGCTATTTTATTATTAATGTAAATTTAATCAATTACAGGAAATGATCATATTCGCTGATGGAGACATTGAAAATTCTGTGGAGATTTTGATGCAATAAATATGAACCACAAAATTAATATACTTATTTATAGATTGGATGATATTTCACCTAGTAGTACCATTACTCGAATTATATTAACTGAATGGATGCGCATAATATTGAAATTATTAAAATTATTAAGTACACTTGAAAATACATTAGAAATTGTATTTGCAAAGGACAGCCGATATTCACTTGGTTAATTGGGTTATCCATCGATTCATTTGCTAAAAAAGAGTGCGAGTGTGCTGGAATACGAAAAAAAATCTGCTGAGTAAACAAATAACCGCTACTTTTACTAGCTTCGAGAAAATATTGATTACCCGTTGATACCCATAGAACCTTGGATAGCACTCGTGCGCCTCTTATGCTTGACAAAACCCGGTAGGAGACACATTCGGGTACAATCTCCCTATATATATGCACGCTCACTACCCGGAAACGATTGTTGAAAAATCCGTTGAAATACGCTTTTTCTGCTATACACATTTCCGTGGAGTGTTGCTGAGTTCATGTGAATGCTCGTGACAGTTCTATTAAATTAACACAAACGTAGCGTGAAAAATAAAAGTTTAAATGGACAAATTCCGGTTTTCCAGCGGTGTCACTGTCTCTTTTTATTTAACGCTACAATTGCTTTCCCCGCGAGTGCACCTATAGCTATCGCCTCCATATAAAAGCAATAAAAGTCTGGGGTTACGTTGGAATTTCGAAAGATCCGCTTTAATCCTCGTCAATTTTTCCGACGCCGGGTGAAAAAGGTGCTCGCGTACAGGACAATAGGGACAAAAAGGGTGCACCTCGCAAGGATAAAGGTGCGAAACGGGACACTGGATTTTCCCTTCCTCTACCCTCCCACGGCATCCCCCCTCCACTTGCTTTATCGACTTTTAATTACTCTGCATCGTTTACCTTTAAGGGAGCGAGGAGCTTTACGCTCGCCCTAATGCACGGCGCCGCTACAACCGTTGATCCCTTTTTCTCGCAGGCTTTCATCTTTAAAGCGATACTTCGCTCGATACGCCCCCACAACAGGGTAATTCAGGAGAAAGAGAAAAAGGGAAGGAGACCACGACTGGCGGAGAGGGGGGATGTAAAAGAGTGCAGAGGGCTGTAAAAAATGTCAGAGTGGGTGTCTTCGCAGAGGCCGGTTAAACAATAAACAGAGGGGACGCGCGCGAAGGCATTATGTTCATGAGGAATTTCTTTCAAGATTTTGGTTTACTTAATGAATATTAATGTTTGTTTGAGAAAGAATAAAAGGATATTTACTCTTTTTTTTAAATCAACGCTGCTGGTGGAAATGTTGGAATACATTAGAGCTGTGGAAAAATATTCCTTCTTTTGAATTTTATCATTTCAGTAGTCTTGTTACTCCGGTAGTTATGTGTAAAAATAGAGTAACGATTAATGTATTTCGAACTGTTGAAACAGGGAAGAAATTAAGAATTAAAGTAATTAGCATATTTGATTTTGCATTGGGAAGAAATCCGCTATTTTAAGATCCAAGAAAATAACCAGAAATCTTACATTTCGAACGTATTACTACGTTTATAAAAGTTAGTGGAAATGCCGCTAAAATTAATCAAATACCAAATAAATATGATAGATTTTTAACTGAAAAATGTCAACAGTATGCTTATTAAATGGTTTCTTAGAATCAGAGAAGTAAAAGAACTTTTTTAATGAATTAAAATAATTGCTTTTGTTCTCGCGTAAAACTGAAGGAAAAGTGACAAAATCAAAACAAAGTTACTTTATTATTTTTCTGTACGGTAAATTTCAAACTTTACATTATACCTACTGTTTTTATTATTTTTTCTTTCTTTTGTTGGTGTTATTTGTTTATTCAATACCGTAACGTAATTTAATATATTTATAATCGATAAACTATTTAAATTTAGAAGATTTATTTCATTTAAAATCAGTTATTTACCATAACACATTTTCCAGAATCTACGAAATAATCTGCATAAATGTGTTCCGGAAATCGGGTATTTGAATAAAGACTCGATGCAATATATCAATCTATTTTTGTATGCTACATCATTACTCTGTTATTGAATAACGAGTGGCCATTTCGACATTTCCTGATAAAATCATATAGAATTCGCAGAATTTCACAATAGCACAAATTAGTAAATAAACTTGCTAATTTTCATTCTTAGCATCGTTTGTAAAATTCAATTACTTACTTGACAATTACAAAATATACGATTGGTACTCTTGCAGGTTTAGGTTTGCAGTAAATCCAAAATAATTCGGCCAAGTATTTTTTAGACTAAAAAATCTATAGAAAGCGATAATCACTTTCGTAAGTTAAAATTGATTCATCAGCTGACGTTAAAAAATGTTTTAAACCAAAATTATTACCAATTAAAAGTAAATTTCCAAACGTGTGAAGAGCTTCGCATAATTTGAAGAAGATTTGCATCCCTTTAATATCTCTTATACAACCGTCGCACAATCATTGCGAACATCTAAAACGGAAATAACGACTTCTGGCAAAACGGCATTCTTAATGCTGAATATAAAATTTTCACGGGTTCCAGGCGATATTCTTCAACGCGGTACTTTAATCCCAGTGCGCATGTATGAATATTTAAATTGTCTCGTTACGGGGACCCGCTCGTAGATACGCAGCTCTTATTACAGCAGTGTAAAAGGTGGGTATAACCGAGCAAAACGAGAAAATGGACGAAATGTCAAAAGCAAAGACCGTAATTCAATATAAATAGAATTTTGCTTTAAGTGGATAAAGATCGTGACTCAATATATATAGAATTTTCTCGTGGATAGTCAAATTTATTTTCAATTATAAAAAACATATTAATACAAATCCTCCTGCACCATTTATCGTTTATTGACACCAAAGAATTAAATGGAAAAAGTGAAGTCACGAAGGTCTGAAAAGCTCGAGCATTTATCACTGAACTCTGAATAACTTTGTCAAAGAGAATAACTCTCAAACTATAGTCAATAGCACTTTATATTTACTCGCGAGTGTCGTTATTAGTCTGAGGAAGAGTATTAATTGTAATGTTATAGCGCCATGAATAGTTGAATTCTGACATTAAAACTTGTTAAATAAACTGGATTATATGAGAAATCCAATTTAACTATCTTTCATATAACACCGAACGATATCTATGCAATTAACTGATTTCAGATTAATAAAGTTTTTATTGAAAGTAAAATTAATCAAAGTAATTTAATAATTTCAAGATTACTTTGTTTGCAGATTATAGATTAAAGAATGATTTTTTACCTTTGACGTCTCCATTGCAGATTACTTAATATAAGATGTTAGTTATTACTAATTCACTCAAATTTGGTTCCCTTACATTATTATGTTTCATAACTATTATCTTCAAGTTAATTTTAAGTCTTTTTTTATACCCTGCAATTTATCTTGATAATCAGGATTATTTTTGCAAATAATTATTCCTTATCTCGTTTAATTTATAATAAATGAGTAAATAATGATATTTTAAATAGTAATACTCCTCGTGCACTGCTTCAAATTTATGACATTTATCCAATTAGTGTGAAAATTTCAACGTGACGCTGATCATTTAAGTTTCCAATGTTCTTTGTTTCAGCGGCTCGCTTTGGGGAGACAAGTTTCGAAGAATTAGAACCGCGAAATGTGCAAGAGCCGGTAATGGGCTTCTAGGGGCTAGGCATTTCCACAATATACACCTTGATTTCCTATACATGCGACTAGCGCTCGCTCGGCAAACGGCGCTGGCACGAGCCATTCAGCTTTAGGTGAGTGTGAATTGCTCAGGTGCACGCACACACGCTCGGCGCATAGGTGAATAGGTGGAATATACTGCAGCGGGCCTCGTTACTATAATACTACTGCCTCGCGCAAGAGAATTAGGCGCATTAAGAATTACCATAATGACACTAGCAACAATAAGACCACGGTTAATTATTTAAGTACATGTTTAAAACCCGCGGTCGTTTCAATTCGGCAGGGGAAATCATTTCCCCCGAGTACCCGCGATGTTTTTACGCAGCCAATAGTTGCGCGCCGCTCGTATCTCTTCCAGCGTGCCAGCGAGTACTCGGCGTAATTAACCGGAAACCCAATTTTCCCGAGAATTTAGAGCCCGAAAGAAAAGGACAAGCTCGAAAATTGAATGCGCGCGAGAAAAAAGGCGCGCTTGATCTCTTGATGCGTTATAAGCTCCCCCCGAAGTAATTTCAGCGAAGGGAGAGCGGAAAACCGGAGCCGGAACTTAAAGCTCCGGCCCGCGCAAACGAAAGTTCGACGCGGGGGGCCATTCACCGCTCGGGAGCAGCGCGAATCGGCCGAAGTGGCCTTTTCGGCGGAGGCACTCCGGCCCGGGGGTAAAAGGAGAGCAGGAAAACCTGCCGGGGCCATTCCGGTGGGTCCAGGCTCTCCCCGGCAAATTATCCGTCCGAAAGCCGGGGCCTCCGCGTCTCTAATAGCCGAGGATTTCCGAAAATTTATCGGACGGAGACGAGAAGTTGCACCGCGCGCTCCTCGCGTCCCCGGCTCTGGCTTCCACAGTATCGGGCCGCCCGACTCGCGAAGTAGGATTAACGCTAAGACAGTCTGGGGAGGGAGGAGGAAGGGGTGAAGGAACTATCGATTCGATATTCAATGTCGGCAGTTTTACGATTAAATTCTCGAGGATGGAGTTTTACTGTGTAATTTTATGCGACGCTTAATGTCGCGGCTTCATTTATAACGACGATTACTTTGATTTACAACACTCGCAATCGCGAATGTTTAAATTGCTGCAATTGAAACTTAATGAAAAATACGTCGATGAAAAACAAATAATTTTTAATTAATATTAAAAATTCAATTATTGGAAAAATATTACATTCATCGGAAATTATCCGTCAAATTTTATTGCTGTCTCAGTTTTCAACAAAATCTAAAGGCAGCAATCTAATTCGCAATTACTTGATTAATCCATTAAAAAAAGATTGCCAAGTAAATATGAGATTTATAAGAGATAAAAAACTCATTCCATTTTCATCTTTTATTAATACCACGTAAGGTGGAAAGTGTTTGTAAGTTTATCACGCACCGCGGCAGCTCACCACCTGCCTCGGTAGCGAGGCTTCATCTCCTTTTTTTTTTCTTTTGAAGCTTGACGAGAATGCGGGAGATCTTTCAGCGAGACCCGGAAACTGCTAGCAAATGCGTTTACGCGGAAGCGTGCATCGTTTTTTTCCACATATATATGTATATTATCTCGGCCGCCCGTGCCTCGTGCTCTCGACTTCCGCCCTCGCCCATTTTCTCCCTGTCCTTCTGTCGTTTTTACCTCCGAGCCGTTCGCCCTCCGCCCCTTCAAAAAGATTCGGGATCCTCCGCTCGCGAATTGCGCACATGCGTACCAGCGGACGCCTCTGCTGGCTGGATGTTAAAAAGTGCCGGAAAAATGGGGGAAAAAAGGTAAGAAAAAAAAGCGATAAAAGAGCAAGGAGATTATAACGAAGGTTCAGAGCGGATAAAGAGAAAAGATAATTTATGACAGCCTTTAATCTAGGACACCGGTGCAGGCGTAATAGAATGTATAAATTTATTAAAATTAATTTTTATTTATTGCTCCTTCTTTCGATCTGACGGAACGTAAATCATCCGTGATTAATTGATTCTCGCTTTCGTTATGTTTCTAATAGGGCAACATTTTTTAACTTCATTCTTAAATTAAAGAGATTTTTGAATAGATGAACGAATTTAATTCTTAATCGTTTAATTACCACATTGAAAACCCGTCGATTGTGATATCTCTAAATTTTATTCTACATATGAAATTTTTAAATTAATTTAACATTTCTGCAAAAAACTTATTTTGAGATTTTCTTTGTTGTCTGAATTGTGTTAATCACCGCAAACGTAACCTAATAGTCAAGGTTATAATATCCATAAATTTATTATGCTTCATCGCTTCGTTCGAACAGATAACTAAGATAAAGGAGACGTGTCATCAACTTAATGAACTATTCGTACGAAGCGACTTGCATATAATTTTGATAGACTTTACTTTACATTATTACAATTTTTTATTAAAAACATGAGATAAATACTTTTCTGAAATACTACTTGTATATAATACGCTAAAGTAAAATTAATAATTTCTACTAAATATTTCTTTGAATCAACTAAACAATTCTTTAAAACTAAATGTATTTTGTTATTTCGAAAAATTATTTACTTGATTCAGAGAAATATATTTTCTTGGCAAACTTTTAAAGAAACATTTAGTTGAAATCAGTAATTTTTTTCAGTGCAGGAGAGTTTAAAGGGTTAAAATGATATTTAAACACATAATTTTTTTATCAAAATAACAATATACACGACGTACAGAAATATCTTCGACCAAAGCTTTAACCAGGTACTTATACGGTGTGCAAAGTTAATAGTAGCGATCGCTCTCACAAGGTACAACCCCGTGAAATTAATTCCGCAAACATTATGAAACTTCCGCCGGTGCAATTGAAGGCCGAGTCGAAGTATCGCGAAAGCTCGGGAACAAAGAGCGCGAGGGTGGGAGAGGCAAGCGGCGCAGCAATTTTTTACATTCGCAGAAAAATGGAGACGGCGGAAAGGAAGTAATGCGCTTTCGCCTAGAGTGCGCGCGCCTGCGTAGCCGAGGAGGTCGGCTAAAAGAGCGAGAGGAAAAACGTAAAGCGAGGCAAAACGCATGAATAGAGATTCAAGAGCGCGGCACTCGACTCTCAACTCAACTATGACTCAGCTGCAGCTACGGTAACCGAGAGCCCCGGCTCGTCTGGCATTTCAATGAAAATAGGCTCGCAGACTTTGCCTCTGGTTTTGGGGCGGAAGTTGCGGGGCCCAAAGTTCCCTTTTCGCCGGAAAAAAAAGGGAGGAAAAGAGAGAGGCGCGCGCGCGGGAGCACTCACGTAAGCCCAAATTCTAAATGCGAGAATGGGGCGGGAGGTTCGATAAAAAAGGAACTTTCGCGAGTACACTGCGGGAGGGCCGGCTTTTTGCGAGAAATCTGAGAGAATAACGCAATTCGCGGGAGAGAAGGCGATTTTTTTTTTGCCGGCCGCGCGATTGATTGAGCATTGCGCGTCTGCGAAGTTTCCGCGCTCTCTCACTTCAAGAGTAATGAAGTGTACCGGAAAAAAAAGAATATTTTTTTTTCAACCGTAAGGTACTCGTCTTAATATGAACTTATTTAAGATGGTCTAAAACTTTTGTTCATAAAGTTACGTAGTCTATGTACGTAACAGAATAAACACGTTTCTTTACATTAATATAAGATAATGTTAATAAAGAGGACAGTTTATTAATAAGGATAAAAATTTGTAAATTAAAATGAACCTTGATTAATTCAATTTATTATAAAAATAATATTTTGACCCTATATTTTTTAAAAACCTGTATTCTTTTAAAATTTGTAATTTACTTATTTGATTCTACATAATAGTTTAATTTATTTAAAGAAGTTCAATATAATATATTCGTTTTTCGTACATTTACTTAAAAAGATTAATCGCACTAATTTAAAGATTTGACATGAAAATACTAGTAATATTTCTCCCCATTGATAAGTCAGTACTGATAATACTCGGATATAAGTCACAGTAGAAATAAGAAGAAATGGTCAGACATCTGACAAAAGATTTTCTTTACAAACATAGTACGTCATTAAAACTGCAAGAAACATAATAAAAATAATGTACAATATAAAATTAACTTACAAAAGAGGTACGCATCATTTATTTCTTAATTTACAATTTAATGGACAGTTTTATCTTTAGGTAACAACACAGATAAATGTGTAGATTTTCATTTTCGGATATATACCGTATAATTGATTCTATAATTAAGCTCTCTTGTCTTATAACTAATGGACGTATACATTACACTGTATACATGTCCAGCTTTCTCCGACATCCCGATTAAAAATCAATAGAAGGGGTAAGCCGGTCTGTACAAACGGCGCAAATATCTCCGTTCGGTTACGTCTGCGAACTTCGCCGGAGTGGCCCGGGCGCGTTTACGGAGCAGGCGGATAGTTTTGGTTTGTGCCCTCGCGCACCTATCCCGATTCCCCGGCGAAGAACGCGGGGAACTTGGGACCGGGATCGCCGGTAGCAGCTGGCGTTTCGGGCGCCCGAAGTTCCCGTCGCCCGGAGAATGTTGCGGCCGGACTGCGAAAGGAGAGTTTAATGAGAACGAGCGAATCGGAGGAAAGGACCGCCCGCGCGCGCCCGTAAAATAAATATATTCCACGGCTTCGGTGGGAATTGACGTTGTACCTCTTAGCGGTAGGCGAAGAGCGGTAGTCACGAGAGCGATCCTATTAGAGGAATTTGAAGCTAGCGAAATGCCAATTTATTAGTGTACGTAAGATGCTCTATTAAAATTGTAATAGTAAATTTTATTATTTTCTCGTAAAAATTACTATATGTAGTGAACAAAAATTGGTAGTTTCAAAAAAAAAATGTTTGATTCACATAGAAATATTAAGTTGAAACTACTAATATTTTTTATCAGTGTAGTTTCTTTTAAAATTTACTGGAAATCTAGTAAATTTTAATATAGTTCCAGTCAATTTTACAAAAAATCGTGAGAACATTAAAATTTTCTATTGCAATTTTTAGTATAGTTTTTTTCCCCGTGTATATAACAATTCGTTAACAACTATTCCTTCCCTATAAAGTTGAATAAGTGAAATTTCACTTAAATAAGTGTCTATTCACTTATTTAAGTGAAATATCACTTTATTCGACTTTAGAGGGTTTACATTTTGATATTTTTAATATCGCTTAAAAACATGTTTCGACCGAATTAATGACAAAAGAATAAAGAAGTTGGAAGAGAATAAAACGAAACGAATGACTCATAATTCACCTAGTAACATCCGAGGTAACGTCGGTTCATTTTACGACGTAGTAATCTAATTAGTTGTTGGTCACTCCATCATGACGGGAAACGCGCACCGCGGAATAATGCAGCGCTTATCGTGCGGGCAGACGCGACCCGCGGCATCGCAGCCGTAGGACCCCTCGTTTCGGGCAAGTTCGCTCGTGAAGATTGAAAAATAACGGCTCGTCGAGGCACGAGATTTACGAATGCGCTGGCCCTCGCCACTCGTAAAATTCAATATCGCGGGCGCGCCGAGCCACCAGCGGGTTATCTCGATATCTGGAGGAGGACGGCGCGCGATAACGACTCGGGTGGTTGACATTATTACGACGGCCGGGGCCAGCGGAAAATCGAATCTACATTAACGACGGCGCTGCATACATGAAATTCAAATGACTCACTTCGGCAGAACCTCGCTCGCGTCCATTTGCCAAAAATAATTGAGCGAAGCTTTCGAAAATTTTGTAGAGGATGTAAGGATGAATAATAACGTGGAATATAACTTTTCTACCCGCTCCGAACCCCGCTGGCAATGCTGCGTGGATTAATTTACTCTCGACATGCGAATGGAGTGAAAAGGCACTTCATTGGAGTGACTTACCACTCGAAGCGATTGAAAAAAGAATCAATCGAAGTTCAGAGTGGCTAAGCTTTTATTCGAATCGAGGGGTTCCTCCCTCTTTCAGATTTTAAGAGGAAAAAGTAATACGAAATTTTAATTTATAATTTTAAAACCACTAAATATTGAAAATTGAATGAGCAGAATGAGGGCTACTTAAAATGCATTTATCGCACGAGATCAGCCCTTTTTTGAAAGATTAAAATATAAAACGTGCAAGTTATAGGCATAAATTTAAACGCAAAATGTTATATGCTACGATTAATCTAACTTTTCGTGCTTCGAAATCTCCAAGGAAATATTATAGCGTGTGCCACTTGAATTAATGTCGAAGTAAGCTAATTAATTATAAGTGAACAAAATTTAACATCACATTAATACTTATCAAGCTGCAACATCAATTCAATATCGTAAAGTATCTCTTCGAAACTTACCTGAAACAAATAAAAAACATTTACAGTTATTTTATTATTTTTAAAGAATGGGAAATTATTATTAATTATTATTAAGTCAGAATTACTTTTAAAAACATTTTTAATCGAAAGTCTGTGGTCAAATATTAAAATAATGCAAACGGTTTTCATTACTTCAAATTATAATGAGAACAATGATAATATTGGCAATTAGTCGGTGCAGTGCATTTTATTGAAACACTGGATTTGATTTCAATTAATTAAATTTACGTCTTTATTTCAATTTCTCCTGAAATTTATTTTCGACTAAAGTGCCGAAATGTCGCTTATAGTAAAAAGATTTCTTTTTTCAACAAATTACACTTGTTCACTGCGACCATCAAAATTATTATTTTTTCATTAATTGTAAGTTCCTTAACTTTCATGAATTTTAAATTATCCAAAAACCGCCTATTTGTATTTAAATTTCATATTCCGCGAAAAATTTATAGATATTACAATTTACGTAAAAGATTACGTAAAATTTCAATAAAAAGACAACCTATGAAGTTAATAACACCACGGTCAATATCAGACATCCGATTTGCGATGCTGAAATTGAGAATATTGAAAGTTAGTTTTCATTCTTTTTAAAGGGGAGGAAATGTAAAATGGTAGGTCACAGGTAGATAACATCGGTTTCTTTGTTTTCCTCTTTTTTCTGCTCTTGATATTCACATTCATGCTGTGGCCCATCTGTAGCGCATACCGCGGCGCGACGTGCCATCAGAATGAATCGTGTTTGATGAAACAAATGAAAATCGTGATGTGAATGGACTGGGGAGCATGTGCGCAACGAAAAATGATGTAATACCAATGTATGATCTCCAGCATTCTGCTGTTAATTTATTGCTTTTAAAGTGTCAATTCCTAATCCACGCATAAAACAGGCTATTACATATCGCGTTGACACGCAATAAAATATTAAATTAATGGATTGTTAGATTATTGGATAAAAAAAAAAGAAAATTCACAATCAGTATCATAAAAATTCTAGTATTCTAGATGAATATTCCTCCGAATCAATCTTTTATTCAACAACGATATAGCTAACCTAATTATTATTCACTGCAGAGCGTCGAGATATCAGATTGCCGATAAATTCTTATCGCTGCTCCGAGTAATTTCCAAGAAAAGAAAAAAAATCGAAATTACCGGCGTGGTAAATTTTGATTTAGTCGGAACCCTCCCACAGATAAAAGATCGCATAACTTGATCCTCGCCACGTGGAACAAAATTAATCAAGAAATGCATAAAAAGAAATAGCTAATTCCTGTTATTACAGGAGTGCGGGGAAAATCACGATCCCAAATAGAAAATCGCACCCAAGAGGAGTACCCTCACGCGCGGCTCAACAAAGTGAGAAACGTTGTCGTACTTTTGGCGCCGCAAATGGTACGAGACTAAATCCTCAGGCTTTATTGTCCATAGACACTGTCTGGTATATTTGTACGACCCTCCATAGGTTATAAAAGGGACAAGGGAGGAAGCAACTTCTTATCCCAACGTCACTGATATTTCTATCTGTCGTAACATCTAATTGGCGAAGGCAGAAGGAAGTTGGACAGGTGGTGTCAGGACGGTCTTATCAAGAAATAAGTGCCACCTTTCTTTGCCCACCGACGTAGAGGGTAAAAAAAATAAAGTTTTACATTAATAGCGGTCGATAAGCGAGACTATCTGATGAAGGAAATTTCTTCAAATTAGATGAATAGAGAGAGTAAGAAGATCAGCGTATAAAGCTCCCTCTCTTTCCACCTGTGAACAGATCTTACTCGTCGGGCCCCGGACTGTGCGAATTTCCGGACCTGCCCGAGGCGGTCTAGTTCTATCGCTCGTTCTTGGGAATGTGCAAGACCTTTCATCTCAATAAACTTGGACCTCGGCTATAACAACCCGAACAGCGGCGGAGGTGTTGGGAGACCGTAGCGCAACGTAGACCCGACGAGCTCTGCTGAGCGGGAGAGTCGTCTACGCGAGGAACCGCACCGGTGATCGAATGAGCAAAGAGTGAACAAGATAGGCGACTACCACAAAAGGTAAGATAAGTAGAGAGTTTTGGAATAGTATTAATTAATTTGAAAGAAAATCGAAATTTTTTAATTCGGTAGTTAGATATTTAATATTGTGCTACGCGATTGTTTGTATGGTAGTGTTCTTATTTAAGTGAATTGCCCTCTAAAGTTGAATATATGAATATTCACTTATTCTAAATCAAAAGTCTTCCATGTTGAAAGATATTTAACGTTAAATAAGTGACCATTCACTTATTCAACTTTAGAGGGTATGTTTCTGTGCAATAAATAATGTTTAGCTTAATTGTCGTGATATTATTTTCTTTTTTCCTGCCACAATAAAGCGGCGTATCGCTGCAAAAATGACACACTTCGGAGTTATCTTGGCACTAAAGAGCAGAAGGGAATAGCGAGCTTGTATTCTGGCATCAAAATTGTTGATCAAGTGATATGACAGAAATTGCTTGCGTAGATACAGTGAAATAAGACTACAGATCATACAAACGACAAAAAAAAAGGTGTACAGTAAGAATTTAGATGAGAAAATTTTCGGTACAATGCACCAAATATCCAACACTAAATTTACTTACTAGTAGAGAAAATAAAATAAAAATATATTTAATGCACAGAAAAAGATTTAAAAAATTAAACGTGTAACTAAACCACGAAGTGCTGGTGTGGAAAAAACTGAAGTCGTAATTTAATTACCAAAAACAACGATTGAAATCAAAGAAAGGAAATTTGAAAGAAGCGAAAACTAATTAAAGTGATAATACCCGCTTGAGTGCTGGACCTCACCTCACTGCGTTTAATTCCATAATCGCATTAAAATGAATAAATCGACAGTACGCGGTATAATAAAAGCGACACATCCGCAGCCCAAGTGCAGTAATACCCACGGGGACATTCAACATAAATCTGTGATTCGATTAACAAGAATGCTACGTGAAATCTACACCATTGTAGTACGAATTTCGTCCTCTAGGTAGGAAGAATTAAAAACTTTTTTCATGTTCCACAACGTGGGACTGGAATTCTTCTATCTTCTTTGCCAAATCCTCTTTTAAGCTAAAGTTATGTAAAGGCTTTAAGCGTAAGCCTTCACTTAAAAGCGTTTGAAAATGCAATTGCCCTGTCTCTTAATTTTTGATAATAATTGTTCTTTAACACTTTTATTCATCAACGAAATAGGGATCGGATAGAAGGTTACGAAACGGCATCTTTAATTATTCCACACATTTCTCAATTCAAGCACGTCTGCTCCAAAAATATCTTATTGTACGTCGTCCCCATTTTCCTTCTCGCCGCCTGTTCAATCTCCACTTTTTCCCTCGCTTTCTTTCTCTTAATATGCAATATGTCAATTCATCGCGCGGGCGAGCCATTTCGTACAGATCGATCGCAACACACAGCGCCGTTTCCAGAGCAGCAGCGTCCCTCTCTCCCCCGGCTTGTCACTCAGCGGCAGCTCGCGAGCTTTCGACGCAAGCTGATTCGTGTATGCAGATTTTATGCAATAATCTTATGGCGCTTGGCTACGGCATAGGCCTGTCAAGCTTTTCATACACAGTACGTCACCCAGTTATTCCCGTCACGTATCCGTACTCCGTCCCCTACGCCCCCCACGGCCTCTCCCTTTCTCTCTTTCTCTCCTGGTGTTTCCCTTTATTCATTCGCTCGCGCGTTTCTCCGCTGGGCGCAACCTCGAGGCCGCCCCGAAAACCGTCAAAGACACAACGTATACGCGGGCTTACCCTCCGCATGGAGAGGAGAGCTGCTGCCCCCAACGGCGACCCGAACTTCTGCCTTTCTGCCTTCTTGGTTACGGTCGAGCGAGCAACTTACCGCGACAAGTTTGTACACAATTTTTCCGCCACAATAAAGTTTTCGTTCAACGACTCCGGCGAAGCTTTCAAGGGAAAATCCCATCCGGGGAAATTGAAGTGCCGGCCTTTTGCAAGTTTAAGACTTCATTGTCTCTCATCGTCAAGACGTAATCGTCCGCTCGTTTAAATCTTAATTAACGAGTTCATGTACACGACTTTTGCAATGCAAAATCTGGTTTTGGTTTGTACAATTTTTCAATAATAGCTTTGACGTCGCTTTCCCCCCTCTCTTCTCTCTCATCTGTTCTCTTCTTATCTCAGAAATTCATTTGAATATCGATTTCAGACTCCGCCGATGTAAATGCTTAAAGTCTTGCGATTGAGCGCTCCGCATTAAGCCCATTCTCTCGAACTGAGTCCCTTTAAATTCTCTACCGACTCCCTCTATTTTGTGTACATCAACAGCCAGAAGTAAGTGCATTATGTAATTTGAATACTTAAAATAGTTATGACCGAAGGAGGGGGAGGGCAATTATTCCTCGAAAAGTTTCGAAACTTCAATCTCGACGGTGGCAAAAACGGAGGGAAAGTAAATTAGAAACTTAGTTCAACCCCAAGATGCAGTTTAAAAGGGTCCGTGAGAAATGCAGCGAGATAAGTCCATTCGGGAGGAGGAAGATTGGACTTCCGCTGGCGACGCATTGCCATTCAAGTAGAAGGCAGACGATTATCAGACAACGGTCATATCATTCTGCCACCCGGCATTCTGAGGGGCCGCGTGTCCCCGGCTTTTCCATTTCCTACTTTAACGGAAATGGAAAAGTCTCCGTCGCTGACACCGCGTGCCTTCGTAATTTATACAATAGCGTTTTATTATTTCTTTTGCCTCGAAATCCCGTCTGCAGTCGGCCTCTCTAAGGATGCAGCATTCATAAAAAAAAGAAAAGGAAAACGAATCGAGCGCTTCCGCTTCTTCGTTGGCTACTAATTTATTTACTTTGTTAGGGAGTTCAAAGAAAACACCGGATTCTTTTTTCATTGATAAAAATTTGATGTTTTCTTTATTTAACAAGGTACGCAATGCCGAAGATTTAGGTTTTTTATTTAAAGGGAGAGAGTAGTGATATTTAATGAGTCATGTTATGATTAAAATGTGCAACTTCCGTTTTTTATTATTGAAATAGTTTAAACGTGTTTGACGTCAAATTTATAATCAAACGAACTTACCTGTAAGTGAAGTTCGATGTAAATTATGCTAGTAGTCTCGTCCGAAAAGATCA
>JAXIUT010000282.1:7369-39056 GCA_035586675.1 Eurytoma californica | reverse complement strand
TTAATCGTGTCAAAACGTCGGTTGATTTATCACCTGACGAGGTCACCTGAGAAATCATCTGATTTTTTTCAGCAGGGCATTGTCTTAACAATCAACGATGATGACTTTAAATAATACTTAATTATTTTAATGATGCCTTTAAATATTCGTTCGAAGCAAACATCACGAAGGAATTTACTTTCAAATGAATCAGTGCTTTCCCTCAACTGATCCTTTTTATCTGCGATGGTATTGAGGAATTACTGTTGAACTGAAAAATATTGCAAACATTTATGATCGCAATTTGTTTGTGGGGTTAAATTTTGTCTACTTGCTAAATGTCGAACATGTTGAAAATTAAACATCGAATCGTCATTATTACACCGAGAACTGTAAAAACATAAAAAAAAACTAATAAAGAGTTTTAGTTACACATTGCACATTTCGAGAGTAATTTCGAGCTCAAAAAGATACCTCCTCAAAGCTTCGAATCTACTGAGAGAAGAATTTCTTACCTTACCAGACGAAGATTTCCACATCTTGCAGATAAAATGGAATCCAGATAGAAGTATCTTCGGTACGCATAGTTTCACCTCTAGTGACAGATTTACATCTTAGTACAATATATTTAGCGAGCAGATCCTCCAGATAACTGATACAAGTTGCTATTCTATATTAGATATACTCTATTGCTGCGCCTTAAAATTAACTGCTCTTTGATACTCATTGATACATACTCTAAGTACAATAATTAGTCAAAGCTATACATTAGCTCAATATATTCTGCAGATCAAATTCCTAGATAACTCTGATATTATTTTCATCCGATTGATACACCCAGGGATGAATATCGATTATATAGTGTCCACTTGGAAAGGCCGCCGGGATATTTCGTGCGTCAAATATCGTTTCGATTTCATCGACAAGAATAAGGTCAATCCATGTGTGAGGCGTGGGGGTATACGATGCGTGGCACCGTGCTGAGCCGCCCGAAGCTACAGTTCTGTACACAATTTGCGCGCAAATTGGGCGTCACTGCTATTTTGCAAAATGTCGGCATTTAGGACCTCCATTATAATCTTACGACTATAAAGGGGGCATATTCTCACGCGCACCTCATGTTCACGATCGGCAACTTCGACCCCCTGCAGCTACCTATCCTCACGAAAAACTTTAAATCCGTTAACATCATCCGAGATTGACGTGCTCAGCCTGATTTCAGAAATATCAGATAATAATTAATAAACCAGATTATCGCGTAGAAATTCAGAAGACGATCGAACGTAATTGTTTTATTCAGCTGCTACTTTATAAAAGGAATTCGCGATGAAGTAAAAATTTATGAAACAAATCGCGAGATGAAAGTGCTACGCGAGACTTTTATAAAGCCAGCGCGTCAGTTCATGCCCAGTCGAGTCCAAGGATGAGTGAGAGGTCACAGGGAGTTTCCCGTTAATTTGAAAGTGAATGAATTCCAAAATTCAACAGAAAGTTTTTCTGAGGAGAGAGAAAGAGAGAGAGAGAAAGTGTACACAACTTCCCGGTAGAATCCAGAAGGATGAAATGCGTGCACTGCGCATAAAAACTTAATTATTTTTATTCACTTTGAAATAGATTACTAAGAATACTCGCGGGAACGCATTAAAATACTGCAGTTAGCGAGAAAAAAAACATTTTCTCTAGAAAATAATGCAAGCTCTTATACTCAAAGGAGTACAAATACGCGAAAATTGATTAAACGTGCCTCTCGCAATATGGTACTCTTTAATTTAACTTCTCGTTTCTTCCTGAATCTAAATACGGAGACGCTAAATTTTTTACTTCGAACGATCAATTTTTGCAAGTTTCCTTTGATTTTCTTTTTATAGAAAGTCAATAAAGGCGCCGCCTGTCCCCGGGCGAATTTCTCATTAACGTAATTCATTCCATCGAAACACTGTCTGGCTAACGTCGGTAAAAAGTGGCAATCTAATTTCCGGAAAAACTCCAAATCATACCTTTATCAGCGAAGAGGTGCCAACCCGCTGTTGAAGTAAAATCCCTGAAGGATGTAGGAGGAAAAAAAAGGAGAACAAAGTAAAAAAAAGAAAGGGGGGGTCGAAAGACGAACGGGAAGACACACAGTTCGGCGAGAAAAAAAAAACCTCGAGCTCGGCTAAAGATCCGTTGAGATCTCTTTAATACGCTGTGCGGTTAGAGAAAGAGAGGGGTGGGGGTGGGTATATATAGGGAACAAAGGATAGAGGGAGAGGGAGCTCGGGGAGTCTCGGAAGGAGCCGCGCGCGGCGGCGACGAAAAGAATGGGGCGGAGCGAGTCCCCGCGCCGCGGAGGAAGAGAGGCGAAGAAAAGGACAAGTGCGCACCCGGAGATTTGCAATGCTAACCAGGGACTGTATTAAACGGGAATTAATTTCTTGCTAACCGTCTGGAGTGGATTTTAGATATAATGCGAGGCCAACGTTACGTTACGGGCATTACGGCAGATAATCTGGTTGGCTTTGCCCGCTACACCGGCTACGCCCTCACCGCCGCGATTTCGCTAAGAATGTGGACACACCGATGTTTCTTAGCCATTTATAGACAGGATCGTTAATTAGTTGTTTAAACAGGGGATCTCCGCTTCGTTTGAATGGGAAACGCTGTGTTTACCCCCTCCTGATCGTGATAAAACTAAGATTGATTGCTATTTGCATTCGGTTTTGGGTAGGACAATGAATTACATGTTTGCTAATTGAGATTATATTTGACAAATCGGACACTGCCCATGAAATTTTTCGGTGGTACTTTTTTAAATGCTTGGCCGAGCTTTACATCTTATTTCTTCGCTTTTAAATCTTAATTAATTCACTCCATAATCTTTATTTACATATTCTTAGTCGATGATTCTAAACGTCTTAAGGTTGCAAATTTTTTCCCTCGTAGGTCTGGCGAAGTAAGTCACCTAAGAGCAAGACATGAGAGCGATAAATGAGGCTAATTGTAAATATACATCTATACATCATTCTCCAATATTTAGATTAAGGGAAAATTGGAATAAACTTGCATGTGATATTTAATAATTTAATTCTTCACTCTCTTTTAAAAATTATATAAGATCGGATATAAAAAAATTCTGTACTACCTTGCATTCTAATGGAAAGTTATATAAAAGGGATTTAATCCTGTTAATTTATTAAATAAATAAATTGAAAAGTTAAAAAATTAATTAACATTAACATTATATTTTTATAAATTGATTTTACAATAACGGCATAATTTAAGAAGAATTTTATAGTTCAAAGACTATTTTACCTTCATTTGACTTTAAGGTTTAATTTTCTACGCTCTATTTCTAATTGTAAATAGCGTTTACTATTATAAGCTCCCTGTTATTAAACAATGCGCACCGTAAATATTGATTAAGCTTTGCTTGCATAAATGCAAGGAAAACAGAACCATTGCATTAAACAAATTCAAGTTAAACACACGTGTAGAAAATATTATACAGAAATTCTGTCCAAAATATTAACTCAAAAATTCTGGTCTCTTTGTAAGCGCATAAAACGTTTCAAAAAATGCTGAAAAAGTGATGACTCTTTACCGAGGTACAATTATAACACAGGCATCTTCTCCAAAGGCCCGGGTACCGTAAAAATGCAAATCCAGTTACTTATGGGCACGCGCAAACTGCCGGCAGTGCATTAAGTTTTCATTGCGAAATTAGCGTCTGCGCATCCGCGGGGCCGCCGAAGGAAAGGCTGGTCGAGGAATAGTTAAGCGGCGTATCGAGCGGGGCGGCGATAGCGCCTAGGCCGAAGCCGTAAAGACTCCAAGAGTTAACACGCTGTACTTATTGGGGATAATCCGGCTTTTAAATTTGGCGAAAGGAACGCGCGCGCGAGGCGACTCCGAGTGTTTATGTTAATCTGACGAGGTCTCGTTGCGCGTCCATTTTATAGGGACGGATGTAGGGGCTTAGAGGCCCTTTAATTTTGCCAATGCCTCATAAGTAGCGAGAGTAGGCCGCGGATTACTCGACGCTTAACTTGCATTATTTAAGAACTTTTCCATTTTTAACTTCTGGATATAAGAAATTTTCCTCGCGGGAAAGTAAATGAAAACAAATTTAAGATTTGAACAAAAAACTCATCTTCTGTTAAACTGCATTATTTTATAGTTTTAGAATATTGAGTAAAAGGCTCGATAAAAAATAAGGTGGTGACTCTATCTGTTTGGTATACATGAAAGATGAATCAGACATGGAAAACGTAGAGGAGCAAATAGACTTGTTTTCTAGTTATTTTATCTAATGCATTTTTAATTTATTTAAAAAATGTTCATTTAAATAAAATTACAAGAGCGTTATTTCGATTAAATTATTTATTTAGATAAATTTTAGTGATGTTTAGTAAAACTGGTACAATTACTTATCTTAAAAGTAGGTAATAAATAAATCTTTTGTTCTGCTCTTGATATTTTTTATTTTATTTTATATTTTAAATTACAGAAAAACTTTCTGATCATAGATTGCTAATGTTTAGTGCACTTCAATCAAAGAAAAAAAAATAGCTATTGTCCTGCAAAGAGTACGTGTGGCGAAAAAATAAACTGCAATATCACAAGAGAGAATGAGGCATACATTAGCAAAATTGAAAACTTCGGTGTTTGTTGTTAATTAAATTAATGTATAATATTACGTAATACCTAATGAAAATGATGGTGTTTTTATATCAATTAATTTGCCGGAATTGGTCTCTAGTTTGCGATGAATTAATTAAAGGAAAGGTGTACATTTTTTAAAAATTCTTGTAAAACGTGTATTTTTTTAAATCTACCTTTTTGTTACAAGCAAAAAGAGAGCAATTATGCAAAATAATTGTATAAATGAATAGCAAATTTAATTAAATTCTACTGTTGGATATTAGACATTTTTTGGGAAAAAATGTTAAACCCAAGCATCTGCAGTACACGTCAAATCAATCATAACCAACGCACGGATCACCTTCAATAAAACTACATCATAACCTGCCACGAGTAACGATCCATATCAGATAAAAAAAACTTGGTCAAACTGAAGATACTTCTTCAGAAATGTAATGGATTAAAGACTATATAATATTAAAAAATAGAGGCATTACAATCTGTAATTCAAATTAATAAAATAAAAACAAAAAGGAATAATTTGCCATTTTTTAATGCTAAATGTCTTAAATGTAACTAAAATTCAAAATACCCATCGCTTGGAAATTTCATGACAATTTACTTGCGCGAAAAATTCAGAACTAAATCGTTGTGTTATTTCCAAGTATTTACAGATGAATAACGTACCTACACACAGTATGTATATTTCAACCCTCCGAGTCTACATAATTATCTACTCCTACGTACAACAAAACAGAACAGAAATTTTTTCAGCTATACTCCACAAAGAAGAAGCAAAAAAGGTAACACGAGTAAATAAGTCATCAACATTAAAAGCATCTCCGCGAAGACAAAACAATTTTTTTCAGGCTGAACGACGTCGGTGGGTGTAAAAGACGCCTCCCCGAGGGAGAAAAAGTGCTAGGTAGTCATCTTTCGGCTGACCAGCATCGGTTTTCGCCACGGAATTATGATACTTCTGGCGTTGTCTGGGCTCCCATTTACCGAGTGCTCCGCAGAGAGGTGCGCGCGCTAACGTTCGAGTAGGTCTCGGCGATTTAAGAAGGATGGAAAATAAATAAAGGGGGACAAACTGTAAGAGGGATAAAATGGTGCCGCGCGGCGCAAGGCGTTTGAAACAAAAGCAAAAAGGACGGGGCGAGAGAGAAAGGGAGAGAGGGGGAGAGAGGGAGAGAGATAAAGGAAGAGCGCTAACATAAAGTGGAAAGCACGTTCGCGGCCGCGGCGTTGAGTTTCTGCGGAGGCGCGCCCCAATGCTCTCTGCCAGTTCCTCGGTAAATACGTTTTACGGTTTTTCAAATCAAAGCCAGACCTGTTTTTGTAAAGAGTAAAGATCGATCTGCTGCTGGATGTTTTTCGCAAGAGAATTCACTGGTACGAAGAAGTAGCGCAATTATCCGTATTTCCGAATAAAAGACAATGAGCGTTGCGATAAATGTAAATTTTGGAAGTGAAAGATTTGAGAAGGTACACCATTTGAAATTGCGTAGTTATGTATGTATTTCCGAGGGAAAGACAATGATCATTTCAATAAATGTAAATTTTTGGAGGTAGTATATCTGAAAAGGTGTGCGATTTCGAAAAGCTCAAAAATTGGAGAATTTCTGATGCGTAAAGTGTGTCGCAAAGTATTGCGCTCTGACGAAGTAGTGCGAGATATGAATCAGAAATATGAAGACGTACAAAAGTGAAACAGCTTTGAGTGGAAAATTAGCTCGCCAGCATGTACGCCCGCCTTTGGCACAGAATAAAATTCGGAGTCTACACTTTAAATTCGAGCGAAAAGAATATGACTTATTTTTTTTTTTTTAATAATTGCTTTTTTAGAAATACTTCTTATTTGTCTTATCTCCTGGATCGAGATATTTCTATGTATGTTGATATCACGTTTCATTTGGGATTATCAATGGCTTTCTTTCCTAAATCATTGGGAATGTTTTCTACGGAAATTGCTCCAACTTGAGAAGTTTTGTTTCTTAACTAATTTAAGCCCTATTTGAATATCTTTCCAACAAATTCAAGACGACGTTATTACAAGTAAGCTCTCCAAGTTTGAAACTCAGAACAAATTCAATGAGCAAGAGTAATTTGAATATATGAAAATTAAATTTTATAAAAGTAAACGAGTACATCTATGAATATTTTCCAAGTTTCCCTTTAAATTTCTAGCGAACTCTAAGTTTTCGATTCACTCAGTTTCGTATTTTTCACAAATTAGCTGTATTTGTTTCGCGATCTAACTTCAAAACATAAATATATCATCCAATGAAATCATATTCCCTCACAAAGATAACACCTTATGGTTATCCAAATAATATTTTAATGAATAAATCGTTACAATACATTGCATGTAACGTGTACTATGATGTGACTAGTAAATACAAAGCACATTTCCCGCTCTTTTAATTTTTATACCAATACTGTTTTATATCCATATTAATAATGGATTATAGACTATATCTGGGTATAACTGTAAAGTAGATACAAATATATCTAATAGATATCCTAAGAATTTGCAAATATTATTTCAAAAATAGTATACGGGTTTCTATTCTAGCCAATTGATGGTTAATTTTAATTCTTAATTACTTATCACTGAAAATACCAATGCCGTATTTTATCTTTAAATGACCCATTCTCATTATCTTGCCTTTTTTTGCCATTTCTCTCCATCGTATTAAAGGGATTCGCAGACGGTATCGATCACAGGAGGCAACTGCAATGCGATCGACATCCCGAGCGGCTAAATTATTCTAAACAAGTGCATTGCGGCGCAGCCTGCGGGATAATTATCTCGTAATTAGCAAGTTCTCAGTGTCCTCTTACGTGACTACACTTAGTGTCGATTTCCAATTAACGCGAATGCGGTTTCTGGAGAACCGAGACTTTGGACGCTGCGTAAGATTGGAAATTCGGCGGTCGATATCCCAGGTCGGCCGAGACACGCCGCGAACAATGCCAGCCCAATGGGGTGCTCCGCAAAATTCCCATGGTGCAATCCATCCGGCTCGTGAATTTGGAGGCCTCGCGCCTCTCAACCGACTCGGCTTGTAAATGGCTCATTAATGGGAGTAATTAATATTACCTCCAGTACCTAGTCCTTACTAGAAACTCGCATAGTGGTTTCGTGATGAATTGTTGATTATTAACGGAAATAAGACAATGTAAAGTAGAAATATAATCATTTTGATTGAAATTAGTAAGCAATGTAATGACAAATTAAAATAAATCGGATCTTCTGTTAAGTACACATTCAAGATTGGCACAATTGAAAGAGTATATATGCTCTTATTGCAAGGATGTCGGGCGATGACTCATTGTGGTTTACCTACACAAAATGTCTATCAGCGAAGCATGCGGTAGTACGGATTGACACTGTCAATAATGGACAAGCTGCTGCTCTCGAGAGCTTCTCTGCTCTATTCCTTTATGTAGCAGATGACCAATATATGTATATGCATATATGCAGTATACCGTGTATAACCAGCATATACATTCTACAAATATTAATAAAGCAAATAAACATTTTGTTTATACAGATTAAATTTAAGTGACGACACGTATATTTGTGTATAATACGCATATACGTATTATACACTGACATCACTTATACAAGTTATATCACTTTTTCTACTTAGTGCATTTTATTTCACATCATTATTGCAGATATGCGTTCATAATATCACTTGATGTAAATAATTGATTCGACTGATATCATATTTTAAAAGATTTTATATAACATCTAAAAAAATTCCCGGTGGCTTCTTTTTTTACGGTCTCTTCTTAAGTGGAGCCATTTGCTATTAATTCTGGAAGTAACTTGAATAATTATTTAATATTCCCATTCATAAAATTTAAATTTAAATTTAAAAAAGTTGTTACAGGCAGTATTTGACTTTCTAATAGGAACGGTAATACCGTCCCTCGATTTATTGAATAGAAATAAAAAAAGAATTGAGAAAGAAGCTTTCAGTCTATTCATGACCAGTGACTCCGTCCATTAATAAAAGTCATCGGGACTTTAGCCACGCAGTGATGCGAAAGATACATAAATTCTTAGTCCGACGATCGTTCACATAGTAAATGAGCTTCAGGAACAAAAACTATTTTTTTGAGAATTCGAACAATTTTATAGAAAAATAAATACGAAAAAATTAATCGCTAATTAATTGAAGAGCGAACTTTAATAAATCTTAAGAAATTTGAAAATGTATTATAACTTCATTAAAGCTTAATTTTTTTACTAGAAACTATTTGTAGAAATAAAAAAATCCAATCTATTCTTTGAATTAAAATTTAAAGCAATTTAAATTGCAGGAGAAAAAATTATTTGAATTAAATTTTCTTATTTTTTATTATAATGTTTAAAAAAGTATTCTATTATTATTCTCTCCTCATCCATTCCCATTGAACGGCGCAGTTTTTAAATCCCTCATTAAAATAATACAATGACAGCCGCAAGTGTAACACGACTAATCGCACTAATTACTACAATCATTTCAAGAATGAGAATATCGAATTAAAGCTTTAAAATGTCGGTGGAGCTTGCAGCGCACGGGGCAACCGCGTGGGTCTTCCAAATCGCCTCCACAGGATTGAATTTGTAGTAACGTCGCGCATAAACATCTAGTGTAAAGGATAACTACGCTAAATGCGCTTCTATTGGTAAGAGCGACGAGTGCGCGCATACCGCTTTCCCGGGAAACAATAGATAATGCGGGGCTTATGCGCGGGATGTCTGTGTGGGCGCAAACGCGTTGAACAAGTAATTATTTAACTTGTTCGGTGGATTGCAATAGGAGCTACTAGGAATCTCTAGAATAGAGCGCATGCGCGCAAATCGAAGCGATACTCAAGAAGCATGATTAATATTCGTAAAAAATAGAGTAGTATTTGGGAAGATACAGTGATGAAACACGACCTCACATTTTTGTTTGTTTTTTTTTCAACGAAATGGATGTTTTTTAACATGCTTTCGCGAAGCTTCCATTAATTTATTTTGTTTTTATGAATACATGTGAAAGTACTGTTATATGAGAACAAAATGTATAATTTAGATTATTTATTTTGTTTTACAATAAAAAGTTTTAAAAAGTTCATTTCGATTCACCTTTCCGAATTATTACAATATGTACGAATGATAAATTCAAATTGTATTTCGGACAGTAAAATAATAGCAGTAAATTAATATTTGTAAAATACCCACCTGAGTATACTTTTGGAAACGATGCCAATTCAGTATTTCGAATTAAATGTATCGAGTATCGGCGCTATAATCCTTACTTATAGATTACAACTTCCTATTTCCAAGAATTTATTGCACTCAAGTCAGATTCATACACTGAAAAAAAAATTCTAGTAAAAATTACAAAAAATCTGGTAAAATTTACAATAGTGTCTAGCATAATTTATTATAATTATAGAAAATTTTACCAGAGAGGATGGTAATTTTTCAACTAAAAATCAGTCTTAGGCCACTTTTCTGTACAGTATTGTAATTTTTACTAGAATTTTTTCTCACTGCAGTATCTAATGTCACTTCATTCGCAAGAAAGGCACATTGACTTTAAAAGTAAAAGTAATCCGAAAGAAAATCTGTTTGCTCGGCGCAGTAAAAAGGAGCATTGAGTTAGATGTCTCAAAATATTTTCGCCGGTGGAGGGAGTTTCGCGCAGCGCTCGCGGCCCGATATATACAGCGCCCACTATATATACGGCAGTTCGGCAGAACAAGTTCGCTGATTCGATTACGTGACCTGCAGATGATGTATGATACAGAGCGAAAGTCGCGGAAAATGCCGTGAAACCTCGTAAGTTACCAGTAAATCGAGCAACTCGACACCATCCACGGTTCCTTCCGAGACCTTCTTTTTCTCCCCCCCCCCCCCTTCACCCCACCCCCGCATCCTTGTACTTTTGTAAGTGGTACAGCGACGATTCGAGCGGACGCCGAAAATGTAACCCTGGCTTAACCCAGTTGACCCGCGCCGGACCTTAAAAAAAATCCATAAATATCAGCGCCTTTTTCGGTCCATTTAGCCAGAAGCATGCTACTTGAAAATGGCCTTAGGATCAACGTTTCGATGCCGACCGCGCGGGATATACGCGGAGTCCCTCCCAACCCTTGAGGAGAGTGATATCGTACGTATCTACGCGCTCGTCTGCGCTAGTGGACCCTCGATATTTAAAGATTAAGGGATTTTCGAAATTTTTACTGCTCCTTCAGCCCGAATGTATAATAAAGCAGACGGGTAAGCGTAAAAATGTTTGATATGAGCTTTCATTATGGAGGAAGCGTTAAATTGTTCGGAGAAAGGTAAAAACGGATTAGGGTCAAAATTACGTGATCTCCACAGTCCGATTACAGTTTCCCTGGATATTCTTTGGCAATTACTTATCTAAATTGCTCGAAGATGCTAAATTCTATTTAAATTGATAATAAATAAGCTTTACTGCTGAAAAAGAAGGACGAAATTGTTTTCTATGCCGTACCTTCATAAACTGAATTAAACAGATCAGTCATTTTATTCGTTTTTTTATCAGAATAAAAGTTGATTAAGTTTTTAAAAGCTTTTTAGGCTCACAAACATTTAATATATTTGAATATTCAAATTTAATACAAGTGTTTTAATAATATAAAATTTAATATAAGCGTTGTAAAATTTCTAGTCACTATACTAATTTTTTTAAATTTTTTTATATAAGCAGCACATGTTCAAATATGTTTGAAATTGCTGCAATGTAGTCTTCACTTAAAGGAGGACAAATTCAACTTAAAAGACTTGTACTAAATGTTACTGCAATTGAACAGAGACTTTTCCAGTTTGCTTTCACTTTAGTAAAGACAGCATTAATTTTCAATGCGACATTTTTTTCCTTATGCTTAAAAACTGGTCTACCGTCAGCAGGACTCGTAAAATAGCAAATAAAACGCGGATTACTACTACGGTTCTGAAAATATTCTAAGTCTACCGACCATAATGGCGATATCAAATTCATTCGGCGAAACCGCTAACGATATAACGGGGCAGCTGTAGCATCAAGTGGATTCGTCGGCGCACTTCTATGCATGCCGCATGAGGAGGAATACCAAGTTTTGCGTATTTTACAAGCGAAATATTACGATCGCGTGTACCGCGGATGTGCACGCCTTTAACTCCAGGCAATAAAGCAGTTTATGCGAATTTATATAGTGTTTCCTACGCCAGTGCCCAGTACTCACTACGGCTTGACAATTTCTTCCCGAGAAATATGCGGGAGCGTCCACAGAAAACCAGTCATCGTGGTCGCTCGGCGCATTTTTCGCATAAAAGGCGCTCTGTTCAACTCGCTCACATTTGACGACTACATTTCTGAGAAAAAAACCAGACACATAAATCGATAGATTTTTTTCTCCTCTTTCTGATGGTACTGTTATTTTTTATCTAAACTGTGTTTTTGTGGATACAAATTTTTTTTGAACATTTAATGTAAATTTTCTAAGAAAGTGCATCTTTTTTTCGAAATAAATTTTTTTATTTTAAAGTGCAAATCACTGTAAATTGTCTGAATTTCAAGTTGGAGAAATGAAGGATTTGTAAGTATAAGTTAATTATTAAGATACTCTAAATATTCAAATAAAATTTTTGGCCACAAAAACATCTATCATCTATCGATTTATATGTCTGGCTTTTTTCTCAGAAATGTAGTCATCGATTGTGAGCGAGTTGAACAGAGCGCCTTTTATGCAAATAATGCGCCGCGCGACGGCTGGTTTTTGGTGGACGCTCCCATGTATGAATACGTATACTTTATGTGGGGTTCAAACGGCCACCGACGAAGACACACTTGTGCGCTTGAATCGCTGGTCCAGCTTAAATTCATAAATTATTTTTTTTTTTATATTTTAAGTTTATAAATTCGAGGATGAGGCAAATATCTGATTTGAATAATTAACTGATTACTTTGCTTTTCGCAAAATTAAAATACTTATTTAATAATCATATATATTAATAATAAATGTTAATGTTTAATAGAGAGTTTTCAAACAATACACTAAGGTATCTTTTTATTATATTAAAGATATAATAAAAAGATAAATATTTCAATAAACAGGAGAAATGAGATACTTTCGAGTAATTCAACTCTCGATTGTATACTCCGATGAATAAAAGTACAACAAATAAGTATCTCGCAATTTATTGTGTTTATCGATCAAATAAAAATTACTTTAAAGAAAAATAATTGATCAACTCGTTATGGACTAAAAGATAAATTTGCGATTTTAATGATTCAATTATATTTTTTAATACCATTTTATTTGGAACTTTTAAAAATATTCAGTATTTTAAAAGAACACTATTGTCAACAAATTTTAATTTACAATTAAAATAAAAAAGGTTAAAATGATATGAGAACACTGAAAATATCCAAACAAATTTCTAAACTTGCATTTTTTTATTAGATAGTTTTTAAAATTAAAGCAAAAATTTAGGTGGGATTGTAGGATGAAGGGCAGGTAAAAAATGTTAAATTGCCAATTAAATTAAAAAAGCTAAAATGATATTCTGAGTAAATTGAAAATATCCCACAAAAAAAAAAAAAATTCTAAACTGCCTCTTTGTTATTAGACAGTTTAAAATTAACGAAAAGTTTAGGTGGAAGTGTAGGACGAAGGGCAGATGAAAAAAAGGCTTGTAGAAGCAGACGGGTTGGCGATAGGGCAAGTTCGCCGTGCGCGCGGCGAAAGCAGCGGGAAAGGAAGGGGGGGGGGCGACGGGGTTCTCATTCAAACGATAAAGAGAAACACGGTCGGCACAAACGAAGCGAGACGACAAGGGAACAACGATAGTGAAGAGAGACGAGCGCTGCGGAAACGCTAACTTCAGGCTTCAACCTACGCAGACGACGTCCTTCTCCCTCGCTGCGCGCGCGCGTCCGCCCTCTCCCACTCTCGGTCCCCTTTCCTTCGGACCTCCTCGTTTTCGAACAGTTACGAGATTTATATGTTTACACGCTTCCATGGCAACTTTCTATCTGACTCTCAACCCCTTCATTTTATTCTGTACCGCGATCTCTCTCTTTCTCGTCCTATTTTTTGCTCCCGTCCTCTTTTCCACTCTCTCTCTCTCTCTCTCTCTCTCTCTCTCTCTCTCTCTCTCTCTCTCTCTCTCTCTCTCTCTCTCTCTCTCTCTCGCCTTTTACTTTTGGTACTCTACTTTTCTGCACTCACCTCCCATCTCCGGCCTTTTGCTCTCCCTCCACGGACGACGCTGACAAACCGCGATCTTCGTTTGGCTACTGGCCAATACGTCACGTGAATTCTATTTTCAACAGAGAGATCGTGACGATTTCCTCCTTACTTAGTCTTTTTATTCATTCGTTTCGTCTCTTGCACCTCCTAATACTTTCTCAACTTTCATTGCGAAGTAAACAAATGAATCCGTTTGAGCGCGATTGCTCTTTCCGTAACTTTTCGTTCTTCAATAAAACTTTGTTCATATATATCGTTTTATCTCGTATTACAATAATACCAATTTTTTTAAATTACATTCTTTGCTTAATGTGAAAGTAGAAACAGAGGAGTGTAGTCAGCCATCTGGTTTTTAAAGCTCGCTCGTCTTCTAAATTGTTCAAATTATTCCAATTTATGCAAAATTATTTAATATTGCAAGAACAAAAATGTGTTTACAATTACATTCTTTGCTTAATGTAAAAGTGGGAACAGGCGTGTGTAGCCAGACAAATGATTTTTGAAGCTTACTCGCGTTCTAAGTAGATCGAATTACCCCAATTTATCTAGAATTTTTTAATATTACAATAACCAGAATGTTTTTATATAATTATATCCTTTAATTGATATAATAAAGTAGAAACAGACGAGTATAGTCAGCCAACTATTTTTTTAATGCTCGCTCGTGTCCTAAATAGTTGGAATTATCCCAATTGAACTAGCCCGATTTAATATTACAATGATAAAAAAGTCCTTATCTAAGCATATGCTTTACTTTATATGTATAGGTAATTAGAAACCGACGAGTGTAGCCAATCAACTGTTTTTTCAATCTATCTCATAATCTTTAGAAAATCAGATTATCCCAACTAGTCGAGAAGTATTTCATATTGCAATAATACAAATGTTCTTATAGTTACATTCTTTCTTTAATACAATAAGTAGAAACAGACGAGCGCAGTCAGACAAATTATTTTTAAAACTTGCTCGCTTTCTAAGTAGATCAAATTATCAAAATTTATCTAGAATTTTTTAATATTACAATAATAAGAATGTCCTTATCTAATTATATGCTTTACTGTATATGTATACGTAAGTAGAAACCGACGAGTGTAGTCAGCCAACTGTTTTTTCAATCTATCTCGTAATCTTTAGAAAATCAGATTATCCCAACTAGTCGAAAAGTATTTCATATTACAGTAATACAAATGTTCTTATAATTGCATTATTTCTTTAATACAATAAGTAGAAACAGACGAGCGCAGTCAGACAAATTATTTTTAAAATTTTCTCATGTTTTAAGTAGTTTGAATTCCAATTGATTCCAATTGATCTATAATTACTTAATATTGCAATATTGTAAAAAAATGTTATTTTAATTATATTTGTCGCTTAAGCTACGAAAGTAGACACAGACGAGTGTAGTCAGACAATAGGTTTTCAAACTTGCTCGTGATATGTAGAAGATTAAATTAACTCAATTGATCTAAAATTATTACATATATAGCAATACTAGTTTGAAATTTCGGCTACAGTCAATTTGCTATAGCATATATTTTGTAAATTACAAATAATAATATGGTTCTAGTCAACATGTGACATTCATTAAAATAAAAAGCATACTTTAGACGATCCACATCCAACGCGTCCAATTATTTCGTGAAGACCAAAGTTTCGTCGTGGACCATCAATTAAAGAGAACAAGTAATACCGGATATACCGGTTTGTTCTACGCAGAAGGACGTTTCACAAAATTCATAAATAATTTTCCAAGAATCCCGAAGCAAACATTTTAAAAATAACAGAAAATACGTATATAACATTTGTTTGTAATATAAATTCATCCAAGTGTGAATCCAATTAGGGCAGCTAATTGAACTGATTCTCTTCGCTATAAATATGGTCGTTACTAGTTACTTATATTCGTGGAATAATGAAATAAAAAATAAATCTCTCTGATTGTTATATAAAAGTCCTCTTAAGTCACTGTCTTGTTTAGTTGCGATTGACGAGTTTTCGCCGAGGCAAAAATGCCCGGGGAACCTTCGCGGTCTTACTTTTACGCAGCAGACCCTTATTTTTATTTCCCTTTTTATCGCACTGTTTATGGGGTTACTTAATCGAGGCGGCTCCCGCCTCGCGCGCGCGAACAGCCTTTTCGACCGGCTCGTGAATGTCCAAGATGGACTTATGGACGCGTTGGTTTTGTGCCCGGGACGTGGTGCGCGCGCGCGCGTCGAAAGAAAAGAAAAAAAAGGAGAACAAACGAGAGAAGAGGAAGATGGGTGAATTTAAGGGACACTATACCATGGTAATTTGGAGCGGAATACCCGGGAGAAAGTTGGCTAAAGTAGGAGGAGGTTACAATAACCTTAAAAATACTTGAAAGAGTGTAGGGGCCGGTGATCAAATTTAATTTAAGAAAATTTATTCATTTCCAACTGAATATTTTTTTTTGCACACCCGCGGCGACGGGGAAAATTTATCCCCGCCGATTCAATTTAATTTCCGAAATGCACGAACATTTAACCTACGATTTTTGATTCTGATTAAAATTTAAGTTTACAGTCGCGAGAATCGACGTCCGTAATTCTCTTACTAAATCTGCCAGCTGGCTTTAGCACTAGAGAAATAGAGGGAATTTTAGAAAGAGAGTCATGACGCGGGTAAAAGGAAAGGGGGTGGGCGGAAAGCGAGCGAAATGTGGAGAGAAAAACAAGCAGGTGAGAGAGAAAAAGAGTGGCAGGACATTCGGATGGGATTAAAGTTGTGTATATATCCGCACAGGCTTGGACGCTCTGTTTGCGGCGATAAGCCCGATATTCGTAAAACGCGTAGGTGGAATACCGCTTTACCTTGGGTTACCAGTGCGAGTATACAAAAATATTTAATCAATAAATTCAAATTTTAAATTCGTTAAAATAGTTTGGATTTTTACATTCCCCTACGCATACAGGGTATTTAATCTTTTTTTTTAATAACGCAAAAAATCATTTTAAACGTATTAAATCTTGTTCTTAATAACGTAAAGAATCGTTTGAAATACATTAAACCATTTTTTTAAGTAACATAAAGAGTCTTAATTACTTTTGACAGTGTATTATAAAAAATTTCTTCCAAAAAATTTTTAATATAGGAGAAAATGTCAAGTCAATTTCTGCTCTATCAGGTTTAAAGCACATTTCAGAATTTTAACTAACGTTTTTAAAAAAAAAAGTCTATTTAAAGTTAGGATCACTGTAAAGTAGAAAATTAGACGAGCTCTTCGCATTTCTTTAAAAAAAGTTGGAATATCTGCGGAACAAAAAATATTTTATGGGGGAACTTTTTAAAATTGTTTTTCTTCTTACGGCGCCCTGTCATCCGTACCGAGTGAAACAAATTAAATTATTTAATCCCTCTTATTAAAAGCTATTTAATTTTCATCTGGCAAGGGAATTTTCTAATGGTTAATCTCGGAAAAAGTGTAAAGCACAAAGAAAAGGGCTGCGTTTAAAGTGCGAGACGCGTGCATTCTATCTCATTAACTACTAACTTACAAAGTATCGCCAAGATAATCACTTTAATCTTCTTTGGCTCTCCAGACTTGCGTATTTTTCTCTTTGAAAAAATTTGTTTTTCCTCCTTTGGTATATTGTTCTCTTTTGCATTTTTTGATTTCAGACGCGAGTTCTTGCGGATCTAAAAAGCGATGAGGCTGGTATCTCTAAAATGTTCAAAGGCGGTAGTTTAAACTGAAAATTAAAATGTCGCTGGAGCATCAAAAGGCAAATGAATAAATTGTTCTACTTTGTGCGCGATTAAGTCATTTGCCTTGGGCCAAGAGATACCGTCTGATATTAAATATTCAACGATCAATTAAACGTTGTAAAATGTTAAACAACTTTTTAATAATTTATTCGTCAAAATGGTGAATATTTTTCGTTTTACAATAACGTTAAATTGAGTTATCGTGTAAATTATCATCGCAAGTATACACTTCTTTAAAGATTTATAACTACATTTATTATTAAACGGTTGTTATGTATGTATAAGATATACCTACATATCAACAGATCGTGAAAAGAACCTATCGAAAGCCGATATAAAATGTAGTTAACAGTGCTCGGAAATATACTTCATATTTTTCAGAAAACACAAGTGAAACATAAAAAAGCCCCTCCAAAATGTTGCGTTATTTCTTCAAATGTATGTATTAATAAACACCTTACAATCTATTATCAGCTTTCTCATCCATGAATTTAGAGGGGTTTCGAATATACGTTCAGTTAAAAGAATACGGTAGTAAAAGGGAAAAATAATATGCCTGTCAAATTTATTACACCGTACCCTCCAAATGTTTTTCGGAAAGTACACAAAACTGTTACTTCCACTCGCTTCTAAAACATTTATTTTAACTTACCACCGAAGAAAAACAATACGTACACCAAAGTGCTTTTATTGTTAACCCCGCGTCGGAAAACAAATTTTTAATTTTAATCTTTTATTTCGCATTTCGTAAATTCGCACGATGTGTAGTGCAAAAAACGCCGTCTTATTTCTCCGTAGCTTATCAGATGTTGCCGTAGTCTGTTCGCAGAGCATGAAATATTATTTCTGACGCTCTACTACTTTCGCTACATCTATCCGAGCTCCTTAAATCTTCCGGTGCCCTTTTTTTCCTCTCTCTCTCTTCTTCTTCGCTCACTCCTGGATTCTCGCTTTATCTCCCGTCCTTCTTTCTATCTGCTTATCTCAGGCGCACTGGCTTATTTTAAGCTTCTCGAATGAGTTCATTAGCTTGTTTCGCTTCTTGCACCCTTGGAGCGCAAATTCTTTTCTCAATTCAGCGAGTATTTAAAAAAAATAAAAGTAAGAACTGAAACGTCACTTTGATTTCTACCGCGAGAAGTGCAGCCTTTTGCCTCGTCTCCCTCGCGAGAATAAATAGAATTTATGTGGATGAATGCAAGTTACAACAGGGAAATATTTTGCATTTTAAACTTTCTGTCTTTGAAAAATCTTGAGTTTGTTGATTGCGCTTTTCATTGAGAACTTTTTATAATTCCAGAATAATCTGGCGAAGTCGAGTCGGCAAGTAATTCATTATTATTTTTTCAATTTATTTATGAAAAATAAGACTAGAAAAAGCGCCCTCTGATAATTATAAATCCGAAGGCATATTTTAAATATTCAATATCAAAGTGTCTTTCATACAACTCCTTGCGGATTTGCTAAATATAAAAAGTAGAAACAGACGAGTACAGTCAGACAAATGATTTTTAAAATCTGCTCATGTTCTAAGTAGATCAAATTATCCCAATTTATTTAAAATTAATTTGCATCGCAATGATAATCATGTTCTTATATGATTATATACTTTACATGATTTATAAAAGTAGAAACACAGAAGTGTAGTCAGCCATCTGGTTTTTAAAGCTCGCTCGTGTTCTAAATTGTTCGAGTTATCCCAATTTACGCAGAATTATTTAATATTGCAAAAACAATAATGTTCTTACAATTACATTCTTTGCTTAATATAAAAGTGGAAACAAACGAGTGTAGTCAGACAAATGCTTTTTAAAGCTTGCTCATGTTCTAAATTGTTGGAGTTGTCCCAATTGATCTAAATTGTTCTTATTAGATTAAATTATCGAAGTTTAATATAACAATAATAAGATTATCAATAAACAGTTAAATAATATTCACAAGTTTAAAGTTTTAATTTGCAGAACACATAATTCGATTTTGCACGATAGAATAAGTAAAGGATATAGTCTCGATTTTCATTAAACTTATAAATTTTACATTCCGAAGGTAGAAAATAATATAATTTTTATGAAGAATATTTCAATAAATACAGTACAATTTTCTTTTTCTAATAAATATTATTTGATTAGAATTGATTTTATTCCATTTTTACTTTTTATTTTATGGTGAATTTTTTTTTATTACATTCTTCATTTTCATTTGCCTTTCATGCGACATTCTTTTTCGATTCCATACCGGGATTTTTATTATTATTTTGGCCGTATTATAGTTGGTCGAATTTGACGCGAACTAGAGCTTTCTATTCTCTATCATGATCTCGGTTTACTCGTTTTTTATTTCTCTCCTTTTGTCTTTTTGATGTGTCTCTTACTTTTTCACTTTTCTTCCACGTCAGAAAATCAAGAAATACGGAAACGCTTTAGAAAGTAGCGCTTTATAGATAGAACTCTGAAAAGATCAAGTGCCTCGAAGGTGTTCGAGGCGTGTCGTTGTCACAGTCAAATACTACTTTTATTTCTTTAATTGCATCCCTTGTGTCTAGTAGCACAAACATTTTATAGTTAATTAATTCTTGTTCGTTCAGTATATTTGTAAACTGATAAAAAATTTATATATTCTACAATATTTAAAAAAATGAATACATTCATTTAATTCTATGGCGTATATATCGCCTTTCAATGAAATACATAAAGAATTATTATTGTTATTTAATCTTGGCAAAATTTATTGAAATTCGTAAGAATTATAAAACGTGACAAAAAAAAATCCATGACACAAATATAAACAATTGAGTAGAAAAAGAATAGGAGAAAAACGGCAGATTACTATTCTCCTTCAATTTTGATATTTGCTATTAATAATTTATGAATGAAAATTGAAAGTGTTTTTTACATTTTTTTATATTTAGATTTCTTGTGTGGTTATTTGAAAAGATAAAATTAAATAAATATTAATATTGTTCTGTTATTTCATATTAATTCGTAATTAAACACAAAATATATATGCAATCAATACGCTCGATGCATATGTTTAAAATAATATCAATACTATTAAATAACAAATAACATTAAAATACGGTTCTGACATATTCTCACAATTAATTAATATAATATTGCAAGCTAAAATACAAGTTATTGCTACTGGAATCAACTTTATGAAAAAAAACTATTCCAGCAAATTTTAATGTACCGTAAACGTATAGAATGGTAGAGCATGTTGAATTCGAGACTTAGGGGATAGTTAATAAAGTTTTTATGCACGAATAACCGCCGAAGATTTGAATTCATTGAAGGAGATCCAAGCATTCACTGATGTCTTTAGTAGTACTTAAAAACAAACTATTAAAGTGGCTATATTCTCCAAAAAGATTATAAAAAGCTGAAGCATCGTGTTATTTTGTTTAGAGAATTTTATTTTACTTGAAATATACCTTGCACCAACTCCATTTTCATACTATTATACCCGTTTAATTAATCTGTCAAGCGCTACATGAATATGATTTTAGCGCTTTATTCAGTTGCCGAGTGCCCATTTTCATAAAATTTACTTTTCCGACAAAAAATTAGTTTTTTAATAAACTAATAAATATCAAATGATTTTTGGTGCAAATTACAGTGCCAACAAGGAATTACCATTTGTTTCGTAACATTATAACTATAGGTATACGCAATAAAAGTCATATACGCCTCTGATCACGTTCTAACTTTTTTACGACTCTATTCATAGCTTTTATCGATCTTTTTGGAACATGTTTCTTTCAATTTCGTACAGAATGGCTTTATCTTATTTCTACGCTGCGTTACAAACATTGTTTATTAGTCAATAAAAGTTTATCATTCATAACGTTTCATTCAAAAGGGTTTTTAATCCCCCTGGGAAAGAAGATAAGTTCCAGAATGCACAGATAGTTTCTTAATAAACTTCTTGTTTCTTATAAATTAAATACATAAAAATATTTTTAGTTTTTTTTTACTTTAACTTTTATTTGTAGGAATAGTAGATTCTATAGTGAGTTATTTTACAACATGTAACTGTTATTGTATAAATACCTACAATTTTTATAAAAGCAACTTCTAGCTAAACGTAAAATATTGGCCAGACTTGTCGAATAAACTACGATTCTTTTCAGAATTTTGCCAGCTAATTTGTTTTTACCGAGCAACTGCAGTTAATTACAATTTCATGCATTTTGAAAAGTAAATAAAATTATTTATTTAGTGCAGCGGATGTTATTTTGTTCTCCTTTTGTATTTATGTGCACCAATGCAATATATTGCACTATGCACTATTTACATATTTTTTAACTTGTTCAAAAATAAATTTAACAAATAAATACATTGTATTTTCACAGACGTGAATTTTTATTACCCATTTTTATTTCTGAACTTCTCCCATAATGTAGAAGATTAAATAATTTAAAAAAATCACTCGATTCGAGTTTAAATCAGTCTTTTCCAGAAAATTCTGAGCCTGCCTAATAGGCCTGTGCGAGACAAAGAAAGTTTCAAGATTTTCTCGTCTCATCTCAGCATAAAAAAATCTCGTCTCGGAAAAATTTCTTCATGCTTTTCAAGAGCTTCCGATTTTTCGAGAATCTCGATCTTCACGAGACTCTCGATGAAAAAACAATCTCCAATGCGAACGAGAGTCTCGGTTTCTTCAAGAATCTCGATCTTCGTTATGCTCTCGATGCAAAAAAAGCTCGAGTACAATCGTGAGTTTCTTTTATTCCGAGAATCTTGATCTTCACAAGGCTTTGAAAATTTTCGCGATCTCGCAATCTCGAAACCTTTCGAGACAAATCTCTTCTCGTATCGGTCGAGTCTCGCTCAACTTCCTCTCGAATCGAGTTCCCTCACCGAAAGAATCCCTCACTGCCCCATTTTTTTCCAATTTCGACCTTGAACACCAACGAAGTTAGCTCCCGCGAAAGCATCTCCCAGAGTTATTGTTTACGCAATTACGCGTCCGCCCGTTATCCCGGTCCCCCGGGGAAATGAGTTTGCGCGCGCGCCGGCGTTCGACAGCCCGTAAGCAGGTTAAACTCGGCGGCAAATCTCATCAGGCAAATCTCCCCGGCGAAGAAAAGTGCGGGCGAGCAGGGTAAAGCAGATAGCGGCCGCGCGAGAAAAGGGGTGACACGGACGGGCCAGGGGGCTCCATCGGTCGGTGCACGCGCCGAGTGGCGGGCTTCGCCAGCCCACCCGAGGCCTCGCTCAAGCGCGCGCGCGCGCACCACCACCGCCCCCCACCGTCCCTTCGCGTTGGCATCGCCTGCCCCCTCCCCCGCGCGCGCACCAACCCCTCTCTCCCTTGCTCCGGCGACGGCGGCGGCAGCGGCGGGTGCGCATGCTCGCACGGCTAAGAATCAGCCCAGTCAGGGAAAATCTGCCACGGAATCAAGACGTGCCTCCGCGCCGGGAGTGATATATACGCCATGTCTCACGCCGAGCCGCAGCTGGACCCGCGCTACTAATACCCCTACGCGGACGTGTCTATCGTGAACTTGAATTTTTTTTTTCTTTTTCCCCGGCACAGTGAATTTTTGGTGGAGTGCGTCGATGCGACGAGGCCCCGGTGCGACTGGTCCCGTGGAGCTTTTCAAAAATTTTCCCGCCCTCTACGCGGAGTACAGTTCGGTGCACGACTCGGATCGGAGTGACGGAGAATCGGTCACCGGGGAGGAGGCGGACAGTCACTCCGCACTTTTGCCAGTGCGCTAATGAGGGGCGAGGGTCGACGACCGACGGAGCGATTAGCGGGAGCATCGCCAGTTTTGGAACTTTCGCGCCGCGATCGGAATTCCAAGTGAGCCGTCCGAAGTGCTTCCCCGCTGGCAAGTTCTAGCCGCGACAAAAATCTCCATGATAAAGTGAGGACGAAGTGGGGGCGCAGGAAAACATCTCTCGAACTCGAGAGGCGCACGCACACGCTCGCACACGCCTATATACACGAGGTTACTCTCGCAAGAGCAGCGGAGAGTTTCGCATCGCGGCGGCGGGATATACAACCGGCGACGAGAAAGTATCAGCCCGAAGGAAAACTGCTCGAAGTTTCGCGCCATCGCCGCTTTGCATTGTTAAAAGTTCCCATGGAAAGGGACACGAGCCCGGGCGCCTCCACGCCAGCAACAGTCCAGGCGAACTTTCGCGGCACCAGCCTCGCTCATTAACATCGCGGGATATTCCCTAACCGAGCGCGATCATCGCGTTTTCCATTAGCGCCGCACGGGCTATGGATGTGCTCACGTGTTTTGCGATAAATTCGCGGAGCAGCCGCGCCACCGGTGGTTCCGGCGAGGCCGAGTGATAAAAAAAAAAAAGGCTTTAAGAGCTTTTTCCTTTCGTTGTCCGAGTGGCCGGATAAAAGCTCGGCCATCGAGCGCAGTAATTCGTCGTGCGGGATACGAACAGATTCAGCGCTGCCGGATTTCTGTGAAATTTTTTATTTATTTTGTTCTGCGAGTGCACGAATGCAGAGAGGAGATGGCGTGTTCGAGCAGTGAAGTGTGCTGATGATTTGATTTGATAAGTGGACGTGAGCACAGATATTGGAAATGGCTTTGAGATGGCAGGCGAAGCTTTCCATTGCTGCCATACTCTTCATTTGCACAGAAGGTAAATGCGATATCGCAGTAAAATCTATATATTGTGTTGCGGTGAGCGATGCTGAATGCGAGTAAATTTCGATTCGATTGTTGGAATATGATTTTTGTAAAAAATAATCCGATGTCTTTTGGGTTATCATTTATACATTTTTAAATTCTTTTAATTATTTTACTTAAGTTTTCAACTGCTGATGGAGTTCTAATCGGTTATTAAAATTTCTAAGGAAAAGATAAAATTTATCTAATATTCCTATTATATCAAAACGTAGTAATAAATAAAGCGAGTGTGCTTATTTATAGCTTAGCTGTTATTTATATTTATTGTTTACAATACATAATTTCTAGAATAGATCGATTTAAAAAAATCTTATAATTGAATAGGACCTAGTAATTAGAAGTGTAATTTATGAACTGAAAATATTGAACATTAATCATTTTTATTGAATACGTAAAATATGGTTAAAATATATGTTCACAAATGAATTTTTTTTATAGAGACTCATTTTCATTGACAATAAATTTGAGGCACGATGGATGAGTGAAGCGTAAAGTTTAATTGTTCGTACGAAATCGAGCTATTTTATCCGTGACAGTACGTGGAATTAATGTTTAAAGAAGTAAAATGAGCCATTATGTACTGAAATTTTTAATATTTTTTTTTAATTTTACAATATCTACACTTTTGACAATAAAATATTTGATTTTCAATTTGTTTTCCATTTATAAATCAACTCTTTTTAACGAACATATCCCATTCAAATTGTCAAATGTTAGTTAATGAAAATAATAACAGCTTTAGTTAAATTTAATTGTTAAACATCGAGATAACATTTTTCTTTTTTAATTTCTTTTTTATAAATAATTAAAATTTCTTTTACTAAACACTTTTATAAAAAAATCTTAATATCGAATAAATAATTCGTATAGGAATTTTGATGCGAAAATCATATAAAGTCATACATGCAGAACAATAAAATTAAAAATTAAACACAATAAAAATAAAAATTGTAATATGCAATTAATAATAGAAATACAAAAATGGTGTACTCAGGGCGTAAAGTAGGTATTTTTTAACTGAGTACGGAGTTTGCAGTAAAAGTCTCGCGCAGGCTCGCCCTCGACTCGTACTGCAAACACAAGAGGTCAAAAAGGCTCACTAGCCCTGTTTACGTAAATACATTATACTTTTTATAAGGCATGTATTGATTTCAATTTAATTTTAATCGTGAGTAAAATAATTCACTTTTTCGACTGCTGGTCAGAAAAAGGGTACTATTTTAGGCTCTCTTTTTATACTGAACTTTTATGCATTACTATTTAAAAAAGCAAAAGTAGCGTTTTCGTAAAGCTGAGATCAAAGTAAACGTTCGGTTAGAAATTCCAAAAGAAAAATAATCATTCAAAAGTAATTAATAGAAACGCGAATATTTTAAAGTTTAATTATAAAGTGCACTCCCGCGGTGAACCAAAAAGTCGAGCGTTTTAAGATCAAACAGCACTTTGTTGTAAATAACATAAATCAATTTTTTACTCGGTAAAGTTCAAATGAACATCCATTCTCGGAAAGTCCGAGGGAAACTACTCATATCAGTGCGGAGATTCACTTTTCAAATGATTAACTCGATAGCAGCCCCGCCAAGCGTGAAAATTCCTCTTCTTCGTCAAAACTTTTAGAGACTCCTACTTTTCTCGCCTTATAAAAAGCAAACTCAATATTTAAGTAGCCGCGCTTCTTTCTTTCCACCTCCCCCCCTCCTTTCTCCTTTAGCAGTTTCCATTCTCGATCTCCGCGCGCACCATACTCGAAACCTTTTCAACTAAGCCGTTGCGCTTAAACCGCCGTTTATTCCCGTCGTAAACGCAATAAATTACACGGAAAATGTTTCTCCAGTCATAAAAAGCGGAAGGAGCTTTATCGCTTTTCCCTTACGCGGCGCGCCGGGAGCTGGGGCGCGCGCGCGAATGAGAAATCATACATAAACAAGCTCACATTCCCCGGACGTACACTTAAACCTTATATGCCGCGCGAATGTATAAAACTCGCGGCGAGCGGAAATATTGAGACGCGCGCTGCGGCTCCTCACCGCATCGAGCCATCGCGGTGCTGTATTAATCGTAAAATTCAACGCCAATCGGATCCACCTTTCACTGCTGGCGTTATAAAGTCGATATTTATGGATTAAGTCGTAATAAAGAGAAAAAGCGCGGGAGTTTCTCACAGACACCCCGATTGATTTTGTTGTGTCTAAAATTCTTTTTCCTTTTTTATGATTCGGCTTAAACGTTCGAGTGAATGTTGAAGGAAATTTCTTTGTCTCGCAATCCACTGAATGATAAACTCTTAAAATGTTTATTCGGTCATTCTTGTCGGATGTATTTTCGTAACGCCAATGATTTTATTGGACCAGTATTCATATGCGTGAAGGAAAAGTTAAAGGTTATCGAAATACTTACTTCATTCGATAAACAGAAATGTGTATTGTCGAGAGACTGACAGAAGAGTTTAAAAATAAACTTTTAAGTAGATAGAAAAACTGCTGCCAGATAAGACTTGTACTTTAATTATAGTATAAATTTCTTTATTTTAAAATATTAAAAGCTGCAATCTTTTTAATAAATAATACATATCTTCTCTATTTTTTGAGAAAATTGATAATCGTGAGATAAAAACAAGTTGCAAACCTCTAAAGGTCAATTGACGGGTGCTTTTTTATTTAACATCATCAAAATTCGTCAAAAGGTTAAAGAAAAATATCACAGCTTTAAATAAAAAGGCACTAATGTAATGTTCGTAGAAAAAAGGCATAATTTCATTATTCCCAGCATAAGGTCTTCACAACTGCGGGGTTTTTTTTAAAGATCAGTTTCAATAAAAAAATCCATAAAACTAAATTTTTCTTTTGCTATCGAAAAAGTGTCTTGTATGCTTTTTCCCGGTATAGGGTTACAAAATAATTAGAAAATTCAAATTCCTCAGCAACAGAAAAAATCGAGTTATGTCCTTAATATCATTTATCATACATAAATTTAACACAAACTTATAAGTTAAAATTATGTAAAAGATTAAATTACCCTGTAAAAGAATTAAGCATAAATTGGCTTGAATGATAGATTCTGGCGAATTTATGGTTGTTGTTTTTACGGGGCAGCTTAACATAAAATTAAGTAACTTAAAAATCTAAGTGCCTTCTGAATAATTTTTTAAAGGCAGCTCAATACTTTAAGAACTGCCATACATTTCATTTAATCACGGCCTGATGCATGCAGCGCATACGACATTATTCTATTACTTCCACAATCTTTTTTAAGATATAAAGTAATATACAGCAGTGATTATGAGACATAATAACCATACATCTCTCTGAAATGGCGAAAACTTCGCCTCGAAAGTTAAGTGCCCTACCTACCGAAACCCCCGGTCCTCCCCTCTCCTTCGAGCGTGCTCTAAAAGATTAAAAAATTTTCGCGGACCATCCTAACTTCCTCCTCGCGGCTAATGCAAAAAGTTCGCCGCGGTGTCTTTCAGGATTACATTTCGTATTCGTATTCGCCGGCCGATAGAGCGCCACAACAAAAAGAAAAAAAAAAAACAGAAAAAAACAACAACAACCGCGCGCACTGTCCGGCTCGGTTAGACATGACGTGCATCAGTTGCTCCGGCCGAAGCACAATCCTTTCGAATTATGCAGGACGCTCGCGTCCGCGCGCGGCGTATATTCCGTTGTCCGCCGGGGCCGACCCCTTTTCCAAAAATGAGAGTTTACCTTTCCGCTTTGGGTCGATGACGGCTTTATCCCACTGCCTGCCGCGATGCTCCCCGCACTACTCTCTCTCTCTCTCTCTCTCCTTCTATTTGTGTACCGTTTTCCCCCTTCGACACCTACCGTCCCGACGAATTTTTGATCTCGTATTCATGGTATCTCGATATTTGTTGCTTCGTTACGCGTTCGAGTGTGCGTCTTCCGAAAATTCATTTCGATACGGTAAAAATGAACAAAGGGGCGAGCTTTTTGTATCGACCTCGTTTCCTTATTGTTCCACGGCGAAATTGAATTAAGCGGGCTTCTGTTTGAATACGAAATTCTCTCGTAGTCGTGTGGATACAATGAATATTTTAAAGTAGATGCGGAATAGTCAACTATAATTGTTTACTTCAAATACCGAATAAATACCAGAGTATATTTAGTACGTACTGCGTAGGATACGGATATATATACTATTAATTTATACTGATATTTACCAAAGCAACGTTACATTTATGTATTTATCCACTAATTTCGTAATTTATTTGCTTAGAAATAAACATCTAATTTTGTTAATGTTTATTTTTTATTACTATATAAAAACACTGTTGAAAAAATAATTCTTTTAAAAGAGGATACAAATTGCATTTATCTTCTAAGTGCAACTTCTGGTTGCAGCGGTTCAATAGGACCTGCGGTGGGACAAAATTGTCGAATTGATTGTTGGTTCAGGTTAGGTCGCGTACAAACCGACCATCGCGAATTGGCGTACAAGAGATTTGCACCTTGTCGTACGTTTCGAGCTTTTCACTTGTCTGCTCCCTGAGTTACTTCGATTTTACAGCACTGACAGTTGATTTCCACTCGGTAGTTCGTACAATTTAATGAAAATTTAAGAAAAAAAACAAAATAAAATAGTTTAAGACTGTAACAAGTTATGAACTTTCATAGGAGTAAAAGGTGACTTAAAGTTAATTTCTGGAATACATTTAGTTAACATTATTTCGTAAGAATCTATAGTAACGTGTTCTTACGAAACAGTAGAAAACAGTAAACTAAATATATTCTAGTTATTTAACCATAATATCATACGTCTATTATAATTTGACATATTAAAAAATCGCTGTTAATTGGTCGTAGCTTTCTCTTATTCAAAAAATACTTACTGTACTTTAGCTTAAAATTGTTGAAAACAGATTTACTTCGAAACCTTTTTTCACCGCGATTACAACCCTGCTTTTACGCGATATAAAAATCAGGAATACGTTGTAAATTTCGACATACCCTTTGTTCACTAAAGTAACCTTTTTTAATTTCATCCCTAACTACCGAGCTTCATTAAAATCTTTCTGTTAATTCCTTTACCGTTAGAAGTCTCTCTCTCACGGTAATTGCGCCAACTTTTTTTTTGGTACATCGCTGAAAATCCCGAAAATGTTAAATTAATTGCACACAATATAATCCAGTGCTAAAAGAAACGGATAATTTGTAACCCGCGTCAAATTACTAATTGTCTTCTCAGCGAACGAGTCTCCCGTTAATACGTAAAATTGCGTAAAAGACTAGAGCCCGTGTTCTTCCTCCCCCAATTGACCCTAACAAGGCACAAAATTAACATATTGTACACAAAGTTAGGCGATTTTTAAATCCACCTCGAGCAACTCAGGCAAACTGCGATTCTTATTCAAAGTCGTTGCAAAACAGAACAGTACACGTCCAAAGCCGTTCACTCTATTTTCCACTCACGCTCCTTCACCCTCCGCTCATTGTTTTCTTTTCCCCTCCCCCCTCCCTTTAAATCCCCAATGTTTTTTTTTCTCCTCTTCGGTATTTTTCGGTACAGTCGTTTTTTCCTCGCTCGTGCTCGCACACACACACACACACACACGCACACACACACGCACACACACAAGCGTGCGCAAGCAGCCGCACACTTTTAAGGGTATACGCCAACGAGTTCGTTCCAGCCTTAGTTGGTCGTCTCGCCCGCTTCTTACCGCCCCCTTCCCCGGCGCTTCCTGACTTCTCGCTGGCACGGATTCTTTTTCGAGGAAGTACTAGCCGCAAATTTCGTTTCAATAATCTGCTCGAGCCGGGGGCTCGCTCGCGTTTCCGCTAGATTTCCGGTGTCCTCGCTGTTGTGCGCGAAATCGCACGATGTTGCGTCGCGGACCTTCTCTCCGGCGATACTTTTTCCGCGCCGCTGGAGCGCGCTTTTTTTGCCATTGAAGATGCGAGCGACGAATGTACACGTTTACCATGTGCATACATGCATTCGATGTGTACTCCGGGTCTGCGTATTAACTTCGTGTGAAAAAATTCTCCCGTTCGAGGAGAAATAATTGGGATTCGATAAGGTTACTTATATTGTTAAACTTTGATTTGTTATTACAATTGTCATGTAGGTATGTACCTGTTTGAGTTCAAATATTCACTGTAGAGATGTAGAAACCCTGGTAGAGAAATGAGGCATTTTCTAGCCAGAAATTAGCTAATTTTTTGCGGTATGCTAAACTTCTAGCCAGCCCTCTGGCTAGAATTCACACTACACACGTCACCAATTTTTAATATTTTAGGATAAAATCTGCTTATTTAATTAAAATAAATTAAATATTATTTATACACTTAATCATCAAATTTGCAATGAAATGTTTATTTTAAGTTACTAATGCTTTGCAGAGTACATATTTTTAGTTCATCGTTCTGTTTTGTTTTGATTTGGAATAACAATAATGCATTTTTAAAAATATATTAGCTATCTACTAGCTAGAAAGTAACTATTGGTTAGCTACTAAAGTTAGCTAATTCTGAATATCTCAGCAATAAAAGATGCTTTTTTCTCTATCAGAGAAGCAGTTAATTGTGTAAATACTATATTTTTAGTTTTATTCTATTAATTAAATATGTATAAGGTTCAAGTATACAAAAGAAAAGTACTTCCTGGTTTTATTAACCAATTTGCATATCGATTATATTTCATTTAGTAAATATCAGTTCACAAGTTGTAGGCAAAGCTAAATTTTAACCATCTATATGATAATTTATAAATACATTGACAAGACTAGTAAAAGAGGATTTCAGAATAAATTGATTGCATATTAAAGCAATGTTTACATAATAAGTAATTATAGGTAGAGATAATGATGCCTATACGTCTTTAAAATAAACGTGAACAAATTTTGTAGAGCGTGATTTATAAAAAAAATAGACATAAAGTTTTACAAATAGAAGAATACATTTTAGAAGATTAAAAATGATAATTTTTTATAAAATGTAGAACTATTTTATTATTCAATTTTATAATGTTTCATCTTAAAAAATATATTTTATGAAGAATTTATAAAATATGCAACTTTAAATATCCATATTTTATAACGCTTTTTATAAAAACTTCAGAACATTTTTTCAAAGCTATGACACCAACCTTTTCAACACAAAATTTATTGATCAGTTCGCTTAAAATTGACTTTTTATGAAATATAGATATAGAATGCAAAATTTTTAAAGCTACACTTTTTGAAATACAAATTTTAAGCATTTACTTTTTTTATAAAATAAGGATTTCATCAAATTTTATAAACAAAAACTGTCAGTCTCAATTGTTTATAGAATAAATAGCAAAAGAACAAAAAATAAATAAATAAATAAATAATCCTTTTAAAAAATTTGCTTTTAAAAACCATTTTAATAAAAATGTTTTTCATAGTTTTTTAATTATTCTTTAAACGAAACATATTTTTTTGAAAAGAATTGCTAA
>JAXIUT010000261.1:20811-39066 GCA_035586675.1 Eurytoma californica | reverse complement strand
GGGGAACGATCACCAAGCGATTTTTTTGAGCCTAGGCCATTGTAAATTGGACGAGCGTTCCGGCAGAGGAACAATCCGGACCCGAGGGACGGTAATCGCGGATTTACTATTCATCGTCGACTCGTGGCTAGGTTAGCGCAAGTCACTGGGAAGTAAGTGGAAGAGACAGTGGTCTAGCGGGAAATAGACGAGGATATGACGTTCTCGACTCTCGAAATATTTTTGTCTCTGTGAATTTTTAGAACGAGGCATTAAATTATAACGATCTGTCTGCGATACGAGAATATTTTAATACTAATTTACTTGAAAAGTAATTAATATTAAGTTTTAAATCAATTTTAATTTGTTTAAATAAATCAAATGCAAATTCGATCCCAATATTTATCATCAAATACCGTCCCCGCGGAATGGTATAACATACATGTGTGTACATTCGACTAAACAAAAAAATTAAGTAGCGCTAATGAAAATATTGAAATTTATTTGAAGCTGCTTTAATTCCGTTAAGATAGTATAGGCAAAGTAAAGTCCAGCGTAAAAAATCATTCACGATCCATCCGTCATCGGCTCCGTCGCCCATCGCTCTATGACGATTGAATCCGATTTCACATGGCGGTCACGGTTCGCCGTGGCCGATTCCACCGGAATTCGGATAGACAAAAGACGCTTCTCGATTAACCCACGCTATTACGTGATTTTATCGCGCACCTACTAGCCGCGCGAATATGAGCCCAGGATCGCTGCCAAAGATTATTTCGAGTTGCACTCGCTTGTTGTGACTCTGTTGCCAGACGCTTTTTTTCTCCTTTACAGTGAGCGGCTCTCGTCGAGATTCGTCAAGTCCTGGCAGCGAGTCAAATTCCCGCGGCAGCGAGGGAACGACGACGCTTCCGGCGTCACTTCTTTACAATTTTTTGAATCGCTTTCTTCGCGCGCGTCCCCGCGACGCGTTTATCACCACGGCGGCTCTCGGCCGATCGCACACGTGCACGCGCGGTGAAATGTTCCGAGTGGCCGGGCCGGCTACAGCGATAAGTTTTTGCACGGTATTCAAATGACCGAAGTAACAGTTTGGAGATGACTCAACGTCTAATTGCGAGCGAAGTCAAAATTAAGTTGACGAAGGGAATTAGAAAATTGGGTCGGCGGTGCCGTCGTAAATTTTGTGGGGGCACGTGAAAATGTCTTCTTAACTGATTTACATGAAACGCAAGGAGCAGGTACTTTAAAAGACATAAAAACTTCACGTGGCTGAGAGCGGAGCGGAAAAAGTTCGAGTACGTGTTAGTTTTCGTAAGAAGCCATATAATTTCTTGTCGGAGCGTACATTAACGGCGACATCTGCGGGTTTGATGATCCTAGGATTTAAGCTCGGGCTTAAGTGCATTACACGCGCAAAAACATGCGTCAACTGTCAACTTTTTTCCGCGTCTACTCGCACTTTCCTCGCACATGCAAATATACGTATATCTTAGTCAAAATATTCAATTTCTGTTTAGTGTTACGTCCTAAGACAAGATTTTTTTAGCAGAAAATTAATGTACCGATATGATAATTAAACAAACTTTTTGCAGTTTCATGATTTCAAAAAAAATATTGAAAATTAATAGCATCCTTATTCAATTTTAAAGTAGACTCTCGACGTGCAAAATAATTTTCCAAACGCATTACTATCATACTGCGAGCTTCCAGTACGCACAGCTAACATTGTTCAAGAGTAATAAGCGAATAATCAAGCTCTTTCAAATCAGAATCAATTTCTCACTCGACTCAGCAAATTAATGACACTACATGTCGCGTCTCCGATGCGAAGCGAAACTTTTCATTGACACAAGAGCAATTATGTGCCAAGCGCTGGCTCGGAGGAGAAAAAGTTCCCCTTATCACTTAAACGCCGGAGAATAAAGTGCCCGGGGAGAAACACAGTCAGCGCCGGGACAAAGTAAGACCGGGCGAGCGAAAAAAAAGCGGAAAGATGTCTCTTTGCGCGCGCCTTGCGTCATTCGCGCGAAATGAAAAATAAATCTGTCGCTTTCGTTATATGCACGCAACTCAGGGATCGAGCGTACTTGTAGCTGTGCGCCGACTTTCCCGAGGATAGACGGAGATAAGAGACGCACGCGTACGATATGAAAAATTCATGCTCGACGCTTAATTAATTCTACGAAAAATTCAGATTTTTACATGCCCTATCGACTCTCGCTCACGCAAACAATAGGAAATTGATCGTGTCTTTATCTCGAATTGATTGATTGTTTTCGATTTGACAATATCATTTCAATTTTTTTTTTAAATTAATACACAAATGAGGCATATTAGTTAGTAATTTTACTGTTTTTTTCTTTAGTATAATTAAATTATTCGTCACGCATTCACACTTTGACAGTGAACTTGTAATTGACGCAATTAATTCGCCTCGTTTAATTAACAACACACTGTCAGTCATAACGAAACTTTTGTCTATTCCCACACGAATTTAATTAAATCGATTTACTACAAAATCATTGCAAAATCGTCATTGTACTGTTGGAAAAAGCGATTAGCGCAATAAACTTTTCGATCGCGCGGGCGTGCCCCTGCCGCGATAAGATAATAAACTCGCTTCGGATCGGCCGGTTCATATACACTTCCGACAGATTCAATTTTCTCGGCCGATTTCTCGTGTCTGGTACATAAACGCAGCGCGACGAGGAAAACACTCGTGCAGTACAAAGTGAGCAGCCGCGCGAGCGCCACTCGATCGGGGTTTATTTAGCGACGTCGCTCGCGTTACGTAGGTGACGCAAGGCCTCCGCCCGGCGTTATTTGCGAGTGCACCGTAAAACCCGCGGATTTGCATCGGTAATGATGGAGGGAGGGCGCCTGTCTCGAATTTCATTGTCCTTGGTCTATTATTGAGACGCGCGCGCGCCATCGGCGCCACTTCGCGGCGCAGGCGGGACTGGCGCGCGCGAAAATTTGCGACACGCGATTCTCGAAATCCCATCGGAATTGCGTTATTTTTTTTTTATTATTTTGAATCTGATTGAAACGACGCTCGCTGCGCTTCGTGTTTTATTTATGAAGGTTTTTGTTAGCCTGGGGTTCGTAAGTAAGACTTGAGTTATAAACAAACGTAAATTGTTTTTTTTTTGTATCGTCATAAAAGAGTTGCGAAATTCATATTCAGTGTCGAAGGTAATGAAACGTCATTTACTTGCATTGCTACAATGTAAATCCCGTTTGCTACTTTGTATGCTACGGTCTATGCTTTTCATAATTTATTCATGTGCACACGTATATGCTAATAACATTTTATACGTAAAGTATAAATTAAATTTAAACGTCACGTAATTTCATTGATATTTTTATTAATCCACAAAAAAAATCAATTATTTTTTCTCAAAGTTTAATGAAGCCAATTAACGGTAAAACTCTTAATAAAGCAATAGAAAAAAAACCTAATAGTCAATCATTTTATTGGAGAAAAAGTGAGCGATCCAATTGATTTTTCGGTCCCTTAACTCTTCCACATTAAGAGAATATCTTGACAAATGCAACTTTTTCAAAGGCCAGAGGCAACGAATGTGCCATCGCGGGTCCGCTGTGATAAGGGGCCCTGGAGTCTCGCGAGATACACAAGGCGAGGCCGCTGGCAAAATGAAGAAAGCACCGGCGAATCGGCGCGGCCGATGTTCTTGCGCTTGCGCGAGGTCTAGGTCAGACTATTCTGGTCTCCCATGCCGCGCACGTGCGGAAGTTCCGCGCGCGAGCGCCTCTCCGCCGGCGTTTATCTCCGCCGTAAGTAGCCCGGCCGAGGGCGAGATTACCGGGCTCCGAATTACGACCCGCACAGGCCTCGAAATAGCACCAGTCGCGGCTTTTCGCGCATCGATCGCGGCCATCGGAGCTCATCCCCCCTCCTCTTCGAGGATGATCGGATCAATCGAAGAGACTCCGGCGCTCGGGATTACGAGGCTAATGAAAAGATCAGAGGGTCGGTTGAGTATCGATCGAACGATCAACGTATCCCCGCAGAAAATGCGGTGGGATCCGATTTTTATATAGAAGAAACTTTGAGCGCGCGCGATGTTAGCTAAAAATAGCGCGTCGCGTGTACAATGAAACGCGAGGCGTCGTCATTCGCGCGGGCCCCGCATCGGCGGTCGTTACTTTGCGATTCAAGCCGTAAACGTCGCGTGAAAAATGTAAAAGTGCCGGGACCGCGACCTTCCGCATAGCGGACCGTCCTCAAAACACCCGGCCGTAGTGGGGGGGATTAATCGGCCAATTAACGCCGCTGGAAACGAGCCGAAGGCGCGAGCGCGGCTCATTACTTAATGGCCGGTCGAATCGTTACCCAAGAAGCTTTTGCGCAACGCGCGATTCCGCGAGCTCCGGCCGACAAGTGCAGCGCGGCGAACCGAACTCCGGCTGATTAATTATTTATGAGCCCATCCGGTATTTATATTCCCGCGCGGGCCAAGCGATCGGACGTAAAAGCGTATAACGCGTGTATGGCTTATACATCTTTGAAAAGAGTCGGCGACTGCAATTTTATATAGACGCGCTCGCTCGCTGACGGTGAGATAATTTTTTTTTTCTTCATTATCAATGAGTGTGCATATAGTGTGGTGGTTGTTATAAGCGAGAGAAATATTTCTTTCATTTTACCAAAATTTTGAATGAAGGGACGCGAAAAAGTTTCTTATACCGAAGAAAATTCGACTGATTTTGTTGTATATCTTTATTGCATAACGTTATTTTGACAGAAAAAGAACTCCAAGCAACTTAGTCACATTCACGCGTTGATTTAAATAATGGCATGAATAAAACATTCTTCGCGAAAAAAAGAAATTTTTGTCGGTCGATTCTGCGGTCAAATTTTCTAAAGGCAAAAATGAATAAAAAAAAGAAGAAATTCTCAACGCACAAGACCAAACATCGAGCGAAGTAATTTATTAACATTACCAATCGCATTCATCAGGCCTATATTTTTATCACAAGAAAAAAAAATATTTAGCGCACTATCATTCTACTTTGTAGAAATATAATAACACGAAAATAGTTAATCCTACAACAAATGTATCGATAACGCGCGAGGCTTATATAGCCGAAGCTCTAAAAGCTCGGATCCGGACGGGCGCGGCGAGCAGCTCTCGGTAGAGAAAAACAAGAGGCGAGAAGAAACGGCTATACACCGAGCCGCTGTATAAACTTATCAACGAAGTAATTTCTCAAGAGGGGGCCAAAAAAAAGGCCGGCCTACAAGAGCGCGGCTACACGCTCGGTTTCTCGCAACAAGATCGGCGGGGATCACGAGCGCGGCCCGCGGCTCCATACAAACAGCGCGCCGACGAAGATATCCCCCACCCGGAGTGGGGCAATTACGAGGCTCGCCCGGGCGTTTTGACTTCGGCATCGAGGCGGAAGGGCCGGCGCTTCGATATCAAGACTGATCCTTGGCGCCCCGTTCTTTTTCCTTTTTTCGTTACCGTCAGCCACCTCGGCGCTGCGTTCGGCCGTTCGGATCGACTTCCGGCTAATCCGCGATTTTACTCTTGGCGCGCGCCCAGATCGCGGGGTATCGAGCTGTCGCTCGGAAACTCGATACTGGCAGCTAGCGCCTCGCGAAAAATGATGAACGGAAGGACAGGTTAGGCCTTCTTTCCGCTGGTTTATGCGTATACGACGAGGCGAGCGAAACCCTCGGAGTGACATATTCACAGTTTCGCCTTCGAGAGGCGGTCGATGGAGCACTCGAATCGCCGAAAAAAAGGAGAGAATATATGAACCGCTAAGTAATTGACACACGAGGCACGCGAACATGCATAAACCGACGAGATAATGACGCACCAGCGCGCGGATGAAAGAGGAGAGAAAAAAATGTTTAATGTATAGTATCCGGAAAAAGGCCGGGCTATCGTAACTCACGTAAGAGTTCGTATTTTTAGCCGATGCGAGATTGCAATAATCTCGGAGAATTTTGTTTTAATTCAGTCATCGCGTCGTAATCATGTGTGGCCGGAGAGTCTCACAGCGCGAGCGGATTAATTAAACTACTTTACGGACTATTTTTTTTCTTTTTTTTTTTCACCGATATACATGTATCGCTGTGCGTCGTTAAATCAAGTGTTAATACTTTTTTAAGAGGTTTAAAGGGGGAAAAAGGAGGGGAAATATGATCGAGTAATGTTAAAATTTTTTATTGGCTTGACGACTTAAAGAGGCTAATTATGCCATCATATTAAAGTCTTGAATATACGAGGGTCTTGACAAAACTGACGGTATTACGGTGTAAGGTGTAGTGAAGTGTAATCTTGTTTGATGTAAGGTCCGATTACCGTGATTTATTGCGTAGAAACTTGCTCCGAAATTGTCTCTCCTCGAGCAGCTGTATCTCTGAATTTATAAATATTGAACAGCAACGATGGACGAGACAAATTTAAGAAACGAAAGATTAAATCCAACATTTTTTCTCGACTTTCGGCGTGAAATTTTTTAAACAAAAAAGCTAAAAGATAAAAAAAAAGCAGTCAATGAGCTCTCGGCGCGCGCTTTGGGTCATTGCCGCGCGGCCAATACAAGGGGCTCAAATATTATCAAGCCGCTGAAGCGTGAGATGCGCGAGGTTGAGCGCGAGACGCGGCCGTCAGTCGTCGCTCGATCGGGCGTAGCGGCGATCCGTCAGCGGCCATTGCGTAAACCTCGCGAGCGGACAAAGCGGACCGACGAGGACGAAAAAAAAGGCATCATTGCGGGTCATCGCACCGTCCGGTTCGTGTGTCGTACCTCGCTCCGTACGTGTGCTCCTTCGATGCGCGCCGCCAGAAAAATCAGGGCTTTTCTGTCGAATTCGCACGACTTCTGCACCGCCGGTGAAGTTCCAGGGAAAGGCCCATTTATCGACGGGGCACGTGAACATCTGTCGAGTCCTCTAATCGATGCAAAATATTCGAAGGATCGCCCATAATTATATTGTCCCAGGATGCCTACTTTTTTTCTGTCGAAAAATGAAAAGGTACACAAGTATTAAAGTTTGCGCATTTGCGACGGCCGGAATTAGCGGATTAAAAAAGAAAAATTATACCGGTCCACGCTTTGCGGGCGAGAATAGATTTACGAGCGTCCGATACGTGGCCAGCTGAGACTGTGCGGCTCAAGAACTGCTGGGCGTTATTTTGGAAGTGGAACAAAGTAATCGCGGGTCATTTTAAAATGGAAATGTAAGTCGAGCGAACGGTGCTTATCATACAGAAAACCATGTCCGTGACCTTGCGCGTCTCGAAAATCGGTGAAACTTCGCGTTCGGTCAAGTGCATTTATAAGCCTCAAAGGCCCGGCCGGTGGGGACATTTTATTGCAAACGTTAAGCTCTTCCTCGAAAAAAACGCGTCGAGTAAGTTCACTTAATTCCAAGATTTTTACCGCGACGGTACGACTTTATAACGATTTTATCTTCATCACCGTTCAATTTAACACGTCGATTAAATTTCTTCAACATCCGTAGCATCACAAATTGTATTTTCGATACTCTTGAACAAACCATCAGAAAATCAAGGAACGTAAAAAGGCGAAAAATGTGCTCATTATCAGAGAAATCGTTTTACGACACGCAAATAAAATATTTTATATTTTGTTTGCACACGAACGTGCTCAGTGCTTAGTCGCCGGAGTGGTTCCCAGCACAACGGGGATAGCGTCTTATCGGTCGTACGCTCTTTTGTTGTCGCGGCGTGTAATTAAAATTAAAAAGAAAAGTGTGCTCGCATTATTCTTCCTACGGACACTCGGCCAGCGCAACTGCATTATCGAAGAAAAACACATTTTATCAGAGACGCGCTCGGACGGCTTACAATCCATCGGAATCGCTCGAAATTACAGCAGGAGCTCAAACGAGCATCAATTTTAGCGGTTACAACAACAGAAAAAGGATGTCACCGGCCTTATTCAAGCATCGCTCGAATCTCGGGGCGCGATTATTCGAAGTCGTCCCGGTTCTTTGTCTATCGCGCCTTTTCTTTCTCGATTAGCCAATGACCTCAGCGCAGCCCCGTCGCGACTAATCCGTCGGCGTTTAGCGTTAATAAGCCGGCGGTATCCTCTCGCCGTTGGCCGACTAAGGAGCGCGCCGATAATGACGCGCGGGGAGAAAGAGAGATCACCGCGAGGTCGGCTTTAATTCGCTAATTACGATGATTATCGCGCGCTCGGCTCTAACCTCGGAAAATTGCCCGCGTGTGCCGATTTCGTAAATCGGAGCAAAGGTTGCGGCGCGGGGCTCGCGCCTTTCTGCGCCGCCTTGCGGTAAAAGCGCGGGTATACGGGTATTTCTGGATAATGTCCGGAACAATGGCATGCGTAAATTGAACATATTTCTCTTTTCCCCTGTTTGCATCGGCGAAAGAGATGCGAACGCGCCGGGAGGAGGTGCGATCCGATGCACGATTGGTCGGCTTTTCAAGCTGGTTAAATATGGTATATAATAAAGTCTCGCGGTATTTCGATGTTTATGTTTACTTTGGCTCGCTGCACGTACTTTAGCGACAATTGCTCTTGTTGTTCATTCGTTTTTCGTAATCTTTTATATTTATGCATACGCCCGACGCTTCTCATTCGCATTTTGAGCGACTGGTTAACTACGCCGAGGGATTTTTCTTTTTCAGCTTTATGGTCGCAAGCACTGCTAACAACAAATGTAAATCGATAAACCTGAGGATAATAAAATACTCGCGATTTATGGAAATTCAAAAACATAATGCGCTGCATAAATTACGATCAACAATCGTCCGTAAAAAAGTTTAAAATAAAAATAAAAAAGATGAATTCGGCGGTAAAAATTCACAATGTATGAAAGTCGACGTCCCACCTTAATAACGTCATCAAACGCGTCGCTTTCGGAATCGGCCGGAACAAAGTACCCGGTCTTTGAATAATCTAATTAGCAAACCATTAGAGAAAAAGAAAATTAACCAGCCAACGAGACGCAAAACGATTAAGTGTTTACGACTTCCCGTGCCAGCTCGAGGTTGCCAAGCAGCGGATAACCTAAGAGCCTCGTTGCCCACGTGGCGTAAACAAAGAATCCGCAGCATCCGCGAGGTTATCTCGGCATCGTGCACCCGCGCAACGCTCGTCGTCGATCGTGGGGCAACGTCTCTCGAGCGTCATTATCATTATCAAAGGCCTCGACCGCGCGCGATGAAAGTGGACTCGACAAAGGGACAGAGTGAATGAGAGAGAGAGAGAGAGAGAGAGAGAGAGAGAGGGGGGGGGGAGCGGGGAGGCTTTTTGCCTCATTACACGCGCCGAGACGCATGAAATCGGGGGTAAAGTCCGTGACCGTTGCAGTCTTTAAATCGCTTCCGCGCTTGGCGTACGTTTTTCGCGATTCACGTGGGAAGGCTACCTCCAATTTCGTGCGTGATTCGTGCGCCCTTTCATATAAACTGCGGGCGTGAAGAAAAGACGACGTTAATCCGAGATGATTGGATGCTGCCGTCTAAACTGTACTTTTTTTTTTGCTACGTGGATATATGGAGTATGTTATTTTTTCTTTTTTTCTTCGGCGAATGCTGCGTAACGCGCGGCAGATAAAGCACGGATGATTTTTCTTTTTCTGAGCGCTACCGTTGCGCGACATACCGTTGTAAAGAGATACATCGAGGAGTTTGGTAACGCAACGATAAGAGCCGGTGTTTACCTTGCCGACGTCGTAAATTTTTATCTAATTTTTGAAACACGTTAAGCACGCTTATTCTAATAACAAGGTAAAAGTTGTGCGAATAAATATTTTTCTTTGACACTTGTTACACGCGTATCGGACACTGTTTTCCTTTACTTACATCATAAATGCTTTTCGAAACTCTTCGGTTGAGAGAGATAAGAAAAATAAAGAGATTATAACCCTCGATATGATTTCTTCAAACAAAATAAGATCTTGCGAAAAATAACCAAAACAGTGCTGATAGGGCTTGGGTATCGGTGTTTCACTTGTAGAAAATACAAGTTTTTCAAGTAAGTGATCAAGTAAGATTAGTGTGCTTTGCAATAATTATCTATTAAGTTTAGATACATTTTTGCTTCGATCCTAATTCAATTCAATTTTTAATAAACTCTTATAGGAAACTCTGAATTTTAATTATTTTTCTAATTTTTGTAATTGTAATAAATGTCAACTTGTATAGGAAAGTCTCATTGGACAAGCTTTTTAAACTTTTGTGAAAAAGCGAATGGTAAAATTTGCCCAGTAACTGCCTTAGTAGGTAATTAATAATTATTTATAGTATTCTTATCAAATAAATATACCAACTAAACTTTACTTTCAATTCAAATCTTTTATTTTTTAGTTTTATCAATACTTTAATTCGCCAAAGCCACCTTAATGAACACTGTAAAGTTTAGCCACCAAAGTGTAATTTTTTTTTTTACGCGGGTGAGCTAAAAATCCGACAGCGCGCTCGGCTCACCGTGAAATTTCTGCTAACCGGCTTGCATCGTTAATAAGTGCCTTTTAGCTCGTAATGCAAGCACTTAACGAGCAGGTAGTGCGGAGTCTAGCGTGTAATTCAATCGTTGCGTGCGCTCGGATCTCGCCGAAACAGGCCTTCGAGACGCACGAATTAATAAGCGCGCCGTCAATTGAATTAAGCGATTAACAGCGTGCGCGAGCAAACGAGGGCTTCGGCGAGCCTCCCTCGGGCCCCCGCCATCGTGTACCGAGAGCAAATCCGCAGGGCTCGCCGCCTCCAATGGAGTGTAAATTTCAGGATCGTTAGCCGCGCGTTTCAACTAATTAGGAAAAAGAGGCTGCGAGCCGCAGTTGAAGCGGCCGCTTCGGCGCGTTTACGACACGCGGTACATTGGAGCGGAAAATCGTCCTTCGAGAAAAACGTTAGGGGAAGGGGGGGATTAGTGGATTTAAATGGCGCGATTTGTAACACCAGTTTATTTCACAAAAAAAAATAAAAAATAGAAAGAAGAATGAAGCGACGAGTTTTCTCGCGGCTTATAACACGCTTGTCTCAAATGCAGCACGTGGAATCCGCTGGCGTCGACACGATTTTTTTTTTTATCACCGAGCGTTAAGAAGCTTTAACGAGAAAAAAGGCGTTTAATCTCGACACTCACGCGTTTCGCCGACGAGCGCTCGTCAAGTTCCACACCTCCGGCTGTTTAATCGTGGATCCCTACATCGCGCCTTATTTTTTCCGTTTGTTTTGTTTCTTTCTCCGCTCGCGGAATCGGCACCGGAGTACACTTGGCGAGCGAGTCGTCACGCGGCACGGTAGTCAAATTGAAAGACCGACGCTCGCGACGTCATCGGGGACGACGGGTGCGTGCGAGTCGCGCGCGAAAATTCGGCGCTGTCCTCGATCCGCGCCTCCTGGAAAATCCGCCGTCGTCGGGAGTCGCGCATCGCGCGAGCGGCCAATAATCGCTGACGCCGGCGTAGTCGCGCTGGCGTAAGTGAAAAAAAAAAAATAAAAGAGGGAGGGAAAAAAAAGGCTAGGATGCGCGCGCGCGGTGACGCCGCCGCGTGCAGTCACGCGCGCTGCGAGCGTCGGCGCTTTTAGCGCGCACACACACGTACGATCCCCGTTGGCCAATCGTCGATTTATTTTTTTCGGCCTTTGTGTCGCGGGACAATCGCCACTGTGATAACAATACGGAAAACGTCGGAGCTGCTGCCGCTCTCCGTAAGGTCACGGTTGAGGAGAGCGCGGGGGTTTTCAGTCGGCGTTTGATTTGGAGTGACGAGCGCGCCTTCGACAAATTGCATTGCGTAGCGAGCGATTTCCCACGTTTTGCGCGCGAGTCGGCATTTATCATCGGACGCCTTTTAATTACTCACGCAGTGATTGCCGATTTTCGCGAGCAAACAACTTTGTTAACGTCGACTTTTTGTTCGCAGCGATAACCCATATATAATTATTCACGTCAATCAATGCCACGCTGGGCTTTTAATTGTTTGATTGTGTACACAGGCTTGGAAGCCTGTACGCCTGCCGATCTCCGCCAGAGTCTCGTGAACTTCTCGATCGGATTTTAAACGATTCGTTCCGCTATTTCACAATATTCACGGATAGGAGTAAAAAAAAATTCCACACCGCAACACGATTCGACATCGTAAAACACCGGCGTAGTATAAACACAGCGTCGCGCAAACTTCGTGATGGATGGTAAAATAAATGAAATAAAAAAGGAAAAATTATGCCGCGCGAATAAGCACCGATCAATCAACCGAAAATGTACACCTCGTTGCCCGGCCTCCAAGGCACGTACGGGCTGGCCGGTTCTCGCACGCGCGTTCGCCAAGAGGCCCCTGCACCCTGCAGCAGCCGAAGGAATCTCATTCGCACGATTGCGTGCGCGCACATCCATAACCCAGATAAACGCCAATACTATTGTAATATGTTAATGAATGAAAAATCACTTGATTTGAGTGAAAACAGATCTTAAAGCGGCACAATTATTCTCTGAAGTGGAGTTATTTTTTTTTTAATTTTTCCGACAATTTTGTCTATAGCAAAAAAGCTTATCGCTGACTTGGCGGGTGCGGGACACGCGTGATAATCACCGTTACGTGAGAAGGGGATTCCTCGGCGAGCGATTCGTTTCGGAGCCCACTTTTTTTTTTGCCGGATGATTAAATTGGAAAAAAAAGAAATTTGTCACACTTAACGGCCAGGTCCGTGTGCAGAGTCGATCGCTCGCGACTTTGCATCGTGCATTTTCGAGGTTGACGTGCTGACAGCGTGCGAAAATGAACGTGCGATTGTTTGCACAAGTGCGAGCGCGCGGCCTATACGGCGACGGCGTGTCATGCGATCGCATGGAGCCTCGCATCGTCGCTCGAATTAAAAGAAAAAAAAAAAAAGAAACCACATGTGTCGCACGGGCTAATTGTCGCTGCGCGCACGAGCGATCGTCATCGCGGGGAAGAAAAAGGTGGTCCGCCGCAGTGCATCCTGCTCGAAAATTTTCCAACGGAAGACCACCGGTCAGCGCTGACGCGCGAAACTCGGTTCCCACGCGAAAAAGTCCGACTCGCGCTGTTTTTCATTGAAGCACGAGCTGCGCAAAGGAGACGGCGCGGAACCGACCCGAACACGCCGAAAGATTCCGGAGCACTCGGCTAACTCCCGCGGAGCCGGAGTTAATGCTGTATGTTAAAATAAAAAGAAAGAAGGAGATACATCGCCTCGTACCTGTGAGAGCGGAGTTCCAGGTGGTAGCGGGCAGTCCGGGATTGCTCCCGCGGTTATCGGCCGGCTCGGGTTCACAGTCGAGCCTATAGGTCACAACTCACCGGGCAGCTCGCGAACGCGCTCGCGGCGTGTTAGACAGTGCGAGGAGAGTGCCGGCGGCGGCGGAGCCGGACGGGCTACTACTGCGAGAGAGAATCGCGCGCGCGACGAGTATCTGCGGCGGCGGCGGCGGCGGCGAGACGAGAGGCCCCCCCCGAGGGAGTGGCAAGGAGAGAGAGAGGAGACCCTCGTGCGCTCGGCTCCGACGGACACTGCGAGCTCGCGGCGAGCGTACACGACTTGCGAGGAAGAGGAACGAGCCGTGGAGGGAGAGAGAGATAGAGAGGGAGGGAGAGAGAACGCACCAGCGCTGAGGAAAGAAGAGCCACCAAGGAGGAGAACAGAACCAGAGAAATCGAGAGTTTATTCCGAACGCGACGGGTGCGGGACTATCCGGCTCCTTTGGTAGCGCGGCCCTGTTTTACGGGGGTGAGAAGCTCCCGGAGGCCGAGACGGTGTAGTTTAGATGGCATTGCTGAGGGAAAGAGAAAAAGAAGAAGAAAAGTATTTCTGCTTTAATTATGCTTTTGACGATTCCGTAATCTTTTTATTTTTAGAAACAAGTTTTCTTAAATTATTTATTCATTAAATTATTTAAAAAAAATTATACTTAATGAAATCACATTATTTGTAATGCGAATGCGTTTTGATCTTGAAGAAACATATATTTCGGCGTTTTTATTTTTCAGCAATAAATTTTATTCTGTCTCGTAGCTGTACTCCGCGGATTTAAAATAAAAAGAATAATCTTTATCTGAACTTTCACGTGTAAAATTTAAAAATTTTAAATAATAATCAGTTCAGTTTAAATAACTTCTTTTTATTTTCAACTGCACATCGGATACTGGTTACAGTAGAAGCACTTACAAGCCAGGCAAGTTAGAACCACCACGAGAATCAAAAGGAAAAAGTGGCTTTCGCGGTTACGGGGACGCGAGGGAAGCGGCCGAGATTTTTTATTGCCATTATCGGTGGTGGTTGTATCGGGCATTTTATTGCACCCGCGTGTACCGCCTAGTGCACGCTCATAATTCTCGGGTGGGAAATGTAAGCCGATTGATAAAGCTTGGGAATGCTAAAAGGAGCAAGCGCCCGAGCTTCGCAAAGGGATTATTGTACATATAGAATTACTCGCTAAATTTTCTTACTTAGCTGAACAAAGGGACAAAACCGGAATATCCCTATTTTATATTTCTTATTAAAATATTTTAGGTATTTTGCACGTACGCTTCAGATATGATGGTAACATTATTTCGCTGACATACTTTTACTGGAAAAAGAAATTATTCATTGATCGAAACGCAAAGTATATCAATTTCTGTGACTAAAATTAGACTTGATTCAGCGCTAATGACGTCTATTATTGAAACGTTAATATGAAAATTTATACCTTCCTTATCCAGCAGATCGGACGTTTGCAGCAGCATTATGTATTCGTTTCTATAAACTCGCTAAAGCTGCTACACGCCCAATTCACAATTTGATGACTCTTCTATTCTAATAAATTTTTTTGTCTCGAAATAATTTGTACACTTCCTGTAAAAATTACGGTGAAATACGTAAAAATTACGGTGGTTTGCCATCTTGCAAATTTTTACGGGAAAATCATTGTAAATTTTACACGATACGAAAAGCTTCGCAAAAATTACGGCGATGTTCCCGTAAAAATTACGAAGCTTCTCTCGTAAAAATTACGGAGCTTTGCCTGTTAAGATTACGGAGCTTTTCAAATCGCGCAAGCTCCGCATAAAATTTACAATGATTTTCCCGTAAAAATTTCCAAGATGGCAAACAGTCCCACGACTACGTTTTTTCCCGTAATTTTTACAGGAAAATTCTTTCACTGTACAGTAGGAAGGTCTATCGCGCTTCGCTAGCTTTTGAAGCCGCGCAAAAAAAAACGCATACACCAGTCAAACAATTAGTCGAGCTTCGATCGGTACCTATACCGCGATAAAATCCACCACGGGGAAAATCGCCGTGTTCCCTGGTAGAAAATGCACCATGAATAGGTCAATTACGATTAATTTTCTTCTAAATTAACCAGTTCTTGACAATTTATGGTTAATTTTCTACCAGGGATGCGACTTCCGCGAAAAGCTTCGCCCTTCAGCGGCTCGTTCAAAATCCTATATGAGGCGATCGGTCGCGCCTCCCCACCTCTCGTACGTCGTCGATTTATCTTCGCGCGCGCGGACCGAGGAGTGATTTGTTATTCGCCTCCGCCGGGTTAGGCCGCGAGCATATAGCGAATTAGAGGCAAAAGTGGCACGGGGCGGATCCCCGTGCATTTGGAGTCGATTAACGTCAGACTGCGCGGGATTGAAAAGGGACGCGACGAGGTTTAGGGAGTTTTATGGTCCCCGTAGAGCGCGCAGCTTTCGTTCTTAATAGTTCATAAGTTTTAAAGGCTGCTCGGACCTTGTTGTTCCTTGATATTTATCGCTCCCGATAAGCGGACTTTATGAAGACTAAAACTTGATTTACCGCGATTTTAAAAATGATTTAGAAATTAATGAACGCAGAGTCGAATTAATTTAAAGCGGCGCTCATGAATATACGGAGAATTAAATTAAACCTCGTATTTTTAATTTTTTTTTCTTCTATCGATTTGATATTGCAACGGTATGACCGGTGTATATTTTAATGTAGGTAAAATGTTGTGGACTGTCAAGGACGATTTTAATTAATCCGTTCGTTAAAGCTTCATTTTTTACGATATTTTAATTGGTTTAAAAACACGAATACGCGGAATTAACTATAAATAAAAAGGTGTAGGAATTGCAGCCAAAACGAAAATTTAATAAATATCAGGAAGGAAAAGCATTTGCGGCGCGCGTTTGTCGCTCTAGACAAAAGTGATGGTATCGCCAAATGGAGTCGCATCCAAGGAGAAAAAATGAATGATTAAAAGCCATGCACGTGACCGGTTAATCTTTCGGCCGCGTGGATTACTTTTATTATCGTCTCCTAAAGAGTGCGGTGTAAATTTATTAATGCTCGCACAAAGGAGTAAATGGAATTTGGTATACGAGTCGGCATCATAAATAACTTGCACAAAATAATTTATATTTTTATAAAAATTTCAGTGTGCGCAAGGAAAAAGGTAATGTCGGCCGTACCGGTTTCGGTTCCTGCTGCACGCGGATAAATCGCTCCGTAAAAACACCCGACTGTTTTTACGCTCTGTCATTGTATTTGTCGGGTTAATTCTCTGCATTATTTACGATTTAACACGTTGAACATCAATTTTTACGCTCAACAGAGGCATAGTCATTCCCGTATAATTGGATTTGAAAATGTGAGCGTATGTTGCCGCGATTTGAACGCTTGCCAAACTGAATCGAAGTAGGTGGCTCAATAAATTTGTACCTCACTTATAATTTTACTTTTTCTGTAAATATGAAAATCTGAAATTCGAATAAGTTAACGACTTATAACGTAGAATCAGTGCATATTCACTTATTTGTACGTGAAATCCATGAGTTTCACATATTCATATTTGGAGAGTATGGTATACTCTTATAAATGTATTATGGTATACTCTTATAAATGTATCAATAAAAAAATTAAATTAGTTATCGATATCGATTAGTTCAAGGATGAAAGGTATAGGTAATATTGATTGTTTGCGTCAATATGGTGAATAACAGAATTGCTTTCAACTTTTAAAATTGGCAATTAATTAAAAATATTAAGTACAGTAGACATATAATTTAGAGCTTGTTGCTATATAAAAATGTTAATTCGTTCCAAAGTTAGGATAATAATCAAAGATGAAGATAGAAAATAAGTACTTACATCGAATTGAAATTTTCTTTCGATGAATCTTGGTTTATGTTTATTTTCATACTATACTTTCATTCTAGTTCTATTATTCTTCTTATAAATTTTATTAGCGCAAGTCGTAGATTGACGCTTTTATCGGCGTATCGACTTTCTCGCGCTCCACTGCCGCTGAGCGCAGTAGACGCGCGCGATGCAACAGCATATACAAATAATCACCCAATTACGGATCGAAACAAAGCGAGACGCGCCGGACGGGCCGTTAAACCGAGGCAATCCGTCGCCGTCTGCACGGCGGGTCAAGACGAAAGCCGAGACGCGGGGTCATCAGTCACGCTCTTAACGAGGGCGGCTCGCGTGTCGTGCAGCGGAGGAGATTTACGCCAACGCGAGTCCGTCGCATGAAAGGGGGGGGGGGACGAGGGGGACACGATCGGGGGGACCAAAGCGTCGGGAGCCGCTTCGAGATCCGGAATTCGCAAGGTGTTTGTACTTACGATTACTCCTTTCTGATGTCTATCTGCTCGCTCGTCTTGCACAAACAAGATCCGCACGGTGCATTTTGATGATTTCGATAAAGTAAACCAACAAACGTGCTGTAAAGTAAATAAAAATGAGATACTATTAATAAAGTTCACTTAAGTAAATTAATAATAATAATAATAATAATAATTTATACAGGCCAGTTTGCCGAATCAAAGACAAGGTTAAATTTAGAAAGGTGTGTGCGACGGAAAGGAGTTTAGATGCGCCGAACGAAGATGCAATATGTAAAATAATGTGATGCACCTAAAGTATTAAAAGTGAAAAGAAAGAAAGCGTAGAATAGATTATTAAAGGCGTAAAATTTAATGACTAATTTATAACGCATGGATGCACAAGTGTTCGGTATGAGTGGGGGCAAACAAAGTCCATTTCTGGTTGAAATTATCAAAAAATAAAAAAAAAATAAAAAATTTATTCCGCGGGGAGCAATAAATCGGTGGATCTGCAATTCTTGGGAAGCGTGCGAGGCATCGCTGAAATCGATTATCGAGGGGATATTCCGAAAAAAAGAAGAAAAAAAGAAACGCGGGAGTACGCGCGACGAATGCCGTACTACCGCAGCGCTGCCTCGGGGGGGGGGGGGGGGGGGGGGGGGGGGGGGGGGGGGGGGGGGGGGGGGGGGGGGGGGGGGGGG
>JAXIUT010000261.1:0-20801 GCA_035586675.1 Eurytoma californica | reverse complement strand
CGACGAAGGCCGTACTACCGCCGCGATGCATCGCCCCCCCCCCCCCCTCCCAGTGCTGCGAGAGGCTCTTTCTTCTCCGCGACGGCGCGCGTCACCGACCTTCCCGCGCCGCCTCCTCGTCATCGGGCGAAAGCTCGAGTAGTCGCCCGCCGGGAAAAATAAGCATGCGCGGTAGATTAGCTAATTGATTTTCAATGCAGGCACTTTTGTTGTTGCCGGTAATGTTGCTGATCACCTTGGCGAGCCTCCCTCCCCCGTCGTTGCTCCTCGTTTACTCGCTCGCCGACTCGAGGCATTACTTTACTTCGACGACTCTTCGGATTAAATTTCCCAATTGAAGTAGTTAAATTGGACGTGGCGCGCGAGCTGCCTTTTATAATATCGAGAACAAGTGTTACCGATTTTGAGTGCGAAGGATTGTTTAGCTTCGCGTGGAATAAGCGTGTGTTAATAAATTTTTCAGAAAAAAAAATTATCGGGATCATCAAGTGTAGTAACTTCTTAATAAATTCGTCTTGCGATAATTGCCCCTCCGGATATTTTATTTACGGGTTGAGGCGGTGTAAAACCCTATAAAAAAGGCTTTAACGATGAGCCGTGGAAATAGATTCTTACCAAACAAGGCTAAACCCATAAGGCGACCGGCTCGCCTGCGGACCCGCTCGTCGGGTGCGAAACATTGTCCGCGTTCACTGAGCGCAAATATAGTGATGTTGATTGGGTGTGATTTATGCCCGTAACTCCGCCGGCGAGAAAAATCGGGGCGAAAATCATTTTCGCCGTCGGCGAACTTAAGGCGAAACTCGCTCCAGTGGTATACTACAAGTTGCAGTGGAACAGACTGACTTTTCAAAACAATCGCGCGATCGAACGGCTTCCACTCCGCGGAAGGCGCCAATCGGGTGAAAATTTGAATACAATCGAAAGAAAGTTGGGCTTTCTGTATATTCGCCGGTGAACCCGCGCACGCGCGCGCGCGCGCGCCTGATTTATCGTCAGGTTTTCGAATTTTTAACGGGCGTTAATTTGAGGAGAAGCAAACGCGCTAAAGTACGCACAATGGGGGCCCGCTACGGCCGCACAATAGAATTGTAAGTTTTTAGTGCCGCCCGTAAAGTGTGCTTACTTTCAATGAAATAATTGCAATTAAAGTTTCGTCACGCATCAAATTGCAATCTACCCAATTTAAATATCGGCGCAGCGCAGCGCGCAAATCGTACCGACTCAATCGAAGCATCCTCCCGCGAACGAAACGTCGATTGAAAAATGTGCGCGCGTAGGACGTATCTATACGACGCACCGCGCGTCTCGCGCAACTACCTAAAAAAAAAAAAATTAAAAAAAAAAGTCGCAATCTCGCGGATAATTTACTGAAAGGGCAAGAACGCGCCACCCACGGGCCCTCCGCCTGCGGGGGAAAAGAAGTGGAGGCAGGGTGATATACTAGCCGCGGGCTCCTACAACCCTCCGGGAGAGGCTCGCTCGCATAAACAACGTCTCTATAGGCCGGCGACGAGGACGAGCGCGGCGAGAGGATAAAGGCGCGGGATCGCCCACTCGCGCGAGAGCAAAAGTTCAATGCATTGTGCGCCCGGCGAAGGATTGCATCGGCGCGGCGGACAGGTTTCTGCCGCGCGGCGATTCCGATTATTTACATAGTGCTAAGGCAACGCCGCGCTTCATTAAGTCGACGCGCGATAATGCAACGCTCATGAATAAAGCCAGGAAATCGAATCGCCGCGGGCACCGCGACCTTTCCGCGCTGTTATGCCGTTCCGGTGGTTGTGTTTGCGACGTCGTCGATGGGTTACGGATAGGCGCTACTGTTTAGTGTAAGTATGCGATGCTGACATTTGCTCGGACAGGGTCAGATCCGCGGATTACTGAGTTTGTTGAAATGTCAGAGATATTCTCATGGTTGTGGAAATAAATGAAGCTAAAGCATTTCATATTATACGAAATTAATTATACTATAAGCTCTCTAGCCGAAAAAAATATTGAGTATTAGAATCTAAAGTTTTTAGGCAAGAAACATTTTTTTTTTTTAATAAAATCCTGCATCAAATTCCTGATCTACTCTTCTAAGTAGTTAGCCAAAAAGGTCTATTTGAGGTTTGCAAATAGGTTTCCAATCAATGAATAGTTCGATAATTTATGTTCGAGAATAAAATAAAAATTTTTACAGTTTACTTTCGATTGTGATTTCGTTAATTAAGACGTCCGTAAAATCTTTCTTTTGGCAAAAGCGCAAAACTTTAATTGCAACGAAAATCGTAATCCGCAATTTATTTGCAAATTTATACGCACACGCTACAGTACTGCTCGCGCTCGCACGGATTTTTATTGTACAAAAGTTAATCGCTGTTCATTAAAGACCCGGATCGTCACTAAGTAAATGCCCGTGCAATAAACACATCGTTTAATGAAAAAGAAATTTTGATTAACGCGTGCTGAATTGCGAGAGTAAATCTTTGCGCGTTTTAATGTTGCCGAAAGCTGAACGTCCATATTTTACAATGCTGTAAATTTAGCTGGAAAACAGTCTCGAGCTTCTACTCCCGTTTAACGTCACTTTCGTCAGTTCTGGCTTATTAAGCCCGAAATTGTCACGTGATGTCGATTTAAAAAATAAAGTGATTCGTGGAAGCAATTCTTAGTATTAAAAATCCCTCTTGAGAGCGATACCCTGTAAGTGAATGTATCCTCTTCCCGAGCTATATTTGGGCCGGTTAAATAGTTTTTGGCAAAGTGCATCAAGTTCAAGTTCAGATACATGCTGCACCGAAAATATATTTGAGCGCAGAGACTTTTGAAGTATCTTTCCGTTCATTAGTGGAGAAGATCTAATAAGATTTTAATGAAAAAATTCATAAAATTTAACGTGAATATTTTTACACTAAAATATCGAACATAGATGGAGAAGTTTATGCAGTAATAACCTGTATTTCAGGAATAGACTTAAATCATTTTTCCTGCATACTATACAGACAATCTGACTAATTTTTTTCAGTGATAATTTTAGAGTGCACTGCAAATCCGATTGTCATTAATCGATCGATAATAAAAATTTACAAGAAGCAATTTAAGGAGTAAAAATATAAATTTTAATTTCCACTGCAAAATCGAATTATCCGACCTTAAATCACGATCCCTTTGAGAACCGTTCGCCAGGAATGTCGAGTCGCGTTGCGTAACGCAGAGAATTGATTTACGGGGTATCGCCGACCCTTCGATAATCCCTGTACAAAGCGCGCGGGGGTCCGAGCGTTAAAAGCCCGCCGGCGAGAAATTTAAATGCCTCGTCGATTCCAGCGGCGCGCCGGGCCAGTATCCGCAAATTTTTCGGCTGGGAGCCAATCGCCGAAGTACCGTTCGCGCGCGCGCCTCGTCGTACCTCATCGAAGTCGTCGCGACACCGGAGGGACGCGGACACCTCTCGCCGACGCTTTAATAGAGGATCCCTCGCCTCCCTTTTACTCGCCGTCCGTCCATCAAAAGAGTGGCGCGCGGGTACGCAAGGAGGAGGCGCGCTTCCAAGTACACTCGACGCCGCCCGGGGCTCTCCCTCTTACGCGATGCACTCGAATTAAAAAAATGACCGATCGCTCGGGCGGCCTTTCGGTTCTTCTTTCTTCTTTCGCGGAGCGACGTCGAAGCGCTTATAATGGAAACGTGTTTACGACTGCGTTTAGAATCGAGAAAACGCGCGGTGCGAGCGTTTCGTACAAATTGCAGACGAAACTCTGGGGATAAATCATGAAAAAAGGGAAGGTAGTCGCGAAGTCTTTATTTTAAAAATAAATAAATCACTCGCGCGTCCCAAAGCGAGCGTCGTGACTTAGGCGCGAGCGGTAACTAGAAAAGGCGGACGTTTGCACGTGGAAGTTATGCATGCAGCGAAGATGAAAGCGAATAAAAATGCCACCGAATTTTTTTTCTTCATTTTGAAATACACCGTAAAACGCGCGGGGACCGAGGTAAAATTCTGGCGGAACGCGGAAAGGCGAAAAACGTTAGAGATGCCCCCGCGGAGAGGAAAGCGATTCTTTAGCGCGGGGATCGTCGCGCAGGAATCCGCAATCAGAGTCCGCGACGGGGGGAAGCCGGGAGTGGTGCCTATGGGCGAGCGCAGCTGCGCGAGCCGAGTAGGAGGACACGCGGGCAGACGTCGTCCGCCTTGGGCTCCGCACCGGAGAAAGAAAGGGAGAGGAGGAGGCGCAGAGAATGCTCCCGGCTATCCCAGTCATTAACCCCGCCGAGCGAGCGAGCAATAGCGAGAGGAAGAGAGAGAGAGAGAGAGAGCAAGAGAAAAGAGAGGAGAGGAGCAACTCGGCGCTGTTTCGTCACGCCCTTAGAGCGCGGTAGCCCTCGGGACGTTGCACCCGCAGGACGCGCGTCCTTCCCCTGCCCTCCCCCAGCACTTTTTTTTTGCAAGCGGCTCGCGCTTATGGCTTTGCGGGACTTTAACGCCGCGACGCAGTCAAGGTCACGCCGAGAGTACAAAGAGACACGCGAACTTTCGATCTTGTTGCGCGGCGCGCAGGGTTAAAAGTCGTATAGGACGAGAGCACCAAGGTGTATCATCTCACCCGCCTGTGTTTTTGTTCTTCTTTTTTTGTTTTTGGTGGGCAGTTCCGCCGACGAACTCGAAAGTGAAACGTTTCGAACAACTTCGAGAGGAGTTCGAGTTTTTTAGCGCGTTTCCTGGCTCCTTTTATTTGTCTCCGCCGGTGTGCCATTTTATAGAGATAAATGTTTTATTTCGAATGCAATGTTATACTTGGTTATCTTTAATGATACTTTGTAATTCTTAAGGTTTCTTTAGCGAGAATTACTACTTTGCCGCGAGTTAATAATAAAATTTGAGCGAATCGAGGAAACTCGAGAATAATCCTGCAATTAATTTCGACGTTAAAAACGAAATGCGCGATACATTGACAAATCGTTAAAACCTTCGGGTACTATACAGGATCCCACGATGCGAAACGTTTTGAGAGAAAAAAATGATATCCAAAAGGTACTTGCGTTGTTTCTCTTGTACAATGACTATTTAATTAATAAGGGTTTAATGGAACGGTACCCGTGGGAGAACTTGAATATTTATGACACTCAAGCTCTCCTCCTTGTGTGGTATGAGCCTCTCGAAGGAATTGATCGAATTTTGGGATAGCGCGTGAAATATGGTTTCGCACCTTTTAAAGTCCGAACTTCTTTAATTCTCTCTGGAAGAAAAATTCCATCCGATTAATTTCCACGCACATAATGCCGTGAGTCAAGTGATATCGTAGGTATCCACCCACACTTTTTATATACCGTACACGGAAACTATTTTTTCGTTTTTAAACGACTGGTGCAACTGACAATGCTGCGAACAAGTAACCTGTGTGGTAAAAAGTTTCACTTAGCGTTTTATATATAGTATCACTATAGAGGAAATGATAAATCCTGATTACGCGAGTGAAAAAGGAACAACTTAAGATTGGATTGAATTGTTCTCGGGCGCGCCAGCTCTCTCTTATTCGTCTCTTAGATCCTATAATTAATGTCGTTCACTCCCAAGGTCCTCGCCAAGTTTTATGTTAATTTCACTAAACTTACGACGTCTAACAGCTCGATCGCGCCTCCTTCAGCTCCCCTCGGCGCGACCAGCGCGTACGAACGCAAGCATCGGGGGATTATTTTATTTGTCTCCCACTCGTTCGCGGATTGCATTGGAAGGGAGGAGTCTCCCCAGTGTCACGGCAAACGGACTTTTACGACGGATGAATAATGAATTTAACAGTCGCTATATGTTGGCGCGGTCAACGCCGATAAAGGACTTGAATTCATCCTCGTATCTATAATATTATGAGGAACGACTTAGCCCGAAAAAAAAGTTAACGCGGATGACGCCTGCCCCGCTTTTGTGGAGCCATTCGACAGCGATGGTGCGGAAACTATAGTCGTCTCTAGCGTCCATTAGAATCTAGACTTTTTTGAGATGACACACATTGAGATTTATTGCAGGTCGTCCACAAGATGTTTAATCTGCCGATTGTCTAGGGAGTTTAAAGTTGCGTGAGAGCTTCGCGCTGAATTTTACTTGAGTGTAAATTCACGACGGAGTGCTTCTGCAAAAAAGTGCAACCGGAAGGTTGCACTTTTTTGCGAGAGTGTCAACTTGACGTATTTGTTAACAAGAAAAAACTGTGATAAGTGATTTTTCACTTTTATTCAATAACGATGAGAATTTTTTTTTAAGAAAATGAAGGTCGTTTCTTGTATATTAATCGAACAGTTTAAAGTAAAACCATGAGGTATGATAAGATGAAATCAAAAATATTTATACAGCCAAGTAAAATAATCTGGTTTATTCCATTTAAACAAAAGAATTTGCAAAAATATTTTTCATTTTTCATTTTTTGAGGGTTTATCTTAAAGCATGTACTGTTTAAGTAATAGATTAAATCCCCAAAATTTGATGTCATTCCGGTAACGCAATATTTCTGGTAAAGTATCGGAGGATTGATGATTATTCTATAATCTAAGTCATAGAATTATACAAATGGTCTTAACAACGTGCGCCTGACACATTAATATTTTATAATTATTTAGCTTTTAATACATGCATTACTCCTTAACACGTGTTTACAACACGCGTCGACTATAAAGATTCACGGGTTACTGTTCCCTACGCCTAATGAGAATCATCAATTAACAAAATCAAATAAATATCGCTTACAAGAACGATACACGTGTTATACACGCACATTCAAAATCCAGTCCGATATACTCGTGAAAAACTCACTATAAATCCCGCGTAACTGCTCTTTAATTTAGTAATCAAGTTACGCGCAATTTATAAAGCCGACGCCTCACTCTTAAACGAGAAAAAAAAAAAAAAGAAAAGAAAAGAAAAAAAAAAAAAGAAACCGCACGAACGAAAAATGAGCGAAGCCTCATCGCGCCAAATCCGCGTGTAATCTCCCCGGAGGAATCCCGGTGAAAAAAAAGGACGGACCCGAGAGGAGCCCGTGGGAATGGGCGAGAGAGCGAGAGATACGCGGCGACGTCCCGCCACTCGCGCGAGAAAAAGAGTCTGTGGCGTTAAAGTCACCTCCCGCGAGGCTCCCCCTCTCCTCTCTCACTCCTTTTTTTTCGAAAGAGAGAAAAACAGGTTTGCCGGCGCGCGAGTTTTTCGGCGAGTCGGCGCAGCTTCCGTCAGCAGTCATCCGCCCGCTCGCCTCGCCTTCCTGCGCGCGCGCGAGGCCAATTATATGATCCGCGGACGGGAAACTGGTCGTCCGTTTTCCCCGAAGCGCGTACTTACGGTGGGCGACGTGAGACTATGCCCTGGCGCTTTTTACCTCTCTCGACTTTATTACATAGGTGCACACCGTCGGCGGCCCCGTCGCGGATGCGACGAGTTCGAGGAAAGCGTGTCATCGCGACGCGCCACGGGAGGATCGACCGGTCGCCGCGACTTGCCGCTCTTTTTACGAGGCGTATAACCTAGGCGAGTTTATCCGCTCCTGCTCGACGGTATAACTGTACGGTAATCTTTGACTCTCAGCGACAGGTTAAAGTTACAATTTACTAAACGGAGATCGCATAATTTTTTCAAATTTTCAGGTAAATGTTGATTAAGATTTATTTAATAGTCAAGATTAATGTTGAAATTTAAAAAGTGATTAAGCGGTAACACAAAAATACAGCACTAAATTTCGTATTTACAAAATTTATTGAAAAGGAACTTTTTCAGAATTAACGTTTGCGCCTTATCGGTTTGAAAGTAACATGTCATTTTTTATTTTAATGTATAAAATTAAATTTATTTATAAACATTACGATTTCATTTTGTAATGATGAGTTTGCATGGAGTCTTAGAAGTTTAAAAGTTGTATTGATTGCATAATTATAAAAAATTACTCTAAAAATAACTAAGCACACTTTAAAAAACTAGAATATTATTTATGTATACGTGTTTATAAATTATAAAACTATTCTTTGACGATTTAAATTCTACTATCAATTTTTTTTATTTTATATGAACTAGTTTTAACTAGATTTTGGTGTATTAGACGAGAGCTTTTAAATAATAAAAAAGTATGTTTACTTTTTTGGGATTACATTTTTTAATATTGCAATACCATAAGATACTCAATAGTGTGTTGAGAAAAAGGATATAAAAATATTCTCGCGATTATGAATTACATAATTAAACCGCATAATTTGCATGTTATCGGTATAGAACGAGAAACAGAAATTCCGATTCATAATATCGCTGCGCGCGCGGAGAACTCGGCTTGTCTCCCTCTCTTTTTAATTAGTCAATTGAATATTTAAATATTGAACTGTGCTCTAGAATCAAACAAAATTGAAAAAAAATTAATTTCTCCTGTCTATTAGTAAGCCTCGAGGCGCTGCCGCGCCTCTTGATCTCCTGTCTATTAGTATTACACTTATTTATTAAAGAGGATCAGCGATGTAAAATTCAATTGCTGCAATTGTTCTGCAAATTGTTTCAGTCGTTAATGATTGACAATCATAAATGAGCTTAAGGATCCAGATTATAAATTCAATATACTCTGCTTTACGGAGTAAGTTATTTATAGAAACGCAACTTCGTGCTAAGGGTTAAACTGACAAATCGTAATAAATTGTTTAACCGATTGGAATGAGACAGGCAACATCGCACACTGTGCTTCCGCAAAATTAATTTCCAAGGAAGAGCAAAAATTTAAACGAGATATACCCCTGTCATACTTTCATATGCATCTAAAGTGTTACAGCACAGCTGCATACCATTCCCCATTCAAATTCACAAAAAAAAGAAAATCCATTCGAATAATATCACGCGAGGTAAGTCTCGTCTTAGGAAAGTCGGTGAATTTTTTCTTCGTCAATCATGATTCAATCCAACTCGTGCGCGAGTGCAAACATATCAAGGGTCATCGGAACGTAAAGCAGACGGCGCTGAGTGAAACGGGGACCGTACAACCGGAGCCAAATAATCGAATCCAATTAAGCCTTTCTTTGCGCGGACGGCACCCAATAAAGCAAGGGCAGTGAAATAAAAAAAAAAAAAAAAAAAACAAAGATAAGAGCCGGCTCTCTCTCTCTCCCTCTCTCTCTCTCTTTCTCTGTCGGATCATGAAACGAGCCGTTGATTCGCCTCGGCTCCCCGGGAGCTTGCGGAGGAGGCTGATTGCTATCTGCGCCGCTCAAGTCAAAACGGATGATTGCTCGAGTTAAGGAGCGATCCCGCGGTCTTGACCGCCGCGGCGCTTCGGACGAAAATTCCATGAATTTAATTAGCTGACAGCCCTAGAACTTGGGAGCGCGATGCGATACGCTGCCACGCAGACGGGCTCTTTAATTAAGCGAGCGCAGGTGCCACGCTCGCGCGTTTTGCAATTCGCGGCAGATATTCACGCGGTTGCGAGGGGAATAGAACAAATTTATTGATTAAAAAATTATTGCGCGCGTTTTGAAAATGTCTCTTTTGCAAGTATAATAAGTGAGATAAATATTGATTATTAATGTTGGCGTTATTCCAATACGAGATTAAGCTACTTTAATTAACTCCTATATTTTTTCATTTACAATTAAATCTGAGTTATGATTATTTTTGTAACGTAAAAGGCAAGTATTAGTTTTAAGGAAATTGCTTTTTCATAAATATGGATGTTTTTCGATAAAATCGCGACGGTACTCGATTGTACGAATGATAATTATACTTTGATTTTATTTTTGTTATTCAGTCAATAAAATTTTACAATTTTGCAATTAGTGAGGAAGCCAGTAGACAAAACTATCTAAACATCGATTAATAAATAAATTATTACTGAAAAATTGATGCATTGTGATCGTTACGTTCCTTTTACCTTCAAAAGAAATTTCAATTATAAGAAGAATTAGAACGTATATAACTTTAAGATTTTACACGTTACCGACGAACAATAAAACTTTCATTTACCATGTTAATGTTTTTCTTAAGCCTCGAATCAATTGCTCAACGCAGAAGCAACTGTTATTTAGAAAATAATTTTGGATAATTGACAAACAGTTCCGACGAACTCTTTGCCGCAAAACATTTATTTTTTCGGGAATACCTCGCATCGTTCCTAAAATGCTAGCGTCGGGTAAAAGAAAAGAAAAAGAACAAGAATTTCCTCCGCCTCCCGTTGCTTATTATCGGAGATCGCGCGATCGACCGCGGGCCGAGTGACGCGCCGCAATTCGGTGGCCCCCTCCGCGCGTACAAAAAAAAACTACGAAAGCTATTAGTGTATCCGACCGCGTGGCCCCGCTCCTCGCCAATTCGTTCAAATGCAAATATTTTCTTTTCGCAATTTCTATATCCAATTTCCTCCGAGGGTCCGCATCCTATCTCCGTTACTTTTCTCCAAGGCGCGCGTTTGTGCCTCTCATTTCTCGATGCGATCGTGTAAATTGTTTATCGCGAGAACGTAATCTCCCATTCTTATCGATGTATTTTCGTAGCGACTCGTGAAAAATTTCGGCTCGTGTCTGCGTTATTTTCACAGAGGGGCAATACTTACGGCTGTTTTTGAAAATCTTCGTGCCATTATGTAATCTGCTCTTCTTTGTAACGAGCGCTGTGTTATCGAATTAGTCTAAATAATGCATGCGCAAGCCTTTTTGTTCAGGAAATTATGAAGCGTTCGTTCTGCACATCTATACTACTATGTGCTCCTTATTTAAAAAAAACTGCATTGTGATTAATCGAAAAGTGCAATTTACAACTTCGCCCTGAAAAAGTATTAATGATTTATAAAATTATAAAAATTTATTATGAAAAAATAAATAAAACAAGGTAAAAAAAAACAAAAAAATGTTAATGATTGTGAAAGTTGCAAATGAAATACAAAGAAGTATCAGTTCTTTTTTATTTTTTAATTGCCTTGAAAAAAGGGAATTTGGTACTTCCAGTTGCAGCAAAGGTAGGGAACTATATGTGTTTGATAAAAAGGATGATAATATCAGCATCTGTATTATCGAGAAATGGTCACATATTCTTATATAATATATTGCTTATTTTAGTTTTGAGATTTTAACTTTAATTACAAAGCAAGCTAAACTTATTTTATTGTATGTAAACAGTTTATTTAGTTTACAATAAGATTAAAAAAAACTAAATTCTGTGATTATCTTGTTTGCAAATTAATTGTAATTATAGATGGTCATAGTAAATAACAGTAGTAGATTGATTTTTATTAACAATTTAATGTTTTTTTTAATTTATAAACAAAAAATAAATTTATTCAGCCCTACTCTTTATTCCATTTTCTACTCTTCTGTGGCACTCCATTTCTTGAATTGGGTTGACAGGTACAATGGGATGATCATAGGAACCCCCAAGAAGATCACTCCATGCATACACTTTTCCTATAACACGTACATTATTTTATAAATATAATCAATTCATTCCTAAAAGTTAATTGGTTGGATAAATGTAACACAGGAATGTGGACACAATAGTGACCATAAGCATTTTGCCTAAAGCGCGGCTAAAATGTAATGCTTATTTTAATCAGCATATTATTTTTATAATGGAGATATTGTAAAACATGATCCAGGATGAAATTTTACAAAAAACTTTAGAAACGTTCAAACATGTACGGTCTAAAGCGTAATTTGATTTAGGTTAATTTCAATATAGAAAATTAACAAAGGGTTTTTGTGTTATTTTGAAGGGGTTTTATTTTCCTTGTATGTATGATTTGAAAATAAAAATTTGTTAATGTTATTAAGGTTTTTTTAATATTATTATATATTCTTTTGTATGAACAATACTCTTTCATATTAAATCATAAGATTCATAACAATGTAATAGATTATGGAGCTTATGTAAATATTAATTATGGAAATTCAAGTCATATAACAATGTCTGAAAATTGTATTATTTCAAATAGACTTATGATCAGTACCTTTGGAATTAAAAAGGTTAGATTTATTACTTGCAATTTTAGTATTATTCGGGACAAATACTCACAAGAAAACTTATTCTCACTCTAGGTTTACTAGCTGTAAATGTAATTGTTTTTTGACTGTTTTTTAAAAGAATCTGATTATTTGATTTAAGAACTGTTATTCCACGATTAAGAATCATTTTGAATAATAATAATAATAATAATAATAATAATAATAATAATAATAATATGAATTATTTTAAAGAAAACTGTTTAATTTGACCGAGACGTTAGAATAAAAGTGAAGGTGCAAAATTGTAGAGTTGAGATGGCGAATATCTTATCTTGTATGACTTATCGTGAAACTGATGATACCAGGTAGATATAGATAAGGTTTGCATGTTCGCAAAAAGTAAAATTTAATCAGTTTTGCAATTCTATGACTTGAAGATGTTTGCGGTTCAATGAAATTACATCAAACATTGAAAACAATATTGCAATATGGTAAGTATATGAAGTTCAATTTTGATTAATTTAACGGTGGGTCTATTCGCACATAAATCCATGTATTTTACGTTGATTTAACCAATAACCCAATAACCCAATAATCCAATAACCCAAGTACCCCTGCAACCGAATTTGCATTTACGTGGATATATGTGGATTTAAGATTTACATGGATTTAACCAATAAACCAATAAATCAATAACCCAATAACCCAAGTACCCCTGTAGCCGTATTTGCATTTACGTGGATATACGTGGATTTAAGATTTACGTGGATATACGTGTATATACATTGATTTATGTTGATTTTTGTCTTATATCCACGTAAATCCACGTAAAATACGTGGATTTATGTGCGAATAGACACACCGTTAATTTAAACGTTTTTGATGTCAATGAATTAAGACTTATAAATAAAAAATTTAAGCTAGTAAACTATCTAACATGCACAAAAAGGTACTTTGTTTTAAAATGAACAAAACTTTAAAGTTTTAAATTCTTATGCATACTAAATTTATAGTGTTTTAAAATTAGTCTGCCACTGGACGCCATTTGTTAAGGTTGAGACTGCAATAAATTGGAATTATCAATGGTACTGCGGATATAATGAAACCATGTACCAATTTTTCCTGTTAAAAATAAGATTCTGTTAATTTTTGCTTCTAACAATATTATCAATGCTTCTATTAATTCATACAAAAATAAAAAAAATCTAAAAATTTAGAATTTTTGTATATATATATATACGTACATATAAATAAATGTGTGAATATGAATATATATATACTCATGTACATATATTGCAATATATTTAAAGAATTTATAATTTTACAATATACTTTATTTTACAACAAAATTTAAAAGGTATTCATGAGCTGTCATCTTCGCGAAAGTCATACTTATTTGCGAGAGACTAAAACACAAGATCAAACATAACCTAACATCCTACAACTGAAAAATCGATATCATTTTGACAAATTTGTAAAAAGAAACTACTCAAATATTTCACAGTAATATCAAGAAAATATTTTCAGTTTAATATCTGTACATCACATAAAATATCATAAAATCATTTGTATTACGTAATAATCGATTAGCAGAAGATTGCACAAAATTCTTACCGCAAAAGAGATTCGCACTCGGGGTTTCGAAGCGATGAAGGTGGCTGTGCGGGCTGGCTGGCTCGCCACGCTCACGATTTTTGGGGCGATCTTCGCCACATTTTGAATGCCGTACATTTTGTCTACTTTTGCCTTTTACGAAAACCACAACGTCTAATCCTCTTTGTCGGAAGGTATATCCGTCAAAGCGGTTCGGAGAAAAACGATGTTGCTGGGGAAGCAGTCGTGAAGGAACTAGGAATACGCGAGTCATTGAACTACGCAACTTTGCAGTTCATTTGTTGAAAATTATGTAGAAATAATTCATATATACCTATTTGATAGATTCTTTAGAAGTTAATAAAACTTATTTGATGTTTTATTTTTTATTTTATTGATTCTAACTAATTATGTCTTCGATGAAAAAAGTTTCTTTGACTCGCGTAGTTGTGAAAACTGTGAAAAGCCTATTTGAAAAAGCTTTAAATTATTGACCGCTTTCATGTTATTGTAAAACTTACAAAGAAACGTTAAATGTATTTATAAATATTAAAAAATTATTTAATAATTCACCTAAGTTTAAAACGATCATTTATAAGTTGAGCTATTCATTTATATATAATTTAATAATCATGATATAAATATAATAATAATTAAGATTATTTATAAACTAATTATGAGTTGCTCAGATCAGCTATATACAAATATTTTATTTAGCCATTAATGATTATGTATACGAGATCAAATGTATAGAATAAAAATTAAATAGAAATGTTTATTTAACGAAAATGGTTTAAATATTTATAATAATTGAATTAAATTTTTATTAGTATAATATAAGAAATATTTTAAAAGAATATTTGTAAATTAAATGAAATAAAAAAAACTAAAAAAAAAACGTTTTGGTAAAAGTATTGAATGTAAACAAGGAAGTATATTGCACCTATAAGTTTGAAAGCAGTTTGTCAATCGCAATGAATCTGCTCACGAGAAATCGAGGGAGGAGAATAGAAAGAGAGAGCGATATGTACCCTTTTTATTGGGGTCATCCGAGCCCACAGATACAACACCTACGTACACGCACACAAGCATCGGGTTTTGATTCATAAGGTTTGTTCGGATGGGTAAAAGTGACGTCAGTTGAATTGTCCGGGAAATTCAATAGTATATTATGCACCATGGGAGGAAAAATAAAGAATGTCTCAGATCGCATGTAATTGTCACCCGAGGCGAAGCCGAGGGCGATAAACATGCGATCTGAGGCTTTCTTTGTTTACTCCCATGGTGCATATGCTATTTTTCACCACAACCGAGTTGAAATTACCGCATTCTCGTTACGCCGCCGGGAGAGAATGTAGTACTTTTAACGCGGGCGTGGTGAAAAAGTATTGTTTTGATATTAATAAATAATAGCTTCCTTATTGTGCATTATACAAGGTATGATATACATTTATACTTAGATACTTATATACGATCCTTTTGTGTATAGAACATATCGTTCACAATTACATAATGTATATACTAGAAATATTTTGTTAAAACCCAAAGGGAAAGGAGCCTTAGCATATATTGCATATTACAATAGAGTACAATCAACGGGTTTTGTTAAAATATTATTGGGAAAATGCTTATTGAAAGAGTCAGTCAATCAGCCCCACCTACAGATCATATCTATAGATCATAGTATATAGGTGATGATGCTGCGCGTGACGCAAGCACCCCCGCGCCGCCGAGCGAACGCACTCGAGCTCTCGCGCGAGCCATCTTCGCGAGTGCATATCCCTAGGGTGCATTCGAATGTAAACATGGCCGCCGGTGTATTGGGCGACGATCAGTTAGACGAGTACTTGCGCGGCAGGAAGAAGGCCGAAGTGATCCCGCCTGCGAGCACGTAATGAGCCCTCGGGATAATGCTCAGCAAGCACCCAGGTAAAGCGCGCCCTGGTCAAGTGTCGCGCCCGCGCTCGAGCCGCCGGAGCGCCTGCAGGCCGCCTGCCCCGTCGCGCGCGAGCTCCTGCGAGTCGCGGAGGTAAACACCTGGAGAGCTGCGCGCGGCTCCGGACGGCTCGGCCCCCACCGTCGGCGGGCGCAGCGTAACGTCGCGACGCCCACGCGAGGCGCATATTGGTGTGTATCTCGACGCTCGGCCGCGGGCGCGCGCCTCGCTGATGTAGGTCGGGCCGAGAGCTGTTGGACCGCAGTTGACGTGCGCGCGCGGGGGAACGGGGCATCGAGTGATCGCGAGTGCAGGGAGCAGATATGCCGCGGAGCTGGGGCGGGCTCGAGCCTCCCCGATCGGTCGGCTCGGCAGCGCATCGTCCCAGCTGACGGACGACGGAGCCGGGCTCAGCCCTTCCCCGCGGCGACGCTGGCCACTTTCCTGAGCCAGTGTTTCTCTCTCTCTCTCGCGTGTCTGGCGTTTCGGTCGCGATCAAGTGTCGCGCGCGCGCCTGGTGTTGTGGGTGGATATAGACAAGTGCTCCGCGAAGTCGCGGTCCCCGTGGGCCGCGTGCAGTGCGCGACGACGATGTGCGCGTCGACGCCCGTCGTGCTGGGTGTCTAGGAGAGCGAGTGGAGAGTTTACACCATGTAATGGAACAAGTTTTTATTCTTTATATTTACGAATTTACGATTGAGATCTATCACTTTGCCCCGTATTCATATCCTCTTTTGTGAATCGATAATTTTTGTTTGAACGCCGTTTCCCATTGATTTTCCGCCGTGTTTATGAATTTATTCGATGATTGCCCGCTCCACCTTTCTTCGATTAGACTCACGGGAATACTTATATAGCTTGTAAGACTATTGGAAAACCCACCATACTTTACTTTGTACTCTAGGCTTTAATATGTGTCCTTAATATTATTGATTTCGTTTTATTGAGGTATGCAAAATTCAGTTGTCAATTAAAATTTGTTAGATTAATATATTGTTAGAATGTCAATTGAAAAAATGCTTATTCAAATTTTTTAATTATTGAATATCACCAATTAAATCAGTGTAGTAAATATTTGAGATTCTTGTAGCCTTTATGAGACAGACAGTTTCTATAAATATTTTAAATGCATCTTTTTGTAAAATTTATTGTACCCTTTTGTGATTTTATCTTGTCATATATATTGCTTTTGAATCTTTATACTTTTTTAGGGTCTGTTCAGCCTACCAAGATAGTTTGCTTTTTGTATTATTTTTAAATATTTGGATTAAAGCTTGTTTGACAAGATAAATGTGTGACTACACGTTGGTCTCTTTGTTTATATTTTATGAGGAAGTATATTGTAAGGTTTTAGTTTTGAGATATGTTATAGTATTATTATTAATCCAGCTATGGCCTTAAAACTAAAGAGTGATAAAAACTAAAAGTATTAAGTAGTAGGTATAAGACTGATTTATAAAACAATTTCCAAATGTGAGAATATTTCATTTTTATGCAAGATTATTATACTTTTTATCACAAAGTAAGGTAAACATGTAAAAGAAACATTCCAATGAGATGTGCCAATATCAAGTTTTTTACTTTCTTTTTTTTTTTAATTTTTGATACTTTAAGAAATTATACTCGAAAGTGAATATAAAATATATTTATCGAATTGATTTCCATTAAAAACTTTCCTTTTATAGGCTGGTGTCTGGGTAAGAGATGAACGTTTTCCGGGTCTTAATCCCGTGTGCACTGCATCGCAGTGGCGAAAGTGGAGTTGGTGGAGAAGCAGACAGCAGCAGTGGCAGTTGCTGGTTCACAGGAAGAGGACAGAACAATGATTCACGTATGACACATAGAATGGGAGCATCCGCCTCTTCGAGCCTTGTGCCCATCGGAGGAGATTCGGTGCAGGCAGCCCGGCTCTCGGCCTCCGGAAATTCTGATCCACTGAGTATAATTGTCAGGTAAAGGGAAATAAATGATAAATTTAAAAAAAAATTTTATTTTTAGATTTATTTTAAAATGCATTTAATTTAGGATTTGAAACTTAGTTCATGAACTTCACACATATAAGCTGTTGCCAGCTTTACTCCTTGAATGTAATCAGTGATTGAAATAGATTCTGTACTCAAATGATGACAATCATTTGGGCCACTAAAAAATAATTTTTTGATTATTATTTGTTACGATTTAACTTTGATACTATTTTAACTGTACCTTATTGGCATTACAATCATATTACTGGCAGGGCAAGCCATATAACATGCTGAAACTGCAGGTATTGTTTTACCTTCAGCTACATAAATAGGAGGCTTTCCATATACCTGTAAATGCATAAAAGTCTCAGTACGATATCATTATGTAATACTATCAAAAGTTTTTTTTGCTTTATTTGTAAATCTGAATATCATGAAATATTATTACTGTTTTAACAGCAGCAGCTGCTGCTTTAAAGTGATCTGATGTTGGATCTTCTTGCCAAGGATTGAAAGCTTTTTTTAGTTTTAAATTATATGTATTAGCACTTTTATAGCGCTCCCAGAGTTTTGCAATTTGTCTTTTAAACTGCTCATAAACTGTATCAACCTTCTGGTTAGGTACTAAGCGAGCTGAAAATACTGCTGCAATTCTATTAAGCATTTATTTCCTTTTTATATTATTTAATTATTTTGAAAACCGATTTATTAGATTAAAAACGTGCTAACTTATTGGGTATTGAAGAGCAGTCATCTTTGTCTGCAAGGGGTGATTTAATGTGAAACGCATGTACAGAAAAACTTGGTAAACAAGTTTTATGCATAACAAGTCTAGATGGCTTTTCTTTATGGCAAAAAAATGCTACACCAGTTTCTTTTTTAAGATCTTCAATTGGGCAGTATTCTTTTTCACAGCGTCTTAAGTCCAATTCAGTGAATGGTCTTACATCTCTTGAAAACTAAATCGAACAAAGCTTATAAAATATGCAAATGTCAAGGCAAGATAAATATTATTTCAATAAAGTAATAAGTAATAAGTACTTCTGGTAGATCAAGATTTCCATGTTTATCTAGAAGTGATCCAACTATATTTAATCCATCCATAAGTGGTTGATTAAAAGCTCCACCATAAGTTCCACCATGAATTCTTTTATTTCCACAAAGCACATGTAATGAAAATAGAATAAGACCACGGCAGCTGTATTTCAAGCAAGGCATTTCATTTATCCGTTTATCAATTGTTAAACAAACGTATTCTACATTGCTGAAAAAAATGCGTTTGCTTCTAATGGCATTGAATAAGCTTTTGCTGCAAGACTCTGAGGTTGCCTCTATTAAAAATTTAATGTTTACTGGGATTTCAATTTTAGCCTTCTTGTAAATCTTTAGGGCATTGAACCAACATAACAAAGGAGCTTTATTATCTGAAACACCGCATCCATACAATCTTCCATTTTTTTCAAGTAATTGAAAAGGAGACTGGTTATCGCACCCTGTGCTTTCAGGAGACAAAGTATCTGAAGAATTTACATTTAGTTCATTGAAAAGTATGCAAAATTTATCGTCATTATCTTTAATCATTAGTCGTCCAAACCTATGTTTCCATAAACACATATAGTTTTGCATTCTTCATTTGTAAATAGATTTGCAAATAGAACCGGTGGGAGATCTGTGTCATCTTTGCTGTTCCCATCGACTACATCAATGACAGCTCCAAGATCTTCCAATGTTTTTGCGCAGTATTCAAACTGGTTAAAGTGTTAAAAGTTAATAAATTCTCCCCTGTAACACTTAATTACCAACTATTACCATTCTTATAATTTCTTTATGGTTATCAGAAGGATTGAATATTGATGGTATTGAAACAGCATGTTTCAAGTCGTCTACTATTTCCTTTTTGTGTTCATCAATTAGTTTAAATAATTCTGGAATCTTAGTCAATGGTGATATTCTTTCATCATCTTCAAACTCCATCTTTAATGCTTTGTGCACATAAATATAAATAATATAAATAAAATGAATATTTGGAAAAATGTCGGTTTCAATTTGACTGACAAAGAGTATACTGAGTATATGTTCACATCATTCAAAACCAACTTCATTAACATTTACATATAGAAATGAAAGGATGATATTTAATTGATGCGCGACTAACCGTACTGTAATATTTACCAAGCATCAATGAATTTTGCACAGTGATGATTGGAATTAAAATACATTTTAAAATCACGCCTTCAAAAAACTTCTGTATTTATTTAACTTTATTATTTATTTACTTTTACATTTTATTTAAAAATGTTAAATTATAAAATTGCTGCATTAGCATACGAAATGAAGTAAAAACAGTAGAAAGCTTTTAAAAGCATCAGCGTTAAAAGATACTAAATTTACTGAGCGCCATTTAAACATTTTTAAAATTTATTAAAAATTTAAAAAATTTAAAAAATTTAAAAAATTCCAAAGGCTAAAACGCTGCATTTGATTTCAGAGAGCGAAAGAAGCGCGTGACGGGATTCGCGACGCTCCGCAAGAAGTTCATAAGGAGACGGAGGTCGTCCAAGGCCTGCGACCACGGGCGGATGATACGCGAACTGGTGTCGACCTGGAGCCCCCTCGAGGCGAGCGCCCTGCTCGAGGAGTACGAGGCATTGGCCGCCCTCAAGGATCTCCACGTGCAAGCGGAACTAGCGCGACCGCCCGCCGCCACCTTCAAGCAGGACCTCTCGACCCTCTACGACTACAAGTACTGCACCGACGTCGACCTCGTCTACAGGGGCGCCTGCTTCCCCGTTCACCGAGCTCTGCTCTCCGCGCGATGTCCGTATTTCCGCGACCTTCTTGCTGGCTGCCCCGGTCAGTACAGTTTTCTTTGTAACTTCAGCAGTGAGGAAAAACACTTTTTCTTTTGTACATAACTTTCTAATGTTGAGCAGAACTAGTGGAGTAATTTGTACTGACATTTAAATAAAATTATTTATTTATTAATAATTTAAAGAAAAATAAATTAAATTTGGAAATGCGGGATTTTCTATTTACAGTAAAAATGGAAGGGATATTAAAAGAAAATCTAGTTATAGAGAAGAGAAAAGAGGGGAGAGGTTTTGGTATTTCATTTAAAGGCATACTTTTTATATTTGACATTCTTGTTTAAAGGTCAGTGTAAGATGTCTAGATTGGTTCTACTCGATATTACAAATTCTTATTTTAAAAATTTTTGTTTCTGTAAGAAAATTGCTGAAACATTATTTATTTATTTATTTATTTATTTATTGTTTGACGGGCTAAAAACCCTTGTAATTACAAAATAGTACATTTCGATACAAGTGCGAGAATGTGATTTTTAGCCTCGTATGGCGTTTGCGCACGAGCGAAGCGAGTGC
>JAXIUT010000243.1:0-33279 GCA_035586675.1 Eurytoma californica | reverse complement strand
CCCCCCCCCCCCCCCCCCCAGCAGTACTTTCAGCCCGCTAGAAAAAAAGTATCAAATTATCGAAATCAGATTCTGATAATAAAAAGCACTAAAAATAGGAATTTGTATCAGTGATAAAAAAGGCAAAATGGCGCAGATAGCGTTCTAGCAACGAAAGGTACAAAGACGTATCAAGCGTTTCGTTTTAAAAGAATGAATAACTAGTTAATTTAATCTATTAAAAAGTAACCTGTTTCTTCATAGTGGTGGTGCCGTTCGCTGGACAGTGACAATTTAGCTGCGCTGAAAAGGGCTTGAGACAGGTTGATTCTAATGCAGCAATGAAATTAAATTAAATTTTAAATAATTACTAATTTATTTATTTACTTTAAACTAAATATTATTTTTACTATAATTTAAAAAATAAAAAAACTAAATTTATAAAAATAAAAAATATAAAAGTAATTTAAAAAATACAAAAAACTAATTCTATGAGACAAAAAGCTAAATCAAGGTTGGGTATTATTAATGGAACAATGTAAAACATTTTAGAATTCGGTTATTACACAGACGTTATTATTAACTAAACTAACTTTATGCTCGCAATAAATACAACAATCTGTATTTATCACAATTTATATCAGTTAATTGAACAGAAATGAGAGGTTGATTGCTGGTTCAACACAAAATAACTCACGGCCAGATTCCCAAATACATTAATATCCATTCTATTTTCATTGATTCATCCAGATTATTATAAATTAATGCAATCAATTTGATAAATCTATGGTTTTCCTGTAAAACTAGAACAATAAAATTAATATAGCGATAATTATGCTATAATTCGCAATTGCTACATTAAAAAAAACTAAAAACGAACTAAATCTATTAAAGCACTTTGCTTTGCATTATCTTTGATTGCCTCAAGCAGCTTAATTCACCGTTCAAATCAATTCTTTCCTCCCCTATTCCAATATCCACGCTCACTGCGGCCAAATAAATCGCGCCCGATCGCGTAAACACCCGCCATCCATTCCTTAGCGGAGCAAAGGAGGCGCGCCGAGACTCGAGCCGTGTACCTCGCCTTCCCAATAAGAGAACCGCATCGGCATGCTAACGTGAGTACAAGTCGGTGCTCGATTCCTCGGGCCCGGTGACAAGGGCAGTCGCGCGCGGAATTAGCATGGCAAAGGGGGACGCCAATTTGGAGGAGAGCGCGATAAGCGCGATGCCCCCGCGAAATCCCTTAATTGTGCAAAAGAGTGGGGAAGGGGGAGTCGGAGCGCTTGGGCATAATGAGCCGCGAGCGGTTGCCTTCGTGCCTCGCGGCGAAGTCGCGCCGTTTATAGACACAAGTCCCCGGAGCGCAATTACCAGGACCCCGCGCACACTCGCCTCGGTATATTGGGAAAACGAGCTTTTCCTAGACGCACACCTGGTGCATTTTAAATGTTGATTTAAGGATCTCGTTATAGCGGCGGTTGGGGGCTCGTGTCGCGGCAAAATTGGCTTGCGGGATGCGCTGACGCGACGACTCGTTCGTATAAGAGGCTTGGCTCGCAACCTTTTCAATAATTGATTATTTCAGCGGATTGAATATTTATCAACGGAAATTTTTGGTAAACATAACTGATAGGCAACAACGTAATTTTTCAATAGTTCAAACTATTTATCAAATGTAAATCCAGCAAGATTTCGGTACTAGGCGTATGATGTAAACATACGATTTATAGTGATCAAGGATCGATTTTGAGCGAGGCAAAAAATAATTGAATGTGAAAATTTTTAATAATAGGTACGTTGGCTAACATTAGCCACCATTTGTTGTGCTGAATATTTGAATAGATGATCAGTATTTGCAATTGAACCGTAAAAATGATTTTTCTTCTTCAGAATTTTGACTTGTGTAATGTTAACTTTCAGAATTGAATTGTGTAATAAAAGAATACGATCCCATAAAATTTTCTTAAATAAATAAGTCTATCGAATAACGTTTATGAAGTGCATATTTTGTCCAATTCACTATTTCCGTAAACCAACGAAACGATATGCGGAATTATGCTAAATATTTTCGTTGAATTTCACCCATCCAGACTGAAAATGTAAATAAAGTTATAAATATAGCAATAAGTATGCAAAATTATAATCAGCGAGTTCTACCCAGAGCTTCTAACTTAGCATACACAGGAACTGCATGTGCGTAACACGTTTATGACCGGAGCACGAGCGGGCGGACGCGCAAGCGCGTCTCGCCCGGCCGCGTTTTTCCAGAAGCCCGCGAAATTCATAAAAAGCGGGATGTGCAATCAGATAGGCGCGTTCACGACTCCTGCGCACAATGAGCCTCGGACCAAGGAGCGCGCGGACGAAAAAAAGGCGCGGCGCGCACTATGCGCGCGTTTTTTCTTTTTTGCGGCGATTAAACCGCCGCGCTAAATTTGCATGAGAATCGCCGCGCGCAGCCCGGGCTAACTGTCGCGGGGTCACGGCGCCGCTTCCCGCGCGCAGCGTTAGTAATAACAGTAGCGAGTCGTGGCGGTGCAGGTAGCAGCGAGGCTGCCGCGCGGAAAAAGACGCGACGCGCGAGGCACGAGGCGATAATAATAAGATAAAGAGGAGCGCGGAACACGGCGGTCATCCTGCTCGCGAGAGCAACGAGGGCGAGCGCAACTTGCATGGAAAACTTGAGTATGCGCATAAATGATATGAACAGCCGCGAGCGATGTTTGCGCGTGTGCTCGTTGAATTAAATCTATCGATGATAATAAGGCTCTTAAGTGGGTGTTGGAGATTATGAATGCAAAGATGATAATTGCTGTGGGTTCTTCGGGTGTTACGATTACTTTTTATACTGGGTTACATATACGAATTGTTACAATAAAAGACAAGTACTGGAATGCAAATGAGAATAAAACATTCACGATGTGTTATATAAATAAAATTAATTCAGACTCATAATGATTCGTTTTTTTTAGCAATTGTTATCTGTTGTTTCATCAAGAGTATCAAGACTACGGGACATTTCACATTTTAAATATTAACAAACATTCAAAATGTTAGCACAACTCTTAATAAAGAAAAACTGAATAAAAAACACAGGATCGATAAATTTGTATTATTTAATTATAACCTCACGAAAGTAAATTAATTTTAGATATCAATCGATTTTCTCAGCCATATATATAATAAAAATATTCTTTTATATAATAAAAACGTTATATTAAAAACGTATACGTATTAATTTCTATTACAAAAAAAAATTGTCTAAAAACTTATTCACCTTGAGTTTTATACTAATTAAATACACAATTGAAAGAACACTTGATGAAACGTAATAAATCGAAATGATATCCAATATTGTGAAAATTGTTTTTATGATTCGTCAGATATGTCTACTAATGTTTTTGAATTGAGGGAAAACATACGGATAAGAGAATTCAATTAAGTAAACGAATAAAAGTTAATTATAACATTAGTAAATTGAATATGACTTCACACCAATTAGTTCGAATGTATTTTTAAATTATTATTTACCTTATAAATCATGATTATACAACAGTTTACAATGCTCAAAAATAAAATTATAAGATAGATATTTAAAAATAAACTACGCAGTTTCTTCAACATTGAAAATTAGTGGACTAAAACTGTATATATTAATATTACTATACCATGGAACTCTTGTTAATATAATTACGATTGAACATTTGTTTACATTTTGCTGAATACGTAACAAATTCAAAACAAGGCAACAAGTAATTCCTAATCTACTCAACTATCAACAACAATGCCATTTAAATGTAAAGTATTTTGATCCCTTAAAAGGCATAAAATATCACGCTCGATTCGTTTGGGGTTGTCGGATTAACAAAATTTCAGAATTATTCTTGGTTTGCGGCAGACAACAAAAAATAATACTCTATTTCTAAAATAGAATTCGTTCCGCTCCCCAGGTAAATACGAAACGCGCCGCATCTAAGCTGTTTCAGCAGCTTCTCGAGACTTCCGACAGGTATGATCATTAGTCATGGCAACCTTTCAAAATATTATCCGATGTTACAGAACAAATTTGTTCTGCTTTCCAGTTGTACACAATTTCTACGAATAGCAACTTCACGAGACTCCCAGCGAAAATTAAAATTATGCCGTCTTTTAAATAAAAAACGAAATGCAAAAAGAAATGATAGTTATAATTACAATAATTTTTCCTAGTCACAATTCATTTAAAACAATGTTCAGACTTAAATTTATTTAGATTATCTTATGGTTGTCCAACCAAAATTGAAGTCTTTTTTATTATAAAATAAAAAAAAATGATCTTTATAAATGTATATAGTGTAAACACTAATTTTTAAATCCGAAAAATCTATAGCTTAATCAATTTTTTAAAGAAAATTCAAAATAAGTATAATAATTAAAATACGTATATAAAGAGCGCTTACTTGTATGTTTACTTCAAATTGTAGAGATGTTCAGTTCAGTTTTCGTAAAGGTTATGCCATCTATTTTAAATGTGCTGAACTTTTAACTACAATTCAGTAAATAGATTTCTACATTATCATCCATCTTATTAAATTCATTTTTAATACTGTTTTATCCACCGATTTCTACTTTATCAACCTGAAAAAGTAAAATAGATTTAAAAATTATTTTGTGAATAAACTAATTGCAATATTGAAAGTAAGTAATATTTAGGAAATATTATATTCAAAAAGGGTGGGAAATTACTAATTTACTATGAAGAAACAAAATAATATAACGCAAATAATTTTTATTATTCACTTTATTAACCAGTCATTTATTTTACAGTTAGCCAAATTAAACAATCTTAATGTCAAACATATCAAACGTTATCTTTTAGCAAGCGTTTTCCGATTCGATACCAATTATTTTCTAAAGAAGAAAAAGAGAAATTTATCTATATTAATAAATTTGAATCGAATTATGTATAAATGTTAATGATAATATTTGACATTCTAAAACTGTGTGAATATTCTCAATTGAAAGAAAAGGAAATGTTACATATATAATAACCACTGAATATTACGATAATGTGAAATTTCTGTTGCATGTCATTAAAATTCCACGAATGAGGCTATAAAAGCAGTTAAGTCGATAAAGTTGATTTTTATGAGCTAATCAATTATGTACACTCATTTTTAATTACTTAAGTTCAATTATCGGATAAAAAAGTTAATTTTTTATAAATTTACTCGAACACATATTACAGTTCAACAATTATCAACAAAAAAAAAGAATTTAAACAGAAAAATACAGTAAGAATGGAAAATAAACATAGTTCGTTACAATTGCTTGGAACAGTTTTCTCAAGAAGACCAGCTCTTTCACTATAGTCCAGCAAATAAAAAAAAGAAGCAAATGAGCAAATAGTCGCACAAAAATAACATGGCAGGCGTCGAAGTTAAATCAGAGAACTCGGCAAATACATTACGAATTGACACAGGGCAAGCGCAAGATCGCAATCGTGTGACATGAGCGGCGAAGCTCTGTTTGTCCTGGCCGGTAAAATGACATTTTTCTGAGCGTAAATACACGGCGCATGCCGGCGTAACGCTTGCTAGCCTGTCATGTACGACGCAAAAGGGTGCTAGACAAATATTTTCCCCCAGTGTTTCCGCTATGGTTAGCCGCTCGGCTCGTCACCTTAATCCCACGCCGATCAACAGTCATTCTCGATTGGGGCGAAAGTTTGGGAAGTCGAATATCTGATCGTACTCGGGTTGGATCATAAAATTTAAATTACTTTTAGCGGGGTTCGACGCACTATCTCTGAAAATGGGTAAGTATTTTTTTCAGTAGCGAAACCAAGCAATTTTATTGCCTTGCAAAACGTCCGGTAATTTTTTTCTTAATTGTAGGAAGAACATTGCTAATTTCAGTGTTATGCAGAGTGTGTGGAGATATATCGTACGGAAAACATTACGGGGTTTACAGTTGTGATGGATGTTCTTGCTTTTTTAAAAGATCCATACGCCGACGGGTTATATATACGTGCATAGGTATAATTACGTACACACTAATTTTAGAAGCACTAATTTTATTTCAGTTTAATTTAATGAATAACAGCTCTTTACGAAACGAAACAATTCTGTTTCAAATTGCGGACTTGTTTTCTAGCAGGAACTGGAGCATGTGTAGTCAACAAATCTCGAAGAAATTGGTGCCCTCATTGTAGGCTTAAGAAATGCTGTGCTGTTGGAATGAATAGAGAAGGTAAGCAATTGTTCGTCAGATTTATTATAAATTCTTATAATAGTACGTGGGCTACATTTACTTGTTGTTTATTAAATCTGTGTCTTTATAATAATTTAATAGACTATTTTTATAAAATATATTTTCTTATTTTGTTATAGCTGTACAGCAAGAACGAGGTCCACGATTTAAATCCAAAGCATCTGTACGTGAAAAATTGTATAACAATTCTTGGAAATTTATTTCTAACATGAAAAATGAAAGATTTGAAAATAATCATCTAGTCCACGCAATGATTAATCCTCCATATAACGGTATGACATTTATAAGGAGTAACGATCAAGCGCATTTAAACTCAAGTAGTTCGTCAGCATTTACAAATAAACCGCTTCTATCAAGTATTATATATAATGGTACATTAATCTCCTAAAATATTATTCTTTAAAATATTGCATAGACTATCTAAATAATTACTAAGTACACAAATAAAAATTTGCAGGTGAAGCTGTTCAATATGAAGTTGCTGCTCAGCTTTTTTTAACAACGATTCGTAGAGCTCGTTACCAAAGAGAATTTCGTGCTATACCACTCGATGAACAAAATGCAATTTTGTGCAAAAGTTGGGCAGCCCTGTTTCTTCTTCACTCCACAACGTGTTCTTTCTTTTTCGATTATTTTCCAAATCATCTAACAACAGCTAACATTGGTATAATGTTCCTGATAACTGCACGCGATGCAGCTTCAAAACTACGACCTGACGAGTTTGAATTCTCGATGTTGGAGAACATTTTGATCTGTAGGCAAGGTAACTTGGTGTATTATTTTAAAAAACTACTAATTGTATCAGTGTATACACACGACAATAGAATAAAAATTATAAGCTATCAGATAATACTTATTAAATACTTCAATAGCTTGCTTATTTCAATTTAATTGGCATTTTATAATTTGAACACTATTATTTCGATTTGTACGATTTTAATTAATTATCTCATCTAAATAATATTTTTAGAATTGGCGCAATCACCTAAAATAGCGCAATTACTTACAAAGGGCCAAGAAAATGCCACGCAAACATTAGCACGGTATCTTCGGAGTTTTGAAAATCAGGAACGAAGGATCATTCAACTCTTACACCTACTTCCTTTACTCACGGCGTGTTGTCCAAAACAATTAGCACACGATTTGTTCACGCCAATTATCGGCAATGCTTCATTGGATAAAGTTATAGCTTCAATCCAATAAATTTGTTATTATTATCTAGTGACATACATACATTTTATGTATAAATTTGTGATCGGAATGAACGTACTATTTATCATGTATTAGCATCTCGTAAAGATAGAAAATTTGTAAATAATTTAATTTAAATTAGTAATTAAAATAATCATAATCACGCGATTATTGCATCTGTATTGTACAGTAAAAATACGTAATGACAATTTGAATATTTCATAATCAATATTCAAAGAATTATCCGAGAAAAAAATCGCAAAATAAAGTACTTTTCTTGCAATAACCATAAAAACTTTTTTCCTCGTAGTATCAGCACGTTTTATAAACTAACTGTATGATTCATGATTCAGATTACTAGCGAATGAGTTTAATATTCGATTGGTGTTCACTCTTTCTCCTCGTACAGTAGGTCCAAGTCAAGAACTTCTGATTAATTAGTTATAAAGTTTTAGTGTGATAACTCGTAAGAAATAGCTTTCATTGTAATTTGAAAAAATGAATATAAACATCATAATTTTCAAATTAATATTGTATGGTACAATTGCGCTTGCAAAAGGTATGTTAAAAAATAAATTGTGTTAATAAAATATGTATAATAAATAATAAAAATGCTTTAATGTATAATATTCTAATTAATTATTGCTCATGTTATCAGTAATACATAATTGTATATTTTACTCCAACTTAAATTATTACTTTTATAGGCGAAAATAGTAACAATCAGCCAGTAGTCGAGTATTACAATATTGATGATGATCAGTACGTATTTTTTTCACAAAAACTTACTTGGGACGAAGCAAGTATGGTTTGCGCAGCTCATAATGGAAAGCTCGCTATTCTCGATACTTTAGACAAAGCGACAAATGTGGCACATGCAATGGCAGACTCAAATATAGGTAATTTTTAAAGAATTCAAATACTTTGCAGCAGTGAAAATGAAAACCCGATTAAAACTTTACTTAATCATTGTATAGTAATGAGAGACGCATGGATAGCTGGTCGAAGATTTGAAATTACATGGCTTTGGACCGATAGTACGAATTTCACTTCCAGTGGATCTGTTATTCCCTCAGAGCCTGGCATTGAAAATTTTCCTCCATGGACTCGAGAACCCACAAGAAATAAAAAAGAATGTTTGGCGCTTGATAGAATGGCACATTCCAATCCAAGTTTCATTGACTTAGATTGTAGACTGCCAAAAACTTTTATCTGCCAAAAAAGTAATTTACATTTTTGTTGTTTTTTACAATAATATTTTGATTGATTATTTATTGATTAACTATTTTAGGATCACAAGATTCTTTGAATACTCCAATACCATCTAAGTGGATTACTATAGATAAAAGTATATACATACTATACCATGGACAACTTACATGGTCAGAGGCTGTAACATTTTGTCGTCAGCAGGGAACTAGACTCGCAGTCATTAAGAATCAAAATACATTAAACATCATAACTTCTTATATGATAAAATCTCGTCCAGGTATTGATTATTAGCTTTGTATTTTACCTAATAGTGAGACAAATTTAATTTTCTTATATTTAAAATACAACCAAATAACTTTTAATAGATTTTGAAAGTGTATGGGTTGGAGCTCATTATTCGTATGGACAATGGACATGGCTATCAACTGGGTCTGCAATAAGTCCTGCAAGCGATAAATCTGGTTTTCCACCGTGGCGATCTGGAAAACCTGAGAAAAATAGTGGTTGTCTGCTAATTGACAGACACTTAGATCGATATGCTGATTTTATTGAAGTGTCGTGTGATCGACAAAGAGATTTCATTTGCGAAGAATGTAAGTAGACCATTCAATGATTTAATATGTACATTTCTGTAATTTTTATGCTATCAAAATCTAAAGATCCGACGGAAGAAACAGAAGAATGGGAAAACCAACCAGTTAGATTTACTTACCAGAATGAAACTTTTGCGATTTATCCTATAGAAAAAACATGGGACGAAAGTCGACTGTACTGTCAAGAAATTGGCGGTTCTTTGGGATACGTGGATAATTTTAAGTTAGCACACACTTTAGTACTCGAAATGGGCGACCATCCTAAAGGTAAGTCCATAAAACTTCCTTTAATCATTTTTTTATAACTTCAATTAATTCGGTTTAACAAAATTTATCAGACATATCTCATCTTTGGCTTGGTGGAATTTATCGTACCAACGAAAGCGAATGGAGGTGGATTCATAATAACGAAGTGTTTCCTCCAAAGTCAAGTGAAAGTTATCAACCTTGGGCGGACACTTTAATGGAAACAGACGTATCCTCAGAGGATTTGTTATGTTTAAATTTAGATAAAACAGATCATTCTGAACCTCATATTTATGGATTAGATTGTGAAAGTAAACAGTCATTCGTATGTATTACGGGTAAGAATCGTTCAATTAATCAGGATAATTTAAATTATAACTTATACATTTAATAAATAGAACCTACACCTTGGTGCTAAAAATACACAGTAAAATAAAACAATTATTCTTTGTTATACACTAGATTGCAAAAGTCCACCAACAATAACAAATGGAGAATGGAAATGCGATGAAAATTCTGACGCCCATTCGTGCTCTCTCGAGTGCGCAAATAATTACCACTTAATGGGTTTAAACACAGCTACATGTTCTGCTGATATTGGATGGTACAATTATAATGAAGAGTTAAACCCACCACTTTGTTTAAGTTAGAAATAAAATCTTATTTCTTCACATTGATATATAGAATTATTTAAAGAAATAAAAATGAAAAATGTTATTGTACATTTTAGATATCAGCGACTATGTTCAACGGGTGGTGCGTGCTCTTAGTCAAGATATTCTCAAAAGCTCAGGCTATTATATTCTTTTGTCACACTCCAATGACAAAATACATTCTCTCTCTTTTGAATTTGTTGAAAAATTATTGAATATTTTCCCGTAAGTAAATTTTTAATTACTTATTATCATTTATTTAATGGAATTGCTAATTAATAGATTTTTTATAAAGCCTTAGCAAATATTTAAAAATGGGCATGTCGGATTGCTTTACACATCTACCGAATACTATTCCTTACGAACAAAATGATACATGTACTGCTTTAAAATTAATTAATATAGTCAAAACTGGTAATCATCAAGGTGAATCGGAGCATAAAAAATTTTCAGATTGGTCAAAAGAAATTATGAAAAATAAGAAAGAAAAATCAGTTGTAGGCAAGTGTAATTAAAAACAATACAGTTATAAATTTATATATCATACAAATTAATGTACAATCTTTCTTCTATTTTAGTTGCAATTTTAGATTCAGATGCAGCTGTGGAAAGTCAAGGAGTATTTGAACAATTAAAATCACAAGGTCATTTTGTTGTTGCAATAGGTTTAAAACATGACTGGGATAAACTCCTACCTCTTGTAACAATTGGATTTGAACAGCGCCCTAATTTATATTTATTCGATGAGCAAGAGTATACATTGTTTATTGATGAATTTAATCGTAAGCAATTAATTTCAATTATTTTGCTTTTTGATTTGCCATATTATGTAAATTTATGTTTTCAGAATTAAAAAACAAAACACAGAAAACATGTGCAGGTGTGTATGTTACAAAAATTAAGAAATACTTTTTCTAATGTATCATTTACATACGTAGATTCTCAGAGCGCTAGAGTATCAGAGACACCTGCATCTACTCCAGAAATTACAGCTCCTATAGAACCTGAAGACAATGGTACGTTTTCTATTGCTAAAAGTAATTGTTACACTTGATAGTAACTTATGTTAGGAAGTTGAACCAACACGAAAAAAACAGGAAGAACGTGCCAACCTGTAAGAACTTCATATTTTCTTCAAGTTGGATTTTACTTTTTCGTTAAAATAAAATTATAAGTAGATACTTATTAAATTACTGCAATATTTTTACTTATTTTTTTAAAACAAACTGAAGTGGTTCGTACGTTCTTCTAATTTCTCTGTAACTGACACCTTCCTACTTTAATTTGCCGATATATTATTACAGAAAATAAAACAGCAGAAAATGATACAATAGGTAATGAGTCATAAAATTTATCATCTTATTATAGATAAGATTTTATATGTCTAAATATTTATAAATTATTACAGCAACAAATTCTACAGAACAATTAAAAGCTACCGACCCAAAACCAGGTTAAAAACTAGTTCACATTATACTAATTCTTTTGCATTTTATAAAAAAAAGTAACAGTTAATACTTTGTATGAGAAATACCGATTACACATGAGAAACGTTTGCGTGTGCAAAATTGGCATTTCTCACACCTACTGTTAATAAATACTATTAAATTGCTGTCTTTTTTTATTTCAAATTGAAGAAAATAAGTCAGAAGAGAAGAAAGATGACGTCCCAGAAAGTAAGGCTCAAACATCTGAAGGTAATTAATATTTTTGAAATTTTATCACCCTGATAAAAAATGATCATCTTTTAAGCATTTAAAAATTGTTTCAATATACTTAAAAAATGGTCAAACTAGGAAATTTATTATTTAATTATTATAAGTGATGAATTTTTTAAATAATTTTAGGGACGAACAATCCTGAAGCACAAGGTGATTATATCTTACATAATTATATTATAGAAAATAGATTCTATGCAATTGAATCATAGCTATACGTATGAAGTTCTCATAAAATCAATTTCTTGTTGACAAGAGTAGGGCAAACATGAATATTTTTATTTTTTATTTTATATCTCTTATTTATATTTCTCTTTTTGGAATGAAATGCGTAGGATGTTGCTAGTTAAAAGATAAAGTTTTAAACTTTAAAACTAAGCAAAGTAGCATCAAGAGGCGCGGTAGCGCCTCGAGGCAAGTTAAATGATACAAGCTAGTCCCGATAGATTGCTAATGTAATAATTTTTATAAAAAGCAGAATCTATTTCCTATATACATTTGAACGATTTGTATTTGATGATTTATCAATTTTTTAAATGTTTTTAGATGAGAAAATTCCTGTAAAAGATGGTAATTCAATTTTATACTACTATTTTATAAAAAATAAATTCCAATTCTTCTCTTTCGTTTGCATTAAATTCTTTATAAATCGAGTTATCAGTTTTTATAAAAACCGGAATCTATTTTCTATATGGATCATTAGTAATAATTAAATTTGATTGTGACAATTGATATTTTTTAAATGTTTTTAAAAGAGATGTACTACGCTAAAATACTAGGTCATTACAATTTATACCACTATTTTGTAGAAAGTTGATTCCAATTCTTTCGTTTGCATTAAATTGTGAAATCGATTTCTCGTGGTAATATTTATTTGTTTACTTGTGCTCTATTTTTGACGAATAACTAGGTCGTTTAATTTTTGACGAATAACTCAATGGTGATTTTATAAAAAAAACAGTATTTATTTTCTACATATAACAAACGTAATTAGTTCATTAAATTTTATTGACTGATTAATTATTAAAAATGTTTTTAGCTGAAGAACCTTCTGATGAACCAGGTAATCACATTCTTTAACTTTATGGTATAAAATATATTCAGCAGGAAATAATTATTTTCGTTGTCTTCTCTAAGCCTGAGGAATATAAATTTTATTGCTATTGTACAATTTTATAAAACGCTGAATTTATTTTATAAATATACCAATAGTAATTATTTAATTTTATTCTTTAGACTGACTAATTTTTTTAAAATGTTTTCAGATGTGAGCCTTCGTAAAGAAGAGGGTGATTACATTTTCATTGACAGTTCTGTAGAAAAATGATTTTGCAATTGCTTCTGATTCAAACTTGTAAAAATTAGTTTTTTGTTATGTTTATTTAGTATTCTTAATTATTCTCTATTTTTGTTATTTACGATAAGTTTTTAAACGAATTATAGTTTTACAAAAAGCCGAATCAATTTTCTACTTAATTATTTTATTAAATTATGATGATTGACACATTTTTTAACGATTTTAGATGCGAACTCTTCGCTTATGCAAGGTGTCTATTTATTTTAACTATTTCAATGATAATGAAAATGGACAACTAACTTTATCATTTATTAATTCTTGTAGAGAATCAAAAAAGGGATGAAATGTATGCTCAATACCACGGTTAGTATTTTAATTAATTTTGATTTGGTGTATTTAAAATATATATAAATAACGTGATCCTAATTTTCTATATTATTAAAAGTTGCTGCATCGGATCAAGAAAGAGGTAAAATTAATTTGTTTTTATTAAAGAAATTAGAATTATTCAAGTAAGTATTACCAAATATTGTTTCAGAGTTGGATGAAAGTGACTATACCACTGGGACTACAGGTTAAGAATTATTTTTCCAATAATTCATAAATTATGTATAAAAGTATTGTTAAGTATCGTGGGATAAATTATGAATTGTTGCATTTATAGCCAACTTTAATCTAAAGGATAAGAATCAAGCCATTGATGTCAGCAGCTAGATGTAATTAAAGAATTACTTACTATTTAGAATTTAATTTAAATACAATGAACAAATTTTTCATTAAGAGCAAGTTACTTGTTATATTTTTTATATAGCTATTTCAAATTATAGGTATGTGTATTAAAGCTCAATACATTTTAATATGTTTTCATGTTAATTACATGTCTCAGAGAAAATTTTAATCTACAATGAAAAATTATTCATTTTTTATGATTTTTAAAATATTAATAAAAAAATATTGAATTGATATTTTAATTTTCAGAGTAACAATGGTAGTGACAAAAATCAAAAGTATAAACTCAAAGTAAACAAAATAAGAAAAAAATGCTGCAAAGTTGAATTAGTCTAGTTAATTTTTCAGTTAATTTACAATAATAATTTAATTATGTTAATGGACTGACATAAGTCCCTTTTTTTGTTATTTCTCAACATTTTTAAGCAATTGCAGCACAAATTTTTCTAAATAAATTGTAATTATTGTAGTTTATTAAATAAGTCATAATTAAATATATTATTTACTCATTTATTACACCACTTACCTGTCAACAAACTTATAACAAATTCAAATTATAAATTTCTATAATAGTAATGAGTAAAAGATCAGTTTACGGAATACTTCCAGTCTAAGCATAAGATAATTCAAAAATAAATTATGAAAGGTGATTTGTTTATAAAGTTTTTGTATATTCAATTTATTTTGACCTTAGCCAACAATTTAAACCTGTTTTATTCTCATAAGTAAATTTATGCAAAACTTTGTGCAAGAATCAGTCAAGGATCCTCTCCGTACAAATACAGAAAACTTATTGGTTTGCCAAAGGAGTATACAATTTTCTAATTAAGATTTTTTATTAGATTATTTCGTTTTAATGAAATATCAATCTTATAGTGGAGACTTGACTATAAGAATGCTTTAAATCTATTTTTAATTTATTTAGATTATATTTTAAAAATTGAATTGAAGTGCAATCATTTGAACATAAATTGTAAAAAACATACTTTAAAACTGTTGAGTTTAAAAAAATTATGTAAAACAAAATTTAAATATCATATCTCCTATACTTATACCCATAAGTTGCTTTTATTTTGAGCGATCAATTGTATCAGCCTATTAATTAATCAAAATTTTATTTAATGGATTTCTGTATAAACTAATTAGAACTTCAAAAAAAGGTATTCTAAAGTACAAATATTGAGTTCTTAATCTATGTATCGTATTATTGACTGAACCACTTTCAAAAGAACGTCTAATGTTTGAAAAAATACATAAATAAAAATGGGGTAATTTGTTTGTCTTATTGCAACAATTTTTCTAATATTTAAAAAAAATTTAAATGAATAATAAAAAAAATTTTGCTTTTAACAACAAGTAGTTTAAATTCTGAGTTGTGTATATAAACTTCTGTGAAACTATTTTTTAGAAGATTTTATTATTAAAACAGCTTTGTATTCCTTTATGTGTTGTAGTATTTACTCCACTTCTACCAATGAATATCTAAAGAAAAAAGAAGAAAAAATGAGTAAGTAGCAATGTATCTAAATATATTCACAACATATAAATATTTACAAATACGTACTTCACATACTCTGAGCACTTGAAAATTAATAAAAATGTTCAATTGAAGTTGAATTGACGTCCTCTAGCAGCTGCAGATATAGTTGTAAAAGTCCATGTTCATTACCTTGAAACCTTAAAAATTATTTTATTGTAAGCACATTTTTAATTAAAAGATAATTTTCTTGAATTTCAAACTTGACATTCTATAAATTAGAATATTCACTTTTCAAAGTTTTTGATCAAAATTTCGTTGATTGATTTCAAATCTTTGTATCTGGCATTCTAACTTCCAAAGATAATGATTTATAATTTAAAATACCAAGTAAAGTTGTTAGTATAAAAATTATTTTCACACTGCTTGCAATTTTGCACTTAACTGAATGGAGAGAAGCATGTTCTAGATTATTACTTTCATTATTTCTCAAAAAGACATCCAGAATAAACATTGGATCTCTGTAATAATACAGAATGTGTACACATAATAAAAAACTAATGGGTACATATCCTGTACTGTTACAAAAAGCTAATGTTCGTTAGAAATGTCTTTTTAAGAAGTAATAAAGGAAATAATCTAGAACACGCTATTCTGCATTCAGTTAATTTACAAGCAGTGCCTAAGTTTTTTCTTTGGATTTTTAATTTTTAACATTTTAGTAACTATAAAATTTTAGATCGAGTCTCTGCTTGGAAGTTTAAATAAAAAGTATTTTATTTGAATTCCTAATTTTTCCTTTGTAAATATTCTGGAATGTCATCTATCAAATTCAGAGGCTCTGAATAAATAAAAGTTTGACGCTATTTCACCTTAGATCCTTAACATTGATTTTCCCTATAATATGAAGATCCAAAAAGTATCTTTTATCTAGCGTTCCGTCTCTTTCCAGACAAAAATTTCAACATGGTAAAACCTACAAGAAATAGTAGATTTTTATCAGGTATCTGTTACAAAAAATAATATATTACATCTACTTAACTTAATTTCAAGTAAATATACATTTTAATAGAATAATGAAATACCTTATTGCATCAACCTGCCTTAAACGAGGATTTTCCTTGACTCTCACTATATTCAATCTATGGTCAATCACCATATTCGGTCCAGTATTGCTCCTTCCTTAGTTAAGTTTCCTTCCTTGTTTGACTAATGTTATCCTACCTGATTGAAATATGATTATAAATCTCTCCATAATAATAAATCATGCAATGCTCTCACATAAAAAACTTACTTTTATAATACCCTGACACTACAGATGTAGAGAACTTTTACTTGTATTGCCAATCTCCAGCAAGAGTAAGTATAATGCAAAAATTTTAAGTTTGACATCAGAGTCTAGATCAAACTTGATGTTATTTATAATAGGAACAAAATCAATCCATTTTCATAAAAACGACTGACTTGTCATATCATGTCATGTCCCATTGTCATCCCTATCCAAATTATTATTTTCATCATCACTGCCATCAGTGTCTTTCATGATTTATCTTTATTTAATTTTTTAAACTTTCCAGCAACTTTTAATTATCTTTGTGAATTTCTTTTTAAGATTGAAAATGTCATTTAAACAGAAATTCTAAGTTACAGCTCCAGGTATATAAAGATTTTGTTTTAACAATACTTTCGATATAACAGAATATAATCTATTCAAAGCATTCAAACCACATTCAAAAACTGAATTATTAGTCGCATCCATTATATGTTGCATTTAAGTTATTCAGTAATTTTAGTTAAACAAATCAAAACCACTATTGATCATTCTAGCCTACACTCAATATGCCATGAACCATGTGAAATTGTATACACGTTACAATGAGTTGGAGGATATCTACATATTTAAGGCATCATAAGAGGAAAGATCTACTTTACCAATAGTAAATAAAATTGTTGCAATAAGACGATTACAATAATTCAAAATACAGGACAAGGAGAAGCAATCGCCAGCAAATAATATAACAATATAAAAGTAATAAATTGAAGGTAAAATTAAATTGGTTAAATTAATTCTTTAATGTTATTATGGGAAAAATTAATAACAATAAAGTAAGGTGAAACCAATCAAATTAAAATACTAAAGAGAGAATTACGGGTTTATAAATAAAAATAATATAAAATACATACATAAATAAAATTATGATTTTGAAAATAATAAAGCTTACTCACATATCGTGGGCTCGTTGATACTTGGAGCCTCCTTTGTCTGCTGCATAATATGCAGACACTTTATTTTGTACTTTGACGTAATTAATTATCAGTTTGCAAACAATTATCTGGAACAGAAACCATTGCACATATATATATATATACATGTATGTATTACATTGTGCTTTAAACAATTTTGCATTAATACAGCAATATCCTAATAAAACATATTTTACATTAAATGCAATAAATTTTTTCATTTTTCTTTGCCATCTCAGTTAACATTACTAAGATTAATATCACGAGATGAAGCTTTCCAATGAACTTCCCCTTCCTCTCTAACAGAAGCCTACTCTCCAGTCTAATATGTATTTTCGCCATACTTTTCTTTTGATACGTGTGCAAACACGTCTTAAGAGTAATAAAGCACGAACTGTCACGATGCAAACGCTATGGCTGGGACGCCAATGAAGTCTCCATATAGGCGCCCACAAGCCTCCCAATGAACTTCCCCTTTCTCTCGCCGCGAGACCTATTTCAGTCTAATATTTTCGTCACAAACTTTTCTTTTAATATATGCAAACTAGTTTTGTTAAGCCTAATCACTCCTTAAAGCTTGATTGCTATCGTCTTGCAAGTAAAAACCGCTCACCGAAATCAAAGATCCAACGGCTTTTTTCAAATTCCACGAATTGACTGCATGCAAAATTTTTCACTTTCTTTGACTCAATTAGATTGATAAACTGTACATCACTGAAGCACAAGTGGTTTTAAGTACTTGGGGAAAAAAAAGACTTTTATACAGTAAAAAAACGAACTTTTATACAGTGCTAACTGTCGCGATGCAAACTCTACTATGGCTGGGACGCCAATGAGGTCTACTATAGGCGCCCACAAGGGTCCCAACGAACTTGAAATCTCTTCACTTTTTTTGTTTCAAATTTTAACTATTACTTCAAATAGATGCATGAATTATGTCAGTGAAGGACTAAAATAAGCAATTGATAGTGCTTTACTTGAAAAAATCTATTGAAAAACGAATTGAAAAGATGGCTAAGTACATGGAGTGCCCCTAGGCGCCCACAAGCCTCCGGCTGAACTCACCACTTTCCGACGCAAAATCCTTTGTCCAATGCAATTATTCCACATATTAATCATTAATTTCTTCATAACTTATACTCTTAAGACATCTTCACATACTTAAAATTTAATAAATCGCGGAAAGAGTTAAAAAAACTGAAACTGCGTTAACGTTACAATGTTACCTCTTCGGTGGCCCAGCCACTAATGACTCTCCGCGGATCGCGACTCGCGAGTCCGCGGCCTATACCCCCCCCCCCCCCTTCATGTCGCACTCACACACCGTCCTAATATGTGTATATGTATATATATACTGTAATGCATTAACACCCTTATATCTTTATATATATCATAATTAAGTACATTAGTCTAGTTATAAAAATCGGGTATGGATTTTTTATTGTTTTAATTATTTATTAAATTTAATTCGTATTTAGAAATTATAATAATTGTACTATTTGTATATGGGTATTATTAAATTTACTTCGAAATTAATGCAAAAAATTATATATTCAAATCAAAAGTGCTTAATTGCCGCGGTGTCGATCGTCGTGCTACAGATTACTATATTAGCTACAAATGTTATATAGCTCACTGCACTTACGCCGAGCGCTGCAGTCACTGTACCCCTCATTTCTTCTATACGTGTGCACTTATAGACTTATACTTCACAAAGAATTTCGTGCATAAGGATAAGATTCTTTGAGAAATATGATACGACGCGCGGTCGCGGTGTTTGTTGTACTATTTCGCCGGACGCCAACGTCTCTACGAGTCTGATATTAATATTTTACTGGACTTGAATTAAAGGTACTTTTATCTTTACTTATTTTAAATTATTTATTCATTTTGCTTTCTTATTCTTAAAAATTTTCTGTCAATGCGAATCAATATAATTTCTTTCAGTGGTTGCTCAGATTTAACCTATACCTACTGTTAAATATGAAACAAATTTGTTGTAATGGGTCAAACGTTTTTCTTTTAGAGTATAGTTTAACTACCATTATTTTGTATATTTTATTCATTTATTATTTTTTTAAATACTAAAATTATTTAAGAAATTACTTAATCGAACTGTTTTTTTTATCACAACAAACGTTTTTTTATAAAATAAAATATAAAATAATATTTTCTTTTTTTTATTCACAGGCTATGTTTTAGTATTATTTTGGACAATATTCTGTATTGTAATATTTTATGAAGCTATGGCTTTGGAAAAACCAAAAAGTTCAAACTATCTTAAACATGTACCAAAGGATGCACAAGTCATTGTCTCAATTATGAAAGACATGGGGATAACGGATTATGATCCAAAAGTCATTAATCAACTGCTTGAGTTTACTTATCGTAAGAACAAAAATTATTTGTTAAAAACTGATACTTCTTTCATATAATAACTGTATTTTATTAATTATTCAGGCTATGTCACATGTATTCTTGATGACAGCAAGATTTATGCAAATCATGGTAAAAAGAAATTTATAGACGTGGAAGATGTGCGTTTGGCTGTTAAAATGCAATCGGATTCAACTTTCACAAACCCACCTCCCAGGGATGTGTTAGTAGAAGTAGCCAAGGCTAAAAATACTGTTCCTTTACCATTTGTTAAGCCCAGTAATGGCCTCAGATTACCACCAGACCGTTATTGTTTGAATGGAACAAACTACAGGCTCAAGTCACCAGTAAAAAAGACTGGGAAAGCTGGATTTGGCAGTATAGGTTTTGGAAATCAGTCTAGAGGAAGGATGGATTCCCACAAAGGATATTCTGTAGTGAAACGCCCTGGAACACTAGGAACAGTTGCTAGAACGCAAACAATCTCCATGCCCAAGCCAGTATTCAAATATTCTAATACTTCAAACATAAATAAATCACAATCATCTCAAATGCAAATGGTTATTGAAGAAAATCAATTATCTAATGTCAAGTCAGAACCAGATGATTCTATCAAAAGAAAAAGGAATGAGGATGACTATGATGTGCCCTAAACTCTTTTGATTGTTCATATGTAATGAGAGTGCACTGACATTACAAAAACTTTATATATTTTTTTTTACAGTATTTGCTTTAAATTACTCAAGTATTTTCTCAAATTAAGTACTTTTTTTTCGTTTTAAAATGAGACTAATCATGAAGATGAGATTTTTTCAGTATAATATTTATAGCTAGAATTATTTTTTGTATTTATATGAATTTTTACGCTTTACTTTATGCACAATCATTGTGTGTTTATGTACATTGACAACGAATAATAGTGTTTACTTCACGTAAATCACAAGTAACTTTTTATTTTATTTTAAGGTACCTAATAATACTTAGGTCTCTATGATTAAAGAAACAAGTCATTGAAAATCATGAACAAAGTAGAAATTGCTATCGAAAGCAATACACAGTATCTACGTTTTAGTAGATTAAAATATCAATTACCTCCTCTGAATACTCATCAAATTGTAAGGTAATTATGCGACGAACTACTTTTGCAAGGTGTTTACCACATTACACTCGCATTATTACCACCTTGTACCAATTCTTTTGTGATAGAATAACGTAGACGATAGTGGGAGCACTTTGTCCTAGTCTCAAGTTTCACCATAAAATAAGGATTAAGTTCAGTGTACTCTCACGCGCTCAATGAAACACATCTCTACAGTTGTACCTTTATTCGTACAAAAAATAAAAGTTTTTACAACTAAAAAGACATCGCTCCGTTATTAAATAATACATCGTTATAAAAAAAAGCCCGAGAGCTCAGCCAGCACCGGCTTCGGCCTCGGCCGCCTCCTCCGGCGCGGCCTCTTCCGTCTTGACCTCCTCGGTGGCTGCGGCGGCCTCCTCCTCCGGCTCCTCCTTGATCTCCTCCTTGATCTCCTCCTTGATCTCCTCCTTGATCTCCTCCTTGATCTCCTCCTTGATCTCCTCCTTGACCTCCTCCTTGATCGGCGCCCCGTCGTGCAGCTCGTCGTCGTCCTCGTCGGGGTAGGCGCCCTCGCCCTCGCCGAACGACATGTTCGAGATGCCCGGCTCGAGGGGCACCGGTTTCGCCGAACCCTCCTGCCCCTCCGTCGCACCGGCCTCCCCGAGCGAGCGCAGCGACTCCGGGTACAGGGCCTCCTCCTCGCCGTACTCGTACTCTCCCTCGAACACGTCGGAGCGCAGCTCCGGAGTCTTGGGCTCTGGTGGCTTCTTGCGCCGGCAGCACACGTGGTCCACCGGCAGGAAGATCTTCAGCTTCTGGGGGATGTCCTTGTCCATGTATATTCTGTCATCGCGACAAGGTGACACTTAGTTTTTTAAGTTAAGAGTTATTTTTTACTTTTTTCACTTTTTCAGAGTTACTTATCTATAATCTGAAAGAGTGAAAGTACACAAAAATAAGCAAATTGAGCACAGAGTGGCTCATTTATTTCTTAAATAGAGTGATTTTTTTTATACTTTACTATTTATACTGAATAATTGTAATTTTGAGTGGGTTTAATTTTTACTGAAAAAAGAGAAAAATAAAATGGAAAGAAATTTATTTTATTAATGTTTACCTGTCGCAGAAGTAAACCACTCGAATCCTACAATTTGCATGAATTTGTAGCCTCGTAGTTTCTATGTAATTTGTTTTGTAAGCTTTTTTGGTGATATCCGCAAGATCGAAGTAAACTTCGTTCCAACCAGGATGAAGGCAAAGAGGCATGGACGTGCAGAAGTGGTGGATGCGGTTGAGCCTTTGAAAATTACTAATTCGAAATCTCCTGTGCACGTTTCTGTCGTCAAGAATCTAAAATTAATCGCAGAAACTTGTTGATTGCATCTCTCAAAAGTTGCAGATGAAATAATTTATGAATTTGATAGGTAAATCTGTAGAATGAAAGATGAAACTTACCGTGATTTCGAAGGTAAAGTATTTTTTTACACTCTTGACTATCATAACGAGGTAAGGCATGTGAATGCCAAGCGATTTTCTGGGTTCTTTGGGACAGTGAATGAAACAGGTCGAGACGTTGGTGCTGGCCAGCTCGAGGGCTAGTGCTCGAACTTGCTCGTCTGTCACCCTGCGTATGCAGCCACTCTTCACCTTCACGAAAATCCGAAATAATTTTTTTCTAATGTGCAATTAATCTTTTTATGTCAAGTGAACTGAGATAGGTAATCTCGAGTTCAAGAGAAAACATTTCGGAAAGAAAACACCATTTTCTAACATAATGGACAAACATAAATAAACTAAATAAATACAAAGAATTTCTATAATATAAAATTAAAGATAATAATGTTACAGTAACGTGTATTTTTGTTTAATGTACGTTTGCATATGATTTTACGTATAATGAAATAAATATTAGTATAAGTTTATAATATTTTATATCACTGTACTTTTATTGCCCATAATTCCAATGGGGAAGCACCAAAGCTCTGGAGGACGGGTAAGAAACCGCATTGTCGCACACCACGGAACATACCGGATTTTATATCATCCGTGGAGGTTACTCCAATTTTTTTGGCCTGCGAGTAACAACAATTTTCATGTGCTACTAACGTCAGTGGTTACATGTTTTTCATTTCTTTTTTTTTTCAAGTGAAAAGTGGAAAAGTGTCTTTGTTATATAAGCACAGAGATTTGGTTTTGAATATTCGTTTTATATTTTAAATATCTTTCTTTAATTAGTATTAAAGCGAATTAATATTTTTCAGTTCGATCAGCGTGGGAAAAATGCATAATAAAAATGTTGATTTTTTAAATTTAAACTTCACTTGTTGATACTCCAAAATTTGAAAATTCCCGCTGTTTTCGTTGCGCAAACGATCACTGCGCAACTTCATTGCAAAACAGTAACTCGTCTGCTGCGTGCAGCCGCAGTGTGACTCGTCGTCTTTACTTGCGTCTTACGAGACGCATCACACTTTCGAAAAGACTGTGATTTACGGGAATGTGACAATACAGGTTGGTATAATGCTAATTAATTTACTTAATAATAAATCTTTTACTTAAAATTAACATAAATCCAGGGGAAGTTTTTGAGAAGTTGTGTGGGAAAACCATATTTCAACAAGCTAACCTATAAATCAAATATTTCAATTATGTTTTTATTTACAAGCTCTAATTAAGACTTAATTTTTTTTTAGATTGAATTAGGTGCTTATAGTGTCGATTAAGTATTTTTATAAAAATGGCTGACAAAACTAAAGGTACAAGCCAAGTTAAACATATCCCAAAAGATGCACAGGTAGTTGTATCAATAATGAAGGATATGGGTATAACCGATTATGAGCCTAAAGTAATAAATCAACTATTAGAGTTTACTTATCGTAAGTATCCAAATATTTTACACCCTGGTTGATTGAGTTTTACTTAATTAATTTAAATGTATAATTTTTTCCAGGTTATGTTTCCTGTATTTTAGATGATAGTAAAATTTATGCTAATCATAGTAAGAAAAAATTTATCGATGTGGATGATGTTCGCTTAGCTGTTAAAATGCAAACAGATCAGTCTTTCACTAATCCACCACCCAGAGAAGTTTTATTAGAAGTTGCTAAAGCAAAAAATAATATTCCTTTACCATTTGTTAAACCAAGCTATGGACTTAGATTACCACCTGATCGTTACTGTTTGAATGGCACCAATTACAAGATAAGGTCCTGTTATAGAAATTCTGGAAAAATACTCCTTGGCAATGCAGGTGGAGGTGTAAATAGAATGAATTCGCCAGGTTATTCAATTGTAAAGAGACCAGGAACACTATCTACTATTTCAAGGACACAAACAATATCGGTTCCAAAACCAGTTTATAAGGTTTCAAGTAAGCATTTCTTATTGTATTTAAAAGAATCAGTACCATATTTTTGGCAGCAACAGCAATTCTATAATACACCTATAATATTTCCGATCTCACAAACTGCAATATAAAAGATGTAAAGAATCAAATTAACTTTCAATACTCATATAATTTTAAAATTATTAGTGATCGTTTTAATTCAATAAATTATTTAAATTTTTTAGATAGTGCAAGTTTGGTTAAACCACAATTGCAAATGAAACCAAAGATGCCTCTTACGCCAGATGCTGGTCAACTAGCACCACCAATGATAAAAACAGAATCAGAAGAATCAAACAAAAGAAAACGAGAAGACGACGATTACGACGTTCCTTAAACATAATCTTCGTTCATTTACAAAATTTAAATATCAGTTAAAGCAGTTTATTTTTGAGTCGCAAATGCAACGAAAATTGCCGTTGCAAAAGTATTTTTCGATTTGTACACAAAACTGCCGATATAAGTAAAGTAAATATTTTTCAATTAAAATTATATTCTTCAATATTTTGCATACATTGTATACATATCCTTGTTATGTACATTCAGTTTGGGTGTTTTTCTTCTAAATAATTATTCCATTTTTATTTAAACATTATAATTTTTTCACACGTAATTGCACTTTTAATTTCGATTATGTAAAACCCGTGAGTGGCGGAAGGCAAGGCTAGTCTTTGACGGAGAAGAGAAGGTCAACTCTGATTCCGTCTACCGCTCGCATTTTCATCGCTATAACATGATTGATTTCACGATTGAACTGAGCTGCGTACTGACGTTTAGTCCTTGCGAGACGCTCGCGGCAGATGACATCGCTGGAAATATGAAAAGAAAAATTTTATCAGACATTCCCCGATAACGCTATTGCGATCAAATAAAATTTCATACTTATTACGCGTTTAAAATGGAAGACTGATATTCTGAATTTATAACTTTAGATCTAGTTCTCTTTTTCTTTTTAAATTGAGATAGTGTTCATTATATTTTAAATGTGTCAATTTTATCATAATTAAACATTAGTTCGAATTTATATCGAATCAGATTATGCACTAAAATTGTTGATAATAAGTTAGTTACGTTAGTGGTATTTACTTTTTGAGTATTTGATCTGAAAATGCTTAAAGAATGTAACTTTTATATTCATTTTTTCATCAAATATATTTTTTTTTCAACAAAATATAAAGAAGCTAATAGTTATTATTTTTTTAAATGAAATTCAATTTGAAAATCAATCACTCAATTAATACTTGGTTTTATTACTGTATATAAAATAAAACTAAAATTTTGTTTAAAAAAACATCTTTATACATTAAATTAACACTATAACTAAATGTGAAAATAAAACAAATTAATTTCTCAGAAGAAAGAAAAAAAAAAGAAGAGTTTGCAGTCGTTGAATTTGTTACTAGGGAAACGTGAGTCGTCCGTAGCTGGGACAGATTGTCACGTCGCTCCTGTAAATTTCCGGAAACAAGCGGCGTTTCTCCTCATCTTTATTTCCCTTCGCCGCATCGCCCATCCTCTTCCACTGGGTCACTCGACTGCTTTTCCAAAAATTGCGAAGCTACCGCGGCGGAAAACGACGGCGCGGAGGGAGAAAAATCGGGCCAAGAGGCGGGAGACAAAAACGCGTCCGCGCCTTCCGTTATTGATTCGCTTTTCGAAACATTGAGGTAGCATTTGAATACGCGCCCGGTGAGAGATCGAGATGTCGCTGCCGGATATTTTTCTCGATTTATTTATCCTTCTCCATGGCCCTTTGTTTGTTGCTGTCAGAAGCGTACTCACTTAAGATTTGTGCGTGGATGTTTAAATTTACTGTGAATTTAGAATGTAACCCTGTACCACGCTTTATTATTTCGTTAGTTTAATAATAAATTTATAAAAACAAAAGAAACATAACAGATTTTATAAATGATACATTCGTTCCTCGATGAGGAGCAGTATACGTCGTTTTTGATCGACTAAAAGAGCCCAAATTTAAAAGTGTGAATTTATTTAAAATATACTATTTATAGATATTAATTGAATTGAAGGAAGATGGACAAACGTGCCTAATATATCCTCTAATATATTTCTTATTCATTTTTAAATTGTAAGTTTGCGAACGAAAATCTTATTTAGAAATATTTTAAAGCTGAGTTAATAAAACATTACGACAATATATGTTTACGAAACACTGTCTCGAATAGATCAGTATCATTTTGTTCCTCAAGAGAGAAAGTAGTTCAAAAATTAACGTGTCAAGTTTACAATCGATCGGCTTTCCCATCTGGTTATACTTGTCATTTTAATAATGAAACGATTATCTATAGGTACGCTGTTGATCGAGTAGCTTTAGTATTACGTAATACTAACAAAGCTTCAACTTGAAAAGCAAGGATGCAGACTTGCAGTTTTTATTTCGCGCTTAGTATCTCTGTATCTCAAAAGAAAATAAGCAAAAGTTAATATTTCACAAGATTTTTATCTGTAAAATTTTACTTTTTGCATTGCAAGTATTTTGAAATTGGAATAAAAAATCTTAAATAATAAGATCAATACCGACTTGAACAATTGCCTCGAATTTCAGTTTACTGAGCTAATATTGGCCTCAATGTCCTCGGGTTGCAAAAATTCTTTGCTTATGTCCTATCCGAATTCTTATCTTTAGACATAGTTTCATCCGAAGCACGTGTTAGCGGCGGAGCTTTATTCAAATTTCTGACGACTGCCTCTGTTATCCCCGAATTCCCAGAATCGAGTGCGAATAAAACAAATGAAATACTGAGAACAGGGAAATCCTTTAACTGAGTGAAATAATTCCGGTTCCTTTTATTTGTAAAATTCTTTAAATTGATTTCTAACGCGATCGAAATTGTTTTCTTTCGCGCGTATAGCTTTTTATGTTCGTATAATTAATGACGGCTATTTTCGTTTCAATGAGTACTTTTTGCAGCTATACAATTTCTGACCTCAGGAGAAAATCTATAAATGATTTATTCCTTTAAAGTAGAGCTTAAAGCTTCAAGTTTCTTAAAATTAAAAAAAAAACTAATAGTGAGGAAGTGAATACGCAAGGAGATTAATATTTTAAATTGATGAAATACGAAAAAGAAATAAAGTTAAAATTTTAAATTACATGTTAAATGTTAGGTTAACCTTCGCGATTTTCCGGAAAAGAAGAGAATAATAGATTTCACTTCAAAAATTCCTCATAGGAAAGACGCGGGTGACGTAGAGTGGCTCTCCCGGGCCCGGAATCGTATATCCTGAAAGCATCAGTTCCTTTGTGCGAGGTCGGCAACGATGTTTTATCTTAGTGCGGCGATCTTGCTTATTGGAGAAAAATTTCACTTTCGTTTTTTCGCTGAGTGTGTCTGAAGGGTGTTAATAATTCCCTTTCACACAACTGACATTGAGAAAAAAAAAATTATGTTATGCAAAGTGTGCATCCAAGCTCAAACTTCCGCGAAGGAGAATAATAGTAGAAAGAAATCTTCAATTACAGGGCTGCGGTAGCAGGAACAAATAATATTGTCAAGTTTAAGGATGTGTAAAAAATCATAAAACTTATTAATAACAGAATATATTTTGTAAATTTACATACAGCAATTTTCAAATTTAGATATTATTATTGGATGTTATTTGGGTGGAGCTTTATCGGAGCTGTAACAGGTGCTTAACTTAAAGTTTGTAAGTTATGATCTGAAAACAATACAGCGTCTGCTACACATTTTTCATTATTCTCCATTTTCATACATAAATTAGATTTTTTAAAAAATAATAAAAGATTCAAAAAACGAAAAGAACTTTTTCAATTTGTAGAAGACGTAAAACAGTACTTCAACACTTGTTTTACCTCTATTTTATGCGCCTTTTAAATTCAATTTTCGTAAAGTTCTTTCCAATCTCCAAAAATATAGTATGTAGGTTCTCCTATATCAAATTGAGTGAATACGCCGATTTAGGTCAGCGAGTTTGCTTTGCATCCGCATGTTAATACACTTTTTTTTAAATAATAGGTAACAAATTTTCTCAAGGGACTTGTTAATAAATTGTTATATTATAAACTACTTGTTTAGTTATTTTAAAAAAAAATTACCCAATAACAATATAATTAAACGTTTATGTACTTTTCGTTAATAAATTCAAGACCGAACGTAGGTATTTATCATTTTTTTAGTTTGAGTTTACGATGCACACAAAATGCTTTCTTCCTCATTCTCTACTTATCTCACATAGCATGGAATATTTCTGTAATATTTCTGTAATATTCCATGCAGTATGAAATATTCCAATGTAATATTACTGAAATATTGTTATGTCCGCCTAATTTACATGAAAGCAATATTTCCGAAATATTACTTTAACGTTAATTAGGCGGACATAGCAATATTTCAGTAATATTACATTGGAATATTTCATTGTTAACCCAATTTTTAAAAGGATCAAGCGTCAAATAATTTAAATTTTTTATATATATTATTCCAGGTGCACCTCGCTCATCAACCCTACAATCAACCCTATAATTAAAAAAAATATATAATAAGCGTTTAAAGATAATCTTAACTTGCATCTTCGCTTTAATCGACAAACACCTCTAAAATCGAACTTTCTCCAAGCTTTCCCTCAGGTATAATTCTCGCAGCGAAAAGAAAACGAGAAACTTTCCGTGCCTCCGCGGCGAAACGCAGCGGCGCAACAGACGCGGAAGTCGATTCGAGATCGAGTGACGGATCGCCACGGCCGGGAAAGCGGGAAACGAGCCGTCAATCGTTTATCGACGAGAGCGCGAAGGTCGCGGGCGCCCCCGTCGAAAAGGAAAAAAAAAAACAATCGGCATCCCGCGCGTCGATGGTGAAACGAGCGGAGCGCGCGTGGTGTGGGCGGTTCTGTCTCTCCTGCACTTCGCGGGGGGCGCAACGGCCATGCTCGAATTTATTGACGCGCGCGCGCGCGGATCCGGGGCTGCGGGGGCGCGCGACTCTTCAGTCTGGCTCCAGCTGATCGCCGAGCGAAGCGAACGTCACCGCTGAGGCGCTCAGGATCCTCCCGAGGACGCTGTGCCAGATCGAGGTCTGCAGTCGAGGTTCGCAGTGCCAATGTTATTTGATCGATGGGTTAACGTTTTTTTTTCGCTCGTTTTTAAAAATGCTTAGATATTTTTTCTCTTACATTGCTATGATTTTTATTAAAGAGTGTCACTGATTTTTTGTGTTACGTGTATTGATTTAGATTTCTCGAGTTCAGAATATTGCAATTGCTTTATTATTTAGAAATTTGATACTGAATAATGGTAAAGAATATAGGTTAGTTAATGCTGGACTTACCTTATTAGTTAGTTCTTAAAATATACATGTTTGTGATAAAAAATTTAAATATTTATCTTTAAGGGAAAAGGTGAAGTATAATGGGACGAAGGATAAGTTAGGACTGTTGATTCTAATCACTTTCCGTATTGGATAAAATAAAATCATTTTCCATATTGGAGTCATTTTTTAAACTGTTTAGTTAAAAACACTAAGAAATACTTATAGCATTTTTACGGTGCACTTAAAAATATGTGTACGTTCTTTATATGAAATTTTTACGAAGAGATTTTATAAATGTTACAAGTATACGTGGATGTATAACGTAAATAAATAACAGTTTCCTTCAAAAGCATTTTAGCTTGTAACAAAGTCTCGATACAGCATTTTCAAGGAACTCCAGAAAATAAACTTACTTTTTCTTGTACATAATTGGATTTTAGTTAACGTTTGATTGTAACATAAAGGAAACTTATGTCGTTCGAAGGTGGAAGTTACTTAAAAAAAAACATTTGTTTCAGTAATTCTTTTATCTAAAATGTTGCAGTGTATTGTTATCAAACAATCATCATGGCGTATTTAAATAAGACTGAAACGTCTATAAAATCTGCTTACATAATTTAATGAAGAAATTCCAATTTTTTCATATTCCGTCTTGAAGTGATCCGTAACTCGAGGTAACTATAGCAAGAATAACAATCATTAGACGTTCGCCTGACTATATCGGTTCAATACTACTTAATCAGCTTGATTTAACTTCTATTCATGCCGGATTGTACTGAATGGTAGTATGCTTGTTGAATTTCATTTTAAACGTAATGATAAGGAAATAATAACAACAATTTTAAATAATTACTCCACGAAAATTTAATCTATCAATTTTCAATTTTTTTCTTCAATTCAACTGTCATTCAAATGGAATTTGGAGTCGATATAATTTTTTAAATGAATATCTTTACGGATCTTTGAAAGACTAATTGTTATAAAGCTATCGAAGTCGTATTAAACAAATCCTTCAAAGTTTTTTAAGAAAAGGGAGTATTGAAATTCAAGATGTCAAAGCATTCTCATCAGATTCTGTACACGGCTTTTGAATGTATAACATCAAAATTCCCGATTGTATCGATAATAATTCCAGTCGACTTCTTACTATTAGAGTCTGTAGGAGATACATTTATATGATAATAATGTTGAAAAAATGTGCTTAAAATAATCATAACTTAAATAATGAAATTTTAGCATCTCTTATAAACATCGGAGCAAATAGATTAAAAATACATTTTACAATTTTATTTAGCTTATCTGCTTAATGCAAACAAATTGTCAGGCATAATATAAGTAACAATATAAAACAGAAGTATTATTTCTTAAAATAAAATTTTTAAACAAAATACTTTATTTATCATAACAAAATTACTGATAACTGTCATAGTTTTCTCTGTAAACGCTAAAAATTAGTGAAACTTCGTATAAATTTCCTTTTACTTCCCGATTCCACCCATGGCAAGCCCGATACAATCTTCCGCAGATAAAAAACAAACAACGAAAATCCGACGTCCATCCGGCGCCCGAGCATCGTACGCACCAAATCCCCCGCTGGAAACAGCAAACTCGTCTCCGCGGGACGGCGGAGTTTCCGGCGGGGAGGGCGGGCCGAGGTTAGGGCAAGCGATTTCAAGGTCGCAGATTGGCGGTGCGGTTGTGTGCACGGCTGCGTCGGCGGAGGTGCCCGGTCAGCTGACGCAGCGCCGTGGCGGAACCTCGTAGCTTCCGAGTTCGCGACTAGGCGAGCACGTGCTCTCCTCTCTCTCTCTCTCTCTCTCTCTCTCTCTTCGGCCGCGCCGTTATTGACCCGCCCGTGAACGCCCGAGTTTATGGTCGCGAGCACCGCGGGGGTCTCTACCGCCACGAGCGTCGGGCTTTAGCCACCACTCCCCCTCCCGCCTCTGCTTCCTTTATCATTGCTTACCTTTTTCGGGGAAGGACAGAAGGTTGGGAAGGGGTTTTTTTTTTTGATTGATTGGGGTAAATGGTTTCCGACGGAAGAATAGTTTTGTTACGAACTTTCATGGGATTTTAATGGTACTGTTTAAGGGTTTGATATTTTTCTTTCGAGTTTTTTTTTTGGAAATTTAAATTTATTACTCGATATAACGGGAAAATGGAGGTGAAGAAATTCAATAAATTTTGTATTGTTATAAATTGAATTAATTAAAGTTATTGATTTTTTAATTGATGCTTTTCGTTTTATAATAAATTTAATTATGCTTTCAATTTGCGTACTCTCTTAAAATGTATTTTTCATAAATTTTGCTTTTTACTCATATAATTTTTCTTCGTTCAAATACATTATATAATATTTTACTCTAGTAAGATCGTAAAAATGCCTTATATGGTTAGAAGGGCCAAGGGGAATCTAAAATCTGTAACAGTCTTGAAAAACATGCCAAGAACAGATTTGTTAATTTTCCGAGCTTGTGAAGATCATAATGCGTCACGTTCAAAGCATAAATTTTCTCATGTACTTAGAACGCTTTACTGTCTACATAAAACAATAGGTACATGACTCCTTAAAATTTAGCATAGTACTTTCCTTTTTCAAAATATATCTACTATTTCTGTTAAAATTCTGGCATCTTTAGACATTATTTATTGGATATCATAACTTGAAAACAGTTTCCACTCATCAATGCAAAATATTATTATTAATATAGAAAAGATTCATGATATTTATAATTTTAATAAATATATTTATCAAAACTAATCTGCCTTCGCACGCAGTAATGCATCAAATTATTATAAAGCTTTCGTGAAGCTCATTACAATTCTCTAAGTAATTAGCCTTATAATCAATCACGTAGTACATAATGCAACCACCAATGTAAATTTATTTCTTAATTTTGAAAAGAACAATGCATTATTTTTAATAAAGATACGTCGTTACAGAAAAATAAAAAAATATGCGATAATGAATTCAGTATTGAAAAGACCTTTACCGTTATTTCTTACATTAATTGCTAGTTTCTATCAATTTTATTTAAGATCAAAAATCGTACCTAAATAATTTGTCTGCGAGTTAGTAAACTCACTTCCTACAAAAATAATTAAGTAATAAGAAGACAATTACTTTCGAAATTACTTGCTCAATTAAAAGGAGGTCCCTCTGGTTATCTCTTATCAAAAGATAGTCATTACCGTTTAGATTCAATTCAAAAAGCCATCGCGTTAGAGAAAGAAAATAAAGGCATTATCCTTTGTACCCATAATAAAAAGCTAATCTAATAACTGTTCTTCCTTCATGCTTTTATATATAGATAAAGAACTAAACAAATTTTTTCATCACAAAAATTATTTTCTATACTTAATACCCAGTATTCAAATTTCATAAACAATTATTTATTTTTCTTGACGTGACTCTAACACTCATTATCCTTATTTCTTATGTGGAAATTTATCGATGTTGAATGAGTACAACTGATTATTAATATTATCAGTACAACGTTTCGATAACTGAATCGTTATCCTTTTCAAGTACTAAAATTTATTTAAGAGATTTTT
>JAXIUT010000194.1:8403-21372 GCA_035586675.1 Eurytoma californica | reverse complement strand
AAATTTATAATTTAATTTTACATTCACAAATTAAAAAATTTTATTTTAGTTTCAGCAAATAACGTCTATTAATGATATCCTCCTTGGTGATGTATTAGCTCAACACAGCGGCAAATCCTTCAAATTTGAATATACGACGTGCAGCAAATCCTCAGTGCAAACTTTAAATGGGCGAGGGCACCGCGAAATTGGATTACGCTTATTTAACCGCGATTCCCTTAGCGAGCTTTAATCATGCGAAATAAATCTGAAGTCCCGGGGACTTTTTTCAATGGCGCGGCTAATCTCGTGCTCCTTGGCTGTGCTGCCTGGGCTCGGATCGTCTAATTTCGAATGCGGCGACGGTGACGCGAATTCAAAAGGCTCGCCTCGGCGATATTCAAAACGAAATCCCGTTAGGCGGGACGACGCTCGGGAGCCGCTGACCCGGAACAGACTCGTCGCGGCCGGGATCAAAAGGCCGAAAAACCATCGGCGGAATGGACGGGCCGATGTTTGATATTTCGACTTTCGACGGATTTTTTTTCTCATCTTTTTAGCCGTGATGTCAATTTTTTTAATGGTCACTGCTTTTTAACGTGAAGTAATTTGGGGCGACATGCTACACAGTTAAACTAAAATTTTGCGGAAAAAAATTGTGTACTAATTAGTATTACTTATATTTAAGTACATTTTTAATTTTATATACAAAAAAGTAATTTTTTCTGGATTATAATTCTTTAAAAAAATTTTAATTTTAAAAAATCTAATCAAGATTTTTTTAATTTTTTAAAAATAATTCAGATTTAATATAATTTAATAATCACGTACTTTCAATTTCTTCAGAAAAACCGATTAAAAGTGATTTACGATGCCACGAAAGGAATAAAATATAAGCCCTCGAATAAATCTGTTCTCCAGTAAATTTGGCCAACTTCTCGGGTGACATCTTAACTTGTATAATTTAAATTTTCACCAGCGCCTACATCATGTCCGCTCTAATTCTTCAGCAACTATAGCTCGCCCGATTTATTCATCCTCGAATTCGAAGTTCCGAGTGAAAAATTCACGGCTGATAGTCGAAATATCGGACGCAGCTGCGGAACTTCTGCGCCGAAGGGCCGGGCGGGTATAGTTCGCCACGAGATTATCGAAGTCTTTACGAGCGCGCGCCGCCTTTTACGGTCGTACATGCGCGCGCGCGATAAGGACGCGTCATCGGCGGTTTTATGACCGATGGCGGAATTGTTATAGACATAACTTAAGCAGATGATCTGTGTTCGAGGGTTACTGGGTGAGCGGTTGCCGGGACCGGTGATTTGGAATTGCAACGACTGAGTTTCGTAACGCCCGGCTTATCCGTTACAGTAATAAAGTTTACTTCATCGCTCGATTAAGACGAAAAGAATTAGATCCGTAAGATCGTTTTATTTATCAGAAGTGTATCTAGGTCTTGAGAGTATTAATTGAAGAGTCAAAGAAAATGTACGCACGAAATAAATTCTGAATGATAAATTCCTGTATATTTTTTTGGAAAAATTTTCTTGTGTTTTATCACAGATAGTTAAAACCGCTGCCAATTCTTTGGCACATAGCTTCCTCCAAAATAATTTATTGTTCCTATTATTCATTATTCTAATATATAAAATATGTTCGATGTACACAAAATCTTTTAGGGTCACCTTCAGCAGGTGAATATAATTTTTTAAAAGTGAAAAAAATTCTCATAAAAAACGTACGAGTCAGTTTTATTCATTTCTTCATCTATATTTATGATAATATGATGATTTTTTAGAGCAAAAAAAAAAATTCAGTAGCGAATGAAGATAATGTCAGCGACCTGCAACCCTTCAAAATGAATAAATCAAGATCGTAGTCAGCTGGAGTAGTTCGGTTCCTGTTGGACATTACGACTGTACGGCTCGTGCATTCGTAAATTTTCATCGCCATGCATGAATATTGCAAGCGTTAACGGCAACGATTACCTCGAGGAAATCGATTCCGAAATTACCGCTGGACAGTTAACGTAAGCAGTGCGTCAATTCGACCAAAATAATGAGCCGCTGAAATAAAAATTCGCATGAAATAACTTTTAAAATTCCAGTCGCACCGCGAGGACAATTGGCGGGAATATCTGAGCAAATTTTTTCGCGATTAGCGGGGATAAGTCGAAAAGAGACGAGCGCAGAGAGCAGATGTGAATGCATTTTCTTTTCTCCCTTTTTCCATTTCACTGCAGACCGAGGAATTCGCATGATTTCGCATGGGGTAAGATCCGCCGGCGCGCATTTTAAGCTTTTAATCCGGGAATGGAGACTTGGGCTACCTTCCAAATTTCCCCCGGCCAAGCTGCTCAATGTACCGCGACTTTGATTCCGCTGCGTCGGGTAATAATGTTTCTCCTATTGTCCTGCCTCGAGCGGGGATTCCCCGTCTTTAGGATGCACGGGTATTTGATGATAGGTAGCGCGGAATTCCGAGTAAATTTTCATGCAAAGTTTACCTACATCGTAGATTGCTTGATGATTTAACTGAACAAAATTTTACCTCGTTCTATAAATATTAGATAAAGCAACAACAATTTGTTTAATTTGTAAGCAATTTCTAATAATGAATTAAAAAACTTGTGACAAAATCTTGTAAATAAAAAATTCACGGATACATTCAGCAAGTACTTAAAAACATTCATACTAAAAAACGATCGAACTCGAAAAAATTTTCGATAAGACAAATCAACGAATAACTAGTTAACTAATAAACTTAAAATATTCCAGATGAAATGTGGAAAATCTGTAATTATTTCTTACAGATAAAAGTTTACAATCTATTTAGAGCATTCACCACAACGCATACACCACTCAGCGAGTACAATAGCACAGAATTAGGAAAAAAAAATCGAAATAATCTAAACGTAACAATCTGAATCAGATATCTCAACCCCAATCTCACTGCGCGCACTGGAACGACGGCTATCATACTCGTGTGCTCCCGTCTAAACGCTCCGCCATTACCCTTCCCTAATCAGCGCATTAGGATCTCGCGCCACAAAAGAGCCCTAAATCCCGCTGGCCGCCTCATTGAAACGGATTAAATGCGCCGATGACGAGAAGACGGGCGCCGATCGATTCGCGCGGCTCCTCCGCGCTCGCCGTCGGACGCCCGGGCAATTTGTTGGGGCCGAGATGGCTTCCGCCTCGAATGCAAATTCCTCATGCTAATTAGCCATTCGGGAGGGCCGCGCTCGAGTTAACTAGATAGCGAGGAAAGGGTCGGCCCTCCGCCGTGTCACCGGGCTGAAATAGTGTGAGACCGGCAAGGAGGAAAGAGGGAATTTATAATTGCTCGCAGCGGACCATTCGTCCTGCGCTGGAATGGCGGCGCTCCGGCTAAAATGAGAAAGAAAACGAGACACCAAGGCGATAAAGAAATTGATGAATTTTGCGCGGGAGACTCAAGAGAGTCTACAGATACTTCACTCGTGGTGGTAATTTGTGTTAATGTCATTTTAGATTATTTTCATTCGTAGACCTGAGGTCAGAGGTAGGATGTTTCTTTAGTACTAAAATTAACATTATTCTTTCAACAATTTTATAATTGTACTATATTTTGAATTTTCTACAGCATTTCGTCTAAATTTGGGAATGTGAGTTTAGATTATTTTAATTCATAGATCTAGAGTCAGAATTGGGCTGTTTCTTTAGTAATAAAAGTAACGTTATTATTAACAACATTAATAATTTATTAATTATTTTTAACACACTGAGAAAAAATTCTAGTAAAAATTACAAGAATTCTAATCTAATAAAAATTACTGCCCTGTGTAGAAACGTGGCCACAGACTGTCATGTAGTGGAAAAATTACCATCCTGTGTTGTAAATTTTACTAAAAAATATTATATATTTTACTAGAATTATGGTAAAATTCTCAATAATTCTAGTAAAATTTACAATACAGTATGGTAATTTTTCCAGTCTGTGGCCACTTTTCTAGACAGAATAGTAATTTTTACTAGAATTTTTTCTCAATGCAACATCTATAATTGTGCTATAATTTTAATTTTTTTACAGCATTCTGTCTAAATTTGAGAATTCAAGTACTTCGTATATTGAGTAAGTGACCAGTTTTTCATATAAAATATATCTCTATTCACATATTCCGAAATTAATTTCACAATCTCATATTTAGAGAGCCTGGCGTGCAGTGTATAAAAATGATTACAGATTATAAACTATCCATTTATATTTAGAATCTTAACTAAAATACGAGCTTATGCATCAGTCAGTACACAATGCCACCATTTGTTGAAGCTACAATGCAACAAGGAAACAATAGATTTTTCAGAACAGTTGCACTAAATTATTCAGATGCATCAGTCCACTCCCGCCTGCAAAAAAAGCTCGCGCACGCATTCGGAAAATAAATACACCCGAAATGGAAAAATATCCAAAAAAAAAAAGAAGGATAAAAGACAAAACTTGACGAGCGTTTCGCGCACGTGCAAAAGAGGGAATCCGCAATAGCGCGGCGAGCGGCTCGGCCCCGGGTGTCGTCCCCGCGACTGCAGATAACGGCCGGTCCGGCTTATGTTGATTTAGCTCTCGGGTCATACGTAGGGAGCCTGATTTGAATTTCGAAGCGCGCGCACCTGGACCAATTGTTTCGCGCGCCGCGCCATTTGCATTTTTCGGCGGATGCGGATTTTTCGCTCTCCCTCCTCCTCTCTCCTTCTTCCGTTCCTCCTTCGTCCATCCTCTGACTCCCGCGCGCTCTTTCTCCGTTTCCCCCTCTTTTTCTTTTATTTTATTTTAGGGGGGGAGGGACGTGTGCGCGATGCGCTGAATATTCAATGGTGCAGCGGAGAGGAATTCGACGGGAGGGTTGTGCCGGCCGCGCGTCGACGCGCCCTTTCGACTTTTGTCGGAATCGCGCGATAATTTATTCGGACCCGCAGCAGATTCCGATGGGTCTGATTTTTGGAACTGCCTCGATGTTGCGCCGAAAATATTGATTTATTAAAATATAAATATTTCATTGTCATAATTTGGTTTTCTTTGAAAGTACGCTGTAAAATTATTTAATTTATCCTTTATACACAGTTATTCATTACATTATTCCGAGTATAATAATTTTAACCGAAAAAATATAAAAAAATAAAATCATGAATATTTCGAACGAAATTTCCCGAACATCATACGCAATTAATCAAATTAATTCTCTGAGATTTATTAATTTCGTATTATAAGAAATGATTAAAAAATACTGCGCAAAAAAAAGAGAAAAATTAATAATAAAGCCGACGTATAACAACGCCGCTTTAAAAGATTCAAAGGGTGTACTTGGAATCCGCGTTCTCTCCCCCCCAGCTGAGCATAGTCCGCAGAAATAAAAAAAAATTGTTTTGCAACACAAACGAAATTACAGAAGCCGGAGTAACTGCTTAAAAGTATAATCACGTCCTAAAAACTCCGAAACAATCTACTAATTGAATCCAGCGCGAACAAACTGAGCCCCTCAAAAGCATTCAATTAACATTCAAAACGAAACTCGCAACTTTCAGAGATACGCGTGTACTTGAAAAAAAGGAAAGAAAGAGGGGGAGGAAAAAATTGAGAGAGAAGGAACAAAATTAAAATCGCGTTGCACCCGATTCGTTTCTCAAGTATACACGCTGCCGCTCCCCGTAAAACTTGCACCGCTGCAATTTAACTTCTCTCCTTTTCTCCGAGGGAGGTAACTTTTCTTTATAACGCCTCGGGCTATAATACAGAAGTTATAAAAGACTGGATACGTTATTTCCGTTCGACGCGCGACCGTAACGACGGAAACAAACGTCGAGAAAAGTGTAAGCCGCACCTTCATAATGACGCCGACGAACTGTATATAACTGCGAGCGAGCGTTAACCCTTTTGGAGTACAATACTGAAGTAACTTACAGCTCTTCAAGTTTTTTTTCAATTTTACGATTTTTCAGGGGATTTACTTTTCTTGAAAGGATATTTGTCATATTTTTTATTTTATTTTTTATTTAAAGATAATCTTTTTTATCGTAAAGATGACTACATATGTTTTAACTTGTAGTATTTCATGGTAATAACATGCAATTGATACTATCTGCATCGATTTTTCCAGTAACAATAGTAACACCGCAAAAGTTTTCCTTATGTTTTCAAAATGTATTTATTTCATTTTTTGTTTTAACATTCAATTTTATCAGTTAACTTGAATGAACCACAAGAATGCAGCAGAAAATTGTTGATCAATATAATAAATTTAATTAGAAAAACAATTTTAAATAAGGAATCATTTTTTTGAAAAAAAGCTTGTAATATTTTGTTTATAAAATCAGAAGCGTATATAAAATACAAAATATCTACAACATTGTTCAATCGTTATAGTTTATTCCCTAATAAATCTTCATCCACCTTATTTTGATTTATAAAACTAAAAATAAACTTGCGAAAGAATATAAAATGAAATTTTTAAATTGTTTTTTATCTAAAACTTTAGCTATCTTGCATTAACCTTTTTTTTTTAAACAAATATGAATTTTATTTAAAGAGTTTCTCCTACAAAAATTATAAAGGATCTGAAACGTGCATCATACCTGTTCAAAAATTTTGTTCACCAACTTCTCAAATTAAACTATCAGCTTCCCATGAAATATCTGCTTGTAGTTAATTCATGACATTTATAAAAGAACGTAATATCAATGCATAATCCACTACCGACGTAAATGGAAAGAATCTTACGTTAGATGTAAAAGCTCAATAAAATGAAAATTACAAACTACACTGAGAGAATTTTCCCGTAAAAATTACGGTGAAGCTCACTATAAAAATTATAGGAAAAAACGTAATCGTGGGACGGTTTGCAATCTTAGAAATTTCTACGGGAAAATCATTGTAAATTTTAAAAGCGGAGCACGATACGCAAAGCTCCGCAAAAATTACGCTAATGCTCCCGTAAAAATTACGAAGTTTTTGCCGTAAAAATTACGGAGCTTTTCGAATCGCGCAATTAAAATTTACAATGATTTCCCGTAAAAATTTTCAAGATGGCAAACCGTCTACGTTTTTCTCATAATTTTTACAGTAACCTCCACCGCAATTTTTACGGAAAAATTCTTTAAGTGTATAAACTTAGGAATAAAGCACATTCAAAATGCATCCCCGCTAAAGTTAAAAGCAAAACGCTCGAAATTTATCAGAGGACCGTGAAACGTCCCGCGTCGCAATCCTCGCAAGGCTCGATTTGCGGGACAGGAGCCTGCGGGACGGTCGGGTGGAAAACAGCGCGGCGAGCTTTACGACGAGGAATAAATAAGCGGCGTGGCTGCGGCGTCGATGCGCGCCGGCCCGTAAGTTTCGGCTGGCGGCCGAAATTATATAACGATAACGATGAATTGTGCAAGGTGTAATTAAAGGCGTAGGGGGCGGCGAGGGAGGGAGAGGGAGCATACGGAGTGGCGGCCACGCAAAGCGCGCCGCGCGTTAAGCGGCAAACTTTACGGGCGCGGCGTAACGGTTAATTTAAGCGGGCCGGTGCTTTGTTCGAATTATTGCTAGTTGCTTTAATAAAGACGGACGGTTTATCGCGCGGGCGTGCTGCATTCCCGCGCCTCCTTGTTTTATCCTCCTGTTTTGACGTCTTCATTGTTTTTTGCCAGCCCCCGCCGCCGCAGCTGTCTCGCCGCAAAACACACGGCGCTCGAATCGGAGATTGCGCGAGAGGAATATTTGAGCTTGCTGTGCAGCCTGATTCTAGTTTTCTTGTAACGCATGTTTTTTTATAATTCAAATGCATGCTACGTTAATATTTGAATTGTCGTGAGAGCTGTTATAGAAAAAAGAAAAGGATAATTTTATTTCAAGATTCAAATGTAAGTGTCAGACGCTTATTTTAAAAAAATAAGACCAGCAGTAAAGTATACATACAAGGAGATAGACATCGAAAATGTTTTGCTTCCTTATAGAGGAGCAAAATAAACAAGGTATAAAAACAGACGTTGACTGTTTTTAAACGTACGCTTTATTCAAACTATCTTAAAAAAAAATTTTAAATATTTTCTTTAAAATGCTAAAATTAATCGTGATTTAAATTTTTTCGTGAATTATTTATCTTTTATGGCATATTTATCACGTTGAAGTATTTCAATCCACTGCAAGCATTTGACTTTTGAGATATGAAAATCACTTATTTGTTTTTTACGTAACCAGCGCTAAAATTAATCACTCGTTGCGGCGAAAAAAAGATTAACCAAAACGCGCAGTCATTTTAGCGTGTAACAAGAATAGCTTTCGCAGAGGCAATTTTGCGTCGAATCGCAAAGTCGCCTACCGATTGCCATGAATGAGTAATTAGATCGGCTTGCGAGGCCGTGCGCACTGATGCTAAAAGCCGCGTCGGGCTCGAATAATGCACCGATCGCGCCCGTAATTACCGCGCGGATCCTCTGGTTTTTCCACCTACGAGAAGTCACGAAAATCCAGTGTGTTTGACGTCGGGATCGTGCTAATGGCCTTTTTTTGCTCGTTTACGTAACGAGTCGATTGAAATGCAGCTGCGAACCCAAAGTTTCGACCAAACCGCACAAAGTGTATTTCGCGTAAAATTAATCTTCTTTCGCGGCGAGCCAATAAAGCTCCCAATACTAAGCGAATATTGAAATTTATTTTTAAAAGTAGGTAAATCAATATACAAATGCAAATACCCGACCTAATTAATAAAGTACGTAAACCGATGACAAGCTAATTTGCTATCGATCAGCATTGAAACTTTAATGAAAAAAAAGGAAAAAAAATTCGAAAACAAATCAATACGTTAAAAAAAATGATTTCTCGCAGTTTTCCCACGAAACTTGGCGTCGCAACGAAAAAGATAGGCGAAGTTTCCGCGTCCAGCATCCGATACGGCGGGGGGGAACAATGGGATCGCACTCGTCGCGGAGGTCGCTTGACGAGGGTAGGCGGATGCGAGCCGGACCGGAAGCTGCTGAGCTCGCGTGCGTTTAGTTCCTCGTTAAAGGGGCGCGCACGCACGCCCGGGACACCCGACGGCTAATTAATCATCGCTGCGCTACGCGCGACAAACTGCCCGGCAGGCGGCGCCCTTTGCTGCATCGATTTTTTTTTCGCCGCGCCGATGGTCCTTTGATGTCGAACGATGGCTAGGTTCTGCCTTATTTCGCGGGTGTTGCATCCCTTTTTTATTGGTAAAATTTTAGAGGAAAAGCCAATTTAATTAGGACCTTATTGTCAAAGAGAAAGTGCTTTAAAAACGCCACACCTTAGAAGTATATAGATATACAGTACCGACAGAAAGTTTTCGAACAAATTTGTAATGTCAGAGTCAAAATTAAGCGATATCCTTGACTTTAAAAGTTTCCCATTTTGTTAAAAAAAATCGTAGAAAAATTTAAAAAAAAGGAAATTAAAGCGCTGCCCGTCTACTTTAAAATGATACCTATCAATAATTTTTTAACCGCAATTTTAAAAAGGTTAAAAAGGTAAACAAAAATGAAAAATTGTAAAATTTACAAAGTTCAGTTTGAAAAATGGCAGTAAAAAGTAATTAATTTTTAATTTTGAAGTCCATAGAAAGTTAGTATTTTTTCTAAACTGTAAGATTATATGATGCAAAATTGCGGGAAAGGCCTTTTTGTAGGAAAAATTTCGGTTTTTCGTAAAACATAAATTCAAAGAGGTGTTCGAAAACTTTCTTTCGGTACTGTACTGTCTGTAGGATTCAGTACTCAGGTGTGACATCATGCAATGTTTCAAATCGCTTTGTCTTCATTAATCAATTTTAAACAAAAACAGCAAAATTTCGAATATTCAAAAAACAGAATATAGATCCATAAAAATTATTCATGTTATTCATGGCAATGGGAACACTGTTTCAAAGTATTAAATTTCGATCAATCAATCAATGTAAAATAGTAATTTTTTTTACTTTAAAAGTTCTCGAAACTTCAAATAGTATTTTGTTCGTGACTGTTTAAAAAAAATAATGAACGGATTTCTTTCTGATCACTTTTGATAGTCAAATATTTGAAAGTACTGATGAAAGTAATAAAGAAATGTGTTTTCACGTGAATCTCTATAATTTACCTGATGACAATTAATACAAGATATCAAAGATAAATGGTATCAAAGATTAATGAATTAAATAAACAACTAATTATGCAGGACTCAACGGTTATACTGTAATATTAACGCGGATAAATAGACAAATAATAGATAGAGTTGTATACTGAAGGTATGTTTCCTAATGTAAATATTAATAATTGTGTATCGCCAAAGAGAAATATAATTATACGTGTGTTTAATAATTTAGTTATATAACTTTAGATGTTTTTTTTTAATTCAGATCTAAATATCTACGAATCTATTAAATTTGAAACAATTATGTAAGAATTTAAAGGATTAAGCCACGTAAAAAATCCAAGCAGCTCATTACGTTATTAACAAATGAATGTGTCGGCTTGCATCGACTATAAACGTGTCGTGCAATAAAAAGCCGCGAGAGAAGAGGGCATGAAACGAGGTATCATCGCGTGCTAACCTCGCGATTCCCATGCATGCAATAGGGATGTGGGTCAGGTCGTCGGACGAGATGAGGCGGGTAGTACACGGCATGCATAATTCCTTTTCCGGCGCGTAACCGGTGTCAGAGATGTCGCGGCGCGTCCCTCCGACGGGCGCGCGCCTGCGACATTTCCGAATATGAATCGGCGCGCGCGCACGCACGAGCGATTCCGAAGGCGCAGCCCCGCCGGCCCCGCAATGACTCGCGCGCGGCCTCGAATTTAATGCCCGTACAGGCAGGGGTAGAATTTTGCCCCGGTGCCCATTGAATTGCGGCCGCCGGGCGGTGAGATGCGCCGATTGCGATGGCGCGCCATTGTCGGGCGACTCGATGATTTGTTGATTTTTTTTTTAGGAAATGTTTAGCATCAAATCCCATTGTAACTGGCACAATGGTGTTCTAATGTTTATTAAATGTTCGATTATCGATTTGGCAGAGCGAAGGACGTGATGAAATATCCTTTCGATAATGATGACTTTATTTTTATCAAGATCAATCAACTCGATTTGCAAGTAAACCGGAATTGCATTTACGTTTTTATCAAAATTATTGAATATCAATTTCAGGATAATTAGAAAATGTTAAAATTTAATGACTAATTCATTAATCTTCTTAAGTAAACACGAAATACTTTGGTGATTAAATCGAAATATAAATAGGTACATATTGAAAACTTTTTAAATTTGTGTACCATTCAACTGGATATTTATCCGTCAATCAACCAAATTGCTTCTTTAAATGCTACGTAACATTCCGACATCGTTTTCTCATTAATTTTAAAAATTTAAAGTAAGGATCGATTGATTAAACTTTCATATAGCCTCTGCGGAAAAAAGTTTGATATTGAACAACATCCATTGTTCAAATTAATCGGCTTTAACAGTTAGCTCTTTCAAAGGAATGGAAATCTAATTTTGTATAAAAAATACACGGTAAGGATAGTACTTACTTTTGTATGACGCGTACACTCGTTTGGCGATAAATCGGGTGATAAAAGCGTCACTGTTTAATCAACCATCGAAAGATGTTTGTTCCCGCATTCGTATTACAATAGCAGCAAGAACAAAGGTAGAAATTCGACGAAATTCCTCATCGAAACTCTCCGCATCAAAAAGCCGCAACAATACCAGCGCGCCCTGTACGACAGCGCAACACACTTAATCCCAACGCCCCAAGAGAGCCTCGCCCGCGGATCGCTTGTGTACATACACGGGGCGAAGAAAAGAGAGCAAAAAGCGAGCGCGCGCGAATAACTAGTCCCTCCCGGACCCCTGCGCGAGGGACTCAACCCCCTTTTTCGCGTATTAGTGTCGTGTGTTTGGGCAACACCCCGCAAAACCAAACCGCAAGCCCCGTAAAAATTATACGCTACCCCTCCCCTGCCCGGTTACTGTCATGCAAATGCGCGCCGCGACCTCCTTTCTCCGTCGGACCCCCCCCCCCCCCCCTACGTACCTTGCGGATGTTCGATGTAGGGGGCCGCGCGCCTCGCTCGTGTCACTCTCCCGTGCAATTACTGCACAGGTGTGCCCGTGGTCGTTATTCCCGCCGAGATAATCCCCTCGAAGGGTTCGCCAGGGGTGGGGGGGGGCCCTTCCGCGAGATGTTTTCGCAGCGCATTTTATGGGGTGTTGAGTCCTTGATCGCGCCAACGGCTTACTCTTTAATGTTATCGGCTGGCTTTTGTGCGCGAAACCCCAGCCAGGTACGCGATTATCGGTAGATCGAAAATTTACCAATGTTTGTTTTAGACATGAAGCGGACAGGGATTGGGGATTGCACGTTTGATGTAGCGAGCATACGATGAGGTGAGTTCTGAGGTGTCGGTATGAAGGGTTGATCTTTTATTAAGACTTTTTTTAGTGAAAGATAAACAGTGCTAAATTTGAACTTGTTTTGATGAATCAAAAATAAATGAAATTATAATTCCTATCGTAAATAGTATAATTTAATTTAGCAAATTTAGAAGTTTAATTTAAATTTATGTGACGTAAATCAAATAGAGTATAATGAGTCTATTCTTTTGTAGAAAATAATTCACAATTTAATATCGAAATCTTTAATATCTCAATTTTAACTGTACTTCGGAAACCTTTTGAATTTTTTATTAATAAAAAGTTTGACACGATCCAATAGCTATAATTACAGGACATTATCGTGCGGAGGGGATCTTAATAAAAAAAAAAAAAAAAAATCCCACAAAAGGATATCGGTTGTACTCCGACGGTTTTCTCGGATTTGATTCAATTTCAGATAAAGCCCGGGCGCGCGCGCGCGAACGAGATAAAAAAGAGTATCGCAGAGGGGCGAGGGTTGCATAATTACGCAGAGGAATACATATTCAATGAGCTTCGTGTTTTAATGTCAATATCAGTCGTCACTGCTTCCGATGGAGTTAGCCG
>JAXIUT010000073.1:20423-37726 GCA_035586675.1 Eurytoma californica | reverse complement strand
AAACATTTCACATCCGACACACCATCTTTTACTGTCACGTTGACGTTTTACGAGACGTTCGATTACACTTATTGCAGATTGCTCTCTCCGCTTACAATAGCAATCACCGACGTTTTTCCGTCCCCGCGCGGTGCCCCCGCTTTTCCAATTTCTCTTCGATTTTACTCTTATCCCGCTTCCTTTTTCAGCTCGAGCCACTGCGGGATCCGCGGCAACTTTTCCCGAAGCCAGTGGCCGCAGTAAAATCTGCGGGAATCCCGAACTCGCTTCTCCCTAAGTCCCCACTCGATTTTCGCCGTCCGCCGTGTTATTTCTTTAAGAGCGCGACGGTCGGAGATTCCGCTCGAGCGCCGCGCGAACTCGCTTGTTTATTTCTTTTAAAATAAATCCCTTTTGAAAACTTCGGCCGCGAGCGTTATTCCGGTCGCGCGGTCGTGTTAAATAAATTTCGCCCAAGTTCCGCGAGCAATGCGTTAAAGCTGCCACCCGATAAATGCCGGGCGGAAAATTGAACTTTCCTCCAATTAATCTTTCTTCCCGCGGAAAGCTTTTGAGAGATGCTGCTCAATTGCGAAACACAGAACTACGTCTTTTTTATCCGCTTGCTTTTTACGAAGTTAAATTAAAATCATTGATTTTATTGGTCATTTATGCGCTTTTGTTTGAGATTTATTGCGATTGAAATTGTTATTTAATTGATTCGATGATATTTATTGAAATGGTAATTATACTTGTACAATCATGATGCAAAGTTTGTTAATCAAATATTTTTTTCTGACGTTAATTAATTGATTCATTTGCGCGGAAAGCTGCGGGCGTTTATTCTCTATTAGTTGCACACACACATTTAAAAGCAAAATTAATTGTAAAACTCGATTAATTTGATCGACTGATTAAATATTATTTAAACATTTAACGGTTATCTAAGTGAATTAGAAATTTTGACAAACAATAGTAATTTATTACTTATGTAAAATTTAATAAAATTAAACGAAACAAAAAGAATGTCTCTTTTTTTAAAGTAACGCGCACTTAAATTTTGTAAATAATTAATTACGAAGCTTTACATATTCCCAACGTGCCAGCTCGAGGATCCGAATAAAAAAATTCAAAATACGGCGTTCGTTCCACTGTCCATTACAAATTCACTATCGCTTGGCTGAAGCGTCAATGGTTTCACCCTTCACCGAGCATGCAAAATGCACGATTGCAATTAGGAAAGTTCATTAATTTTAATTGCAACTACTCATCCTTAGTCTTCCTATTTTTAAACCTTTTCGCGGCGAACCGACCGCACGCGCGACGCTTCGTTTTTCCTCTCTCCTTTTCGGGTAAACAAAATCGTCGCGACTAATCGTCTAATTAAAGTTCAACCGTGATTTTTTTTTTTGTCGCGAGGGAGAAAAGCGCGGCAACGTGCTTAATTACGAATTAACCGCTTTTTAATGCGGCGAATCCTTTGCTCGTGAATATTTCCCTCTGATTTCCTTCGACTTTGTTGTCCCGTCTCATTCATCGCTGTGGAAGTGATTACCAGCTTTTAAAGACTTTTCTATATCGCTAAATAATTTATCTTTCGAGTTGGCTAGGCAAAGTCGCAGGCGAATTACGCCTTTGAGCGTGTCTGAAGCGTTGGTTACCTGAAATATCCGCGCCCTGTTAAAGTCTCGGGAAAAGGAAAATTAATGGTGACTCGTTTATAATTGCAGTCTTTGTTTCATTCAAAGCTATTTAGCGGCAAAATTAACAAATGGCATATTACTTTACCAGGTTCCATTATTTTTACATTAATTTTTTAAACATTTTAAGGTTGGCACAATCTTTATTAGTTTAGAATTTTAAATATAATTCGATTTTAAAATATTAGATTTTATTTTATATAAAATGTCGAAAAATACATAGTTAAAAATTATTTGAGATCATTACTCTCTAAACAAATTATCAATAATCAATAACTAAATAAATTATTTCTGTACAGCAATATTACTTTCATTAAAAAATTTAACTCCCTTTTCGTTTTAAAAAATATTTTTTTAATGGTTTTATTTTTTATGCAATTACCTAAATGTAGAAACAGTTTCTTTTGAAGACGCTTAATAAATTACTTAAGAAAGTTAATTTTGTTTCTATAAAAAAGTGTAGTCCTTTTTTGATGTATTTTCTCTAACATTTTTCTGTAAATAATCGCATCCATGATAGGCGCCGAGGCATGTAAGCGATGAAACGGGAGGAGAGTAAATTCTCGCACGTAGCTGCCATCATCGCGGTATTGCGCGCCAAGACGGGAAATAAGAAGAATAAGGCCGTGAGTGATAGTCGTGAATGCAAGTGGAAGAGATGAGTGACTTTCATTCCCACGATTTTTCACCCCGTAACATGCTTTTTCAGTGCCTGTTTTTTTCAATTACGTAAAAAGAGCTCCCTCGTATATAAAGAAAGCCACGAAATTCCAGCGGTATAATAATCCTGTCATTTCAACTGCCCCTGCGAGTGAAACTTCATTTCGGCTCTCCCCGCATCACCGTCCGATTCGATTAAAAATTGTTACTGCCGAGAGCACAGTAAACCAGAGGAGAAAACGTCACTCTCGAGGAAGGAGGTAAGCAAAATTAGGCAACGTGTTTGCTGTTTGCACGGGCCGGTGGGTAATGAATAAGTGAAAGACAGATAAATAATGCACGCAGCATTCGAAGGTCCGTCTTATTTATCCGGGCTGCACGGGCGCGTCGGCTTTTTCCCAATTGAGTTTAAGTTTATTTACCGTGCCTCCCGGTCATCCCTGCCTCGCTCGGGGGGAAAAACCAACAAGGGGCCGCGCATCCTTCTGCGCTTCTTTTTCGGACCTTCTTTACATACGCCTGCTTTTACGCCCTCTTCCTTGCGCTGTTTTTCGTGTCTAATCAGCATGTGCACCTTCATGCATGAGTCACGTCTGCCGGGGACCGGCATAAGAAGAATAATTATTGTGCTTGCTCGTTAGAACTTCTAAGGGCGGCAGCGAGAGGAGGTACGGAAATTTACATTATTACTTTCTGCCCCGACAAGGCAGTACTTTTTCAAACCTTCCCAGTATTTAGTCAGCTTGTTAAAAAATATGTCGTTGTTTAAATTTAAGGGAAATGAAAAAAAGATAATTTAACTTAAAAAATGCTACTTCGGTTAAGTAGGGTGTTCGTAAGGTTCTCAAAAAGAACTTGGGTTATTCAACGGCTGCCTTGTAGTTATACACCTGAATCTATTAATAAAACTTATTAAATATCCGAGGGTTTCAAATCATTATTTTTAAATGATTTTTTACTTCAAGAAAGAGAAGAGAAGTATGTAAGAAAACTTTTTATTACTTTCAATATCCGCGCAAAGCACACAGGTTCTTCAATCTTGTTGGGCGAAAAAACGAACATAAATTTTGTATACTTTTGTTTATTTAAAAAAATCTCAGCCATTCATATTGTACTCTCCAGCAGAATTTTTTTAAAATCGTTAATTCATGAGGCATGATTTGACTAATAATAATCAGAACCGAAATCAAAGAGTGAAAAGATTCTATGTCAATGAGCACTACGCAGGAGTAAATGCGAAAGTCAGCTATCCACTTAGCCCCGATATTTCTTGGATTATCCGCACTCCAAGAATATCCTTTACTTTGACGTATTCTACTACCAGGTTGTCCCCTGTGATTCTCTTATATTGCGCAAATCGATTGATATTAAAAATAAACTGAACAAGGTTATTGGTTGAATAATCGATAATTTTTAACATTTCAATCTTTTATTCATCATTTTATTTATTGGTTAATTTACCGTTACCTATAAGTCTTTCAAAAACAATGAATGCTTATCGCTCGAACAAGTGAGTTTATTACAATGATTAAAATAAAGAAGAGCTTTAAAAAATTCCATTTTTCCACAAGTGACGAAAATGAAGTTGCTTTACTTTCAGTAGTAAAACCGCAATCTGGTGCGCCATTAAAAACTCTGGGAGAACTGTCTAAGAAAACTCATTAAAATGTGCATCAGTGAATATAAAGCTTTTCAACGCACATTTTTCATCCTAAATATTTATGTATTGAATTATCATATCGAGGATCAGACATTGAAACCTCTTCATATTAGTCGAAGGCGCGAGGAAGCATGCCAAGGGGAAAAGCACCAGCCGAAAACAGATGAAAAATTCTGATAAAAAAAGGGAATAAAATTTATGGCCTCCTCTCGATAGCGGCATGGCACGCTTCACCTGATCTGAGTTTTAAAGCGCCTCCCCTCCCCGGGGAACGGCGAGTCCGTCGTACTGCGTGGAAACGAGTTCCTTCGTCATCTAAGTCGCCGTAGCAAATGCGCTTTCACGAAAAATCTTCCTCTCTTCTTTTTATCTCCGCTCTTTTTTTTTCTTTTATTATCTCCTCCTCCGACCTGTCCACCACCCCCGCTTATTTTTTTTTTTTAGCGGGGCTCGTTTCGGATCCCCTAACGCGCTGCGCCTCCCCCTCTTACGTAGGAGATTTTCGCGAATCTTGGGAAGTCCCCGACGGTTCCGCAGAAGCTGCAGATTTTTTTTCTTGCGCCGATGTCCCTCGGGGGGATAACGGCGCGGGCAAGTAAGAGCATCTACACTGGTGTACGGAGCCGAGCGTTGCGGAGAAATTTTTTGACGTGGCGTAAGCTGCCAACGACCCGTTTTTCTCTTAGCGTGCACTTTTTTCTATTTTAAGATATTACACGTTAACTTCGATAACTGCATATCGCAATCGTTTCTATTCTATGCTATAAGATAATCATTATTACTTCTGGTGAAATTATAATGTAGTGCTAAAAATAAACTGGAAGTTGTTAACGTGATTTTAGAAGTAAATAGCGACTTCTATAATATCGTAAAATAGTTCACTTTGTTTGTCTAGCCGTGGGAAAAATGACTAGGAAAAGTTCACGAAATAACCTGTTGAAGAAAGAACTAGCGAAGTACAGGTGCATGCAATATGTATGCACACTATAAACAGAATGATTGCAGCTTTATTAAAGCACGTGTTATACGCCAACATCTCTAAATTCATTTCTTTCAAAATCTTGATGAAAGTGCGTTTTAGAACTCCGTAGAAATGCAAATATTGTACATTGAGAATGGAATTCATGTATTATTTATAGAATTTAACTTACATTACTTTTCTTCAAAAAAAGAAAAAGCTATTCGAATTAAAAGTTAGGTAATAGGTCTCTTTCCTCAAAAGTGCACTTATTATCATTTCATGTTTCAATTAATTTTATTAAAATTGAATATATTTATTTATTTACTTTTCAACTCAATTAAGAGTTAATTGTTTAATAAATTATCATAAAAATTAGTTTTCACCCAAAACAATCACGAATAACATATTACGTCAATCCATTATTTTTCAAAATATTCACGTTCGGCGAATTACGTCAATCCATTATTTTCTAACACGTACAATTTGGAGATAATTCAATGTCGAAATCAAATTAAATCGCATTTGACGCGCGATCAATTACCGTCGGAGAAATAAAATTAATGGTACAAAAAAAAAACAGGTTGGAGATAAAAAAAAAAAAAAATACTCACGTGTGCCTTGTGCTCGGGCGTCGAGGGCGGGTTGGGAGAGTTGGGCAGGGAGGCCCCGGAAGGGGTGCCGTGCCGCAGCCGCGCCAGGGCCGTACGAAGGCCCTCCGTCACGAGGCTCTTTTGTTTATCTCCCTCGAGGCAGAGCAAGCGCTTCCCTCCCCCGCGGCGCCGCGACCGAGTAGCCTCGAGGCCCGCTCAGTCCCAGGGACGGCCGCGCGATCCGCTCATCCAGGCGATGCCACCCTTCGACTCTCCTTCTCTCCTGCTCCCTCTTCTATTTTCGGTTAGAGCGCGATTCCCCGCTGGAAGCAAAAAAAAGGGCAGGCGCCCAAAAAGTTGGCGCGTTAATCGAATTCGATGCGGTCGAATGTTTAGCTCGGGTCTACCGGCAACCGTATGTAGGCGCAAAACGCGGGCATTTCGAGTGTTTTTCGCGCGAGTAATGAAGAATTTGCACGATCGCCTGTACGAGTTGCTACTAATGCCATTTAAATTGATGAGCAAATTAAGTGGAGTGTGATCGATTTTAGTCAGACGTGCATTAAAAAGAAGTCCGTTACGCTGTTAACTTGGAAATTTTAACGATGTGTGAAGAGTAGTATGGATGAAAACTTTATTCATGTTTGAGTAACGGTTTGGTCATTTGTTAGATGTGCCGGCGCTTTGTGCAATGAGTATATTGGGTGTTTTCTTTAAAAGCCGAGTAGAGGGAAATTTAGAAAATTAACGTTAATTATAAAAAGGTTTATTATACTTTAAATGGCTTCATTAATAGTAGTGTTTTACAATTTCCATGATGCAATTCAATTAAATTTTCCATTATTTTAACGTACACGCTAGTGAGATACAGCGTAATGTAAAGTTTAATCAAGTACCGATGTACATACAGGCATTTATAGACTCATTTGTTCTTTTCCATCTCGATATTTTAGTCAGTTGTTTGTTCCTGTCGAAACTGAAATTAGTACGTAATATCTATGCTTTTTCATTATTTTTCTACACGTGTAATAAAGGGTATAAATGTTATTGACATAGATAAGAGTAGCTAAATATGCTAACACTACGATGCCATAAATTTTAATATCGTAATGACATAATGAAGCGATATACTTTTCATATCAACGATAAAAATTTACGTTACAGACAAACACAGAAGTGCATAAACACCAATATTTTGCATTGATAGTGAGCTACAATTAAAAAGCTTAATTATAAAGCTTCATACTGTTTTAAACCATCGAATTAGAAGAAAAGATGGATTCAGAAGCACGTATTTTTCAATTTTAACAAAATTTCCTCCTAGAGGATGTATACATCGAACTCAAAAAATGAATGTGACGTGACGCACAATATAACGGGAGCCATGAAGCATAAACACAATAGGCCAGAAATTCGTCTTACCTTAAGGTTCGGCACCGGAACGGAATTACTTGGCGCTTATTGGTTCCGAATCGGGACTCGAACTCCCGGCTTATGCCATGTGCGTCATTCCTTGCGAACGTCCGGGGCGATGCGATCACGGCCGCCGCTGTGGCTGATAGCGCTGATGGCGCTGCTGCTGTCTGCTATCGATGGCCTGTAACAGCCGAGGAAAAGATTTATGAAAGAGGTGGATTTTATTTTGCAGGAGACAAGGAGAAAAGGTTCTCTCTAGCAGCAGGTAGGTACCGGCGATACGTCTGATAAATTCAACAGATACTTGTTTTCTTATCGGGGACTCCCACCGGAGAAAAAATGACTTTCGTCTGTGTTATTGAAAGAATTAAAAAAATTCTATTTTAATCGAATAAAGGAGAGAAAATTATTTGCTCTGTTGTTAAATTTAAATAATTTTTTTAATCATTTATTTAGATAATTGCGGCGATTTGTCATTGGCTATTTTAAGTAAAGAACATGCGTGCATTGTGTATAAAATAGTGCACTTAATGTCATGTACGTACACAGTGTTTTCCAACAATTGCACCCTAGTTCACATTTATTTATCTTTAATTTTCGCAAAACAAAACTATTAAAATTTGTTGAAAAGTTATGTGCACGCAATAGTTCGTGCGCACAGCCTCGACCTTAACATTAATGGCTTTTAACTCTCCGGTTTTTTTACCCTTATACGCAATCAATTTAAAATTTAATTTCTTCGTGCCGCAGAAACTCCGCCCGAAGCGACCAACAATTCCTTAGTAACACGAGAAAAAAATCTCCAAAAAGAAAGCTTAACAAACCACCCGAGAGTTTTACAAACTCGGTTCTCGCTCAAACATTAATTCGGAGAGTGGAGATCTAAAAATAAATAAAACAAAAGAGGAGGTACGCACGCTTCGATTAAAAACCTTGCTCAAACACAAGCGCACACGGCTGGACCGAAGGCCCCCCGGGCAGCTTGAAATGCAGCGAAAATCAGTTTGCTCCCTCGTCAATACACGTCACTGCCGTCGGGCTTCGAAACGGCGAGCTTATAAATAAAGGAGCAGTCGGGCTTTCGCATAAGCGAAGGTCGATCACGGCGGCGCTCTTAAATAATCCAGAGCCGCGTGCAGAGGATGGGCGTATGTAGGAGAGGCGTGCGCGACACCCTTGAGTGTCGCGAGGGCTAACTTTTTCACCGAGCGATCGACCTAAGTCGAATCTTTGTTGTAGACGCACGTCGCTCAGGTCCGTTTGTTTACCAATTATCCCGGTATTGACGGCGGTCAGCGCGCGTATGCCGAGTGCGCCACGCTCATGGTTATTACCTCTATACAGCTGTGTGTGCCGTCGCTTAATCATACTCTTGTGGGTACGAATGTGCTTGCAGATGCATTATTTAAGCTGGTGATTTGATTTGTTAATCAAAGATTTAAATCTTAATAATCAATTAGATTAATAAGATTTTATTATTAGTACATTTTAATTAAATGTAAAAATACATTATATTGATATATTTTATTAAATTCCGTAATTCATTCAAAATACCTCAGAAATTATTAATTTATTTTTATATTTAACGATTTTTTAAAAATTGGCATTTTACAGATAATCTAAAAATTACTTTGACAGTAATCTTTTGTGAATTTTTTGGCTTGACTGAGACAAATTTTAAATGAAAATGAAATTGCACCGGTAGATTCGGAGAATAGCAAAATGAGAGGAAAATCAACAACATGAACGTTGGTCAATTTATAAAGTAAATTAACAGACCTCACGAGAGAGATTCTCAATTCTCGACTTTACTGTACACTACGGAGAATTATTATGCTTTTAGTTGTTAAACGCCTGAAATTACGTGGAATGGTATTATTTGAAATATAGTGAGCAACAATTGATGAAGGAAGGTGAATTCATTAAATCATTTAATCGAAAAACTTTAATTATTACAATTTTTTATTTACTTCAGTGTGTTTTCTGTGTGATCAACAATATTTACAACGTAACGATTGAAGCGCCGTAATTGCTTCAAGCCTATTATTTGCTATTTTAAGTTTATATCATAAACTTAAAATATACAAAGTATAAATATGAAGATCGATAATTAATAATTATTTAAAACAATCCAGGTACGTAGGCCTTTTTCTACTGGAAGAGTAAAAGTATTTTCAACAATAATGCCAATTACTATTTATAATTGTAAGTGCAGAAATATTTTTTTAAATTAATTTGAAATTGAAAGAATTAATTTTTCATTGTGATAAGTGATTATTTCATCGCATTATAAGCAAAACGTGCACTTAATATGTGTATAAAAGAAAAATCAATATAGTAACGAAGAAATAATAAATATTCATGAATAATTCTGAGTCAAAGTAGGTTCCTTTCTTGTGAGAAAATTTTAGTTTTTCTGATATAACGAATTCTTTAATTTCTGAAGACATTATTATAAGAACAGATTTTTGATGATTGATCTGAGTCAAATGCAATTATGCTACCAAAATTTTTTCAATCTGCAAATAATAACACTTGGGTTGAAACAAAAGGTAATTACGTCTTTGCATAAATTTTGGATTCCATTATATTCCATGATTATATAAACGATTATGTTCCTAGCATTCTAATTGCCATTGTAATACTCATATCTATTAAACTAATTGAATAGACCGCACTTCATTTATGTATTTACCTCGAATTAGCTATTCAAGATGCAATCTCCAAATAACTAAAATATGCAGCAACTGCAGTTTCTAATTTAAACAAAAATTAAAAAAAGAAATACATAAGTCTCATTAAACGAAAGCCTCAAAATAGAATCCCAGTCAAGAAATTGTCGGCACCGATTTACACCGAGTGTTGCATGGCGATTCGCTCGAACAGCCGAGGCACACAGGAGCGCGTGTCGCAACTTGGAGGATTTAAATGCTGGGCTTTGCACGAGACACGCGAAAAGCCGGGGTGGGTGGAAGGAGCACGCGTAAGTGTGTATTTCGTTGACGGCGTCACGGAGCGCGTGCATACCGCTAAATGATCAATTATCGTTACGCTTAGTCACCCGCCGCAACTCCCGGAAAGCTGGCAGCGGATAATCGCCGGAGGCTCGATCCTCCTCTCTAAACGACCAATTATTCCAATTATACGGGTTAACATTCGATGCACCTTTTTTTGCGCAATTTTTTTTTTACTGCATTTCCACGAGACAAATTAAAAGCACCGGACGCGAATTTTCACGGTTGAGCTTTTTTGACGAGATAATTAGCGAATTGTTTATTTGGTACGAAAAATAAATAATGATGCCATTTATCGAATTAAACTTTGCAGTATTTTATGCTTTTTTCGTATTTTGAATAAAGTGATCAGTGCTATAGAAAAAGTACAATTTTTCCGAGTAATCTCTGAAGGTAGAGAAAATACAGATAAAACGAAGTATCGGAAGGAATTTCGAGTTATTAGGCGCATATAAAATATCTCGTAAAAATGTAAAAGCGTTTCAGTATACCGTTCGTACTTTTTCAACTAAATGCATTTAGGCAATTCGATACAACGCAGCGAACAAATCTGATATTCCAGAATATTTACATTCGTAGCTTTCTTTTACCCATCACATAAAAAAAAAAATCTTGAAATAATGTCACCGGTGTATAAAATGATTGACGAGATCATTTTTCGTTCAAACATATCTTCGTCACCCTTGCGGAAGTTCGTAAATATAAGCCTCTAAATATTTAGATTTGGAAAAATTTACTTTGTAAATGAGTTTGTTTAAAATATTATTTTACTTCATCAAATACTGCAAAATTAAGAAAAATAGACTTTCGCTTGATATATGAGAATTTATTAAATAAAAATAATTTAAGCGATTATATAATAATTAATACTCTTTTCTATCTTTATTTTTTCCATTTTGATAAGTTTCTGGGAACTATAGATCTAAAAAAAGCTTCTAATACAAGTACTACGTGTTATCAGCTTCATTTTATTTTACTGGGAATACTGAACTTAAATGGGATTAATCTTAGGTAAATATGTCATAAATACCAAGGTTATATAGACGGCAAATAAAACGTTAATGATCAACTGTCGATCGTAAAATATGAAGCATACTACGTACAATAAAGCGATTTTATCTTTTGCTAATCAATATTATCCATTAAAATATAGTTCAGCGCGAGTAAAAATTCAGTAGAGATATGGCATAAATAATTGTTATCGTTGACTTATCTATGATGAATACGACAGTAAATATTTTATATTCAATCCACGGAAACTACATTCTTAAATATTTTATTCGATTTAATTTAACAAAATTGTTTGTTATTAGTCTTTTTATTAAATATATGATCGATTAAGCTAATATTTTCTCAAAATGTAAATTACAAATAAATCAAAATAAATAAATGCAATACAGATGAAGAAAAGTACGAAATGAAATTTTCCGATTTAATTACAGCTTCCACGTAACTTATTAATATTCACGGTTGGTGATTTTTATTTTTATTCTTTTAATTTTAATTTTAATTTGTACCCCACATGTAAAGCAAAGCAATGAATATGCAAGAAGAGACATCCGTAGGAGCTTCGAAGTAATTAAAAAATTTTACAAACGCGCATTAAATAAAACGAGCACGAAGGAACGAACGCTTAATTGTTGCGAGAAATCTGCATAAAATTATTCATTGAACCTTAGCCGGTACTGGGTCAATACCGACAACGCAAGAAATAAAAGGCACAAAAAATGTGTAATATCCAATTTTAGTCGAAAATTTATTTTGCGGTCGCTTCAATGTACCCACAATGTTTTTTCCCTTTTTTTCCCTGTAAACGAACACCTTGATCTTGACTGATGTAATGCATATTTCCATTCGTACGTGGCGGTACGATCGGCGATTTGCGAAATAGAGTTCCGGGGAAGGATTACAGGAAAAACGAAGTCAAAAACGAATAAATGAGTTTCGGTATGCGTGCACACGTACGAGCGAGAAAGTTTTGCTTCGGCAAAATGGAAGTGATCAGATCTCGCGCACGTATAATCGAATACGCCCTTCTTCACTCGGCGAAACTTTCAAGGGGCTGAGCGCGGAGTTTCTTTTTCTCTGCATTGACATATATATACACGTATCGAAATCAGATGGAAGTTACTTTTCTGCATGCACTTGGCTCGGAGGAATACCGGCGAGTTTCAAATGTTATTATCATAATTGCGAGCTGGCTGTACACCTTTGATTGAGAGTGCAGTTACTTATAGACGACGTTGCTTGCAGGTTAATATTGAAATTTTCTTGAAGCAATGTAATTTTTTCATATCGTCTCTTTAATGTAAATAAACAAAAGATGGATTCGCAAAAACATGAATTGATTGCACCTACAGTGTAATAAGATATTAATATAGAAATATTTACAGAAAGAATTGTGTTATAGTTTTTAATATTCAGTAAAAATTTACTCTCTAAATCTCATTCAGTGAAATTTCACTGAATGAGATTTAGAGAGTAACGTACAAAAACGTAGTGTCAACTAGAAAATTAGTTATTGATTCAACATTTTCATGCTACCAGTGAAATGTAGCATATTTCACTAGCAGCATTTATTAAGTAAAGGTACTTTCATGAATAGAAGACATTCTTTTATAAATAAAGTAAAAATCTATTTTAAAAATGCAATTTTTAAGAGAAGTAGCACGCTATATTATTCAGAAAATCCATAATTTCACATTTACTGCTGTGGAAAGGCTAACTAAGGAAACACTAACATAGTCGAACATAGTCAGGTATAATTAAAAATGTAGCTTTTTCACGAGTTAACATTGCAGGATACATAGAAAAGCTTCTTCCGTTGACCCTTTTCTACGATTTACAATAGCAAGATCCTCTCAATGATGAAAACGCACTTCGTCGAGCGTGAAATAATCCAATTACTGCTACCCTATACTTTTCACCTCCATTGAAATTTATTAAACAATTTCGAAAGTATCCACAAACTTTGTAAAGAAAAAGAGCCAAAAAATAAAATAAAACTTGTCGATTTAATTCCTAGATAAAAGTTAGCCCCGCGTCTCGTCCAATCCATCCAGCCTGAACTACCCTTGAAAAACAATCGCCTCGATATTGACGGCCGATCACTTCCGGCAGGAGCAAGAAAAGCATACCGGCTCGGGCCTCAAACGAAATTCCGTGTTTGCCCGAGTGGTACAACGGGCCGAGAGCCGCGACACGTGAAATGCCCGCCAATCCCACCGCGCGCTTCTATACCCACGTACCACGTCCACGTGTACGTCCCACACAGGCCGCGGCTGCTCCGAGCGTGCAAGTCCTCGCTGCTTTCTTATTCCCTTTGCCTCTCTCTTTCATCCTCGAGCTCGCGCGCCCTGTGTGTACAGCGCGGATGTGATCGCGTGTACTCAAGCTCCCTCACACGCGCGCGTGTGGGTGCGCGTGACCACGCGGATTGCGATTCAAGAGTCCCCACACCCCGATGTAAGGCAAGAGTGTACGATACGTAATTGTGTGTGTACTGGCATCGGTATAATACGTACGTGTACGTGTGTACGTATGTATGTGTATAACTATGTAGGAGATAGGCGGGATGTATACCTATAAAGCTGACGAGTACGCGCGCACACTGATACACACGTGCGCGAGGGGAAAAAAACAGGGGGACAAGTTCGTCGTGTGCCAAATCGATCGTCTCGAGGTAGACAGGTCGAGTGTGCTGGAAGTGGCTGGGAGGGGGAAAGGGGACAGCAGGTCTGTCCTCAATTAGACGATACAAATGTCAATGGTAAGTATACGTATACACGGTTGGAGGAATCAGCCGAAAGTAACCGGCTGACGGTTCAATCCTACACTCTACGCAGGGGCTATCCGTGCGTGTTTATTTAATTAAGAGTCATACCTCGACAGCGGAAAGCAATTGAAAGATTGATTGGCTGTGTACTCTTTTTATGAGATCGGGTGTTTTTGTATTTTCGTGAAATAACAAATGTATAACACTGTCGCTTTGAGCTACCTCCAGGGATGTACTCTTTAATCTGGATAATAGTTTGATCCATTTTCATTAACTTCTTATTATGAGAAATACTGGTAATGAAGTCTGATAAGAAATAAGCTATTTAATATTACGATTTAGTGAGCGTAATTTGAAGCACCCTTGGGGAACCATTAAAAAGGAAAAACTTTCGCTCGTTATATAGTTTGTTATGAAAAATAGTTTAAAATCTTTAAACACTTTTCAACAATTTTTTTACAGTTTTGAGCATAAAAGGCATAATACACAAAGACTAGTTTGAAATATCAGTTAAATTAAGCGCAATCAGAAGAAGAAATATAAGCTGATACCGCTAAAAGAATTTATATGTCCAAAAATCTTTTGATCCAAACTTTTTAAGTATGTGCACTTGAATTGCTGGCGGCTCAAGTTAGAGCTAAGCTAAAGACACTCAAAAGCTAAAAACTTTCTAAGATTCGACAACTCGGAAGAATTCCGACAAGTCATTAAACTTAGATGGAGTCACTTTGGAGCGGTTTCGATGTCGCCAAATCGCCAGCTATATACACAACTTTTACTGCTACGAAATGACAAGTAGTTGAGTGTATGACTTATGAGTGTACACCTTTTGTGTGAGAAACTAGCATTTCAAAGGCAAGATTTAATATTAACTCAAGCTTTCCCCATTTAATTCCACTGCCACTTTACTTCAAGGGCAAAATTTTGTGTTCAGGTCAAATAAACAAAGTTTCTATCCTTCCTTTCGTCGTTGCATTACTCGCCGCAATAAAAACTAGTTTGGTCAAGGAGAAGAAAAGAAATTAATTAAACTTTGCGAGACCAGTAAGATATTAATAGTAGCAGTTTATCCGCAAGAAAACGCGAGCTAAGTCTATTTCGGTCGTGAAAATCAGCGAGGTGTGATAGACAATATCTTAGCCTGACGTCTGTTTCGACGCCTCGCTCCCCTCCGACGTGCGTCCGCATAGCGGAAGACCAGAAGGCCTTGCACCCTTTTGTTTTGGCCGTCGGGTTGAATAAGTAAAAGGGCGCCGGGATCAGAGAGCGGAATCGACGCCTCGAAGGGCCGATCCCGTGAAACACCGTCAGAAATCAAGCTCATTACGCGCTATACGGCGCACCCCTCCGAGCGGAAAACCCGGGGATTCCCCGCCCTACGGATCAATCCCGCTCTCGAGGAATTCCGGGGCGGGGGACATTCGGCTCTCCCATACATCTCTCTTCCTTCTTGAGCGCATCAATTTGCATTTCCCAGCGATTTTTCACAGTTTAATTGCACGCGGGAGGATTGGTCAGGTAAAAGGAGGGACATCTTTTACTCCTCCGGGCGATGGAGAGGGGATCTCTCGGCCTCGATCGTTTTTGAAAAGACGCGAGGATTTACGTCGCCCTCCATTCTCCGCGCCGACTCGGCGTTTATTTACGATCGCGAGTAATTAAATTTCGCGTCGGGGAAGAAGACGTCGGCGAGTCTATTCCGCGGGAATTGCGGGGCACTTCGTTTGTCGTGCGCTCGATATTGAACCCTCGGTGCGCGCGGAATCGACGGGTAATGGAAGCCGAGGTGAGATTTGCAACATTTATGCGGGGGGGCGCGCATTGTGCCGCGGCGAATTGGACGGCGGGAGAGTGGCAAATAGGCGAAATCGAAGAAAAGTTAACCCGCTTTCTTCGCCGCTGCGGGATGGTAGCGAGTAGCTCCTCGGCTGCAATCGATACCGTCCTATATACCGGAAACGGATGTTTCTGGCATCGGCGGCCGCGACAAGGCGAGTTTAATTGCTTAATTTCCGGCCCCCGGGAGCCGCAACAAGAAAAAAAACCGGCGAATGGATGGTGGTGGGAAAAGGGAGAAAAATCTAGGGCGAGCGAACTTTACTTAATGAAAAATCGCTACCCATTTCGATTTCTAAAGTTTACTAATGTCTATTTTAATTCGAAGGAAAGTTTCGCTGATTGAACTATTTCACTCGCTCTGGGATTAGGCGTGATTTGTGTTTGTCCTTTTTTTATATCCGTTGAAGTATAATAAATTTATGGAATAAAATCTCAAATTTAATTCTAAGAATTTCCATCACATTTGTTCCAGTTGATCTTATTCTACAAGATAATCAGATACGTGGATACTTTCCTGGAATAAACTAAATTCAATTTATGCATCAAACAAGAATAACTGCGATTCTAGTTAATATTTTATGCAAAACAGTAACAGGAAATTTATGATCTAGTCTCGTTGCAATATTTTCAAAAAACTTTTAGGACCTTGCCCCTCCTCTATTAGTCACTCGTGCAATCTTTAATAACCAATATTTCACAGTAAACACACGCTGAGCGGGCGAAGCATCGTGAAACATTTTATTGCAGCGAGTGCGGAATATTCATGAGCGACGCGGAAATGCGATCGTTAAATCCAGCAGCAATGATTTACGGCGCGCAACAATCATCCCCACCCATTCGTCGCACAAATTCGCTATCGGCAGAAGTACATCGACGTCCCCCCGCGAGTCCGGCCAACTCCGCGCAAGATAAGCAACCGAACGGGAGGAGGCGCAGCGGAAACCGATAACCGAGGCAAGAAGGGCTGCGTCTCCCGGCGCGAACTGTCAAAATTGCACACTTCGCGCGCGCCAGCCTAACGAACTTGTAACGCTCGCCGCCCTATATAGCAATCGATGTTCCGGGGGAGAAGTTCGATCGCGCGCGCGCACCCCCTGCGGCGGACCGAGCCTTTGGCCGAGCGAGCATTTGCCGAGGTGAAAATGGCACCGACCATTGTTTTCGGACTGATTGGCCTGTCTTCGGCAGAGTTAAATTCCGTGACCGGAATCGGTTTCCCTCTGATCCTTGCGCTCGCGCACTTTTCAAGCTTGGAGGCGGTGATTTTTTTTTTCTCCGTCGCACACTCGTGCGACTGGGCTTTTAATGAAAACTTGCGGGGGTACACGCGCGCTGGTTAACGAGGTTGGCGCAAGCAGTTTGCCAGCGCTGAAATATTCAATAAACGTAAATGTTGGCTTTAAGCTTGAAAGCTCCGCGAGCGGAAGCTAACTGTTGTTATAGCAATAAAACTTTTAACGCTATTGACAGTAATTTCATTCTGTTTCACTTTCGGCCCCGGGCTGTATTTACTTACTGCGCTTGAGCGACGTATTTTTCGGAATCAAGTTACGCGGCGATACGTTTCTTTTCTACATATTTCACATTAGCGGAACAGAGTTGGGGCGGTAATGCGCGATAAAAAAGGGCGGCGACCCGTCAGGAATGATTTCTCGCTCACCCGCGGTGAATCTGGAGAAAAAACGGGGGGGGGGGGGGGGGGGGGCGCG
>JAXIUT010000061.1:11589-23130 GCA_035586675.1 Eurytoma californica | reverse complement strand
CTCTGAACCTAAATATGAGTTTCTAAACGAAATATAGAAATAAAATTTTTTTTGCCGTCACAGAGCTTTCTCTATGAAAAAGCAAAAAAGGAATATAATGATATATATTGCGAAAAAATTAATCAAATATATTAATAAAAAGAAAAAAAAGCTATGAATAAAAAAAATCTGATATATTAGTATTGAAAAGTAGAGAAATGTCAAAAGAATATAAGAAAATGCATTATGAAAAAATTAAATATATAAATATAAAAAAATGGAAGTATTAGTGAAAATATGTTATAGGGTAAGGGTACAGATGTGATACGTGTAGTGGAAAAATATACTACAATGCAGTTTCATTACATCCAAATGAAAATGAAAGAAGAAAATGTGGCCAATTCTATATTATACATAATGAAGAAGCAAATGATTATCCCATGCAAGATAATAAATAATGTAAATTGTCAACTTTTAATCAATTAGATATTCTTTTAAGAAATAACAATCCTTATTGTAAAGCTTATTAAATGATGTATGAAGTTGAAAAAGAAACCCATGAAAAATGTATAAAAATAGAGAACCAATAAAAGATATTCAATTAATAAAAATTGATAAAAATCGTTACAAACCGTCTACTTGCATTGAAGTAACGGTAGTATTTATCAATAATGATGGGGAACCACCAATTGATCGATTTGTGTATAATATATTCTAAGTCTGAAAAACTAATTCGCATACCAAGTATAAGAAAACGTGCTGATTCAATAACCTATCCATTAATAATGTACCCATCAGGTGGGTTTGGATGGAGGCCAAATATGAAGTGTGCATCAAGTAATAATAATATTTAAATTTTACAATTTTATAGTTACAAACTTAGTGTAAGAAATCAGTTTAATCAGTTTTTTAATCAAGGAAAATTCAGGCAGTAATACATTGTCGATTCATGGGTTAAAGTAGAAGGAGCAAGACTGTATTATTTGCAAAAGGATCAGCATATATTGCGAACTACTTTATATAAAGGTTTCACCTTAAAAATCGCAAAACAATTATTTCAGAAAATCCAAAAATTGGTAAAATGGTTACGTTACTATCAAGTTTCATTGGGGGTCCAAGAGCTATGCATCACAACTTTATTGACGGTATGGTATTAGTACAAAAATCTAGAAAACCAGATCTCTTTATAACAATGGCATGTAATCCAAATTGGAAATAAATAGTCAATAATATACGTGAATAAGAAACACCAATTGATTGAGCTGATATCTAGGTAAAAGTGTTTCACTAAAAAATGAAGGAATTAAAATAAAAGATTATAAAAAAAATGTTCGGTGATTGCATTGCATTTACATTCATAATTGAATTTCAAAAGCAAGGATTACCGCATATGTTGATATTTTTAGACAAAAACTATATAATTCTGATCAAGTAAAAGCTATAATAAGTGCAGACATCCCTGATAAAGTAATGAATCCAAGATTATTTGAATTAGTTAAGCAATTTATGATTCATGAACCATGTGGATAATAAAATCCGAAATCACCAAGTATGGACGAAAAACAAAAAAATGAACCAAAAACTTTCCAAAAAAGAAAATTGATAACACCGTGTATACTATGAGAGGTTACCCATTATACCTTAGAAAAACTGACTATCGGAAAATCGATTTTCCAGGAACAAAAATGGGCAGATAATGGCTTTATTATACCCTACAATCCATTTATTTATTAAAATTTAATTGCCACATTAATGTCGAAGTTTACTCTACAATTTTATGCATTAAATATTTATTTAAATATTGTTTCAAAGATCATGATTGTGCATTTATCGAAATGAAACCGTAATCTGCTAATGCAGAGCAAACTTCTAAAAATATAAATAATGGTGATTATACAATTGAATATAACGAAACATGGCAGTAACATAAATACAAGATATGTTTGTCCACCAGAAGCCATGTATCGTCTATGTGAATATTCGTTAAGTGAGTTGTCTCATGTAATTTATAGATTGGCTGTTCATAACGAAAATGAACAGAATAATATAGTAAAGTAGGAAATGAAATCAGTACTGGGCTCTGGCAGGAATCTGGAAATAACAACTCGAAATGTAAATGCAACTTTAACAGCATGCTTTAATCTTAATAAAAAATATGAAGGTGCTCGTCAGTATTTATACTCAGAAATCGCAAATCATTATGTGTTCAACAAAAAGATAAAATTTCGAACAAAAGGAAACGTTTTAATAAACCAGTTTTAAGTGGAATGTACTTAGTTAATCCCAAGCAACGTGTTTTTATATACGATTATTATTTTTACATGAGGCATCGTCTAGAAGGACCCCACCGAGAGTATCGCTGATCAGCAAAAAAATCAGGCAATTCTACTGTAGACGATGTCCAGGTGTCCAGGAACACTCTGGGATTGACGAGACATCGCCTAGGATGAAGCTCACCAAGAGCGTATCCGATACCCAAAAAATCGGATGGTGCTCTCGTAGACGTTGTCCAGGAGCCCCCTGAGATCGACGGGACATCGTCCAGAAGTAACCTCGCCAAGAGCATCTTCGATGTGAAAAAAATCCGGCAATTATCCTGTAGACGGTGTCCAGGTGTCCAGGGGCACTAGGAGGAAGCCCACCAAGAGCATCTCTGATGCTAAAAAAATCGGGCGATGCCCCTGTAGACGATGGCCAGGTGTTCCGGAGCACCCTGGGATCGACGGGATATCGTCTACGAGGAAGCCCACCAAGAGCATCTCCGATGCGCAAAAAATCGGGCAATTATCCTGTTGACGATGTCCGGGTATCCAGGTGCACCCTGGGATCGACGAGACAACGTCTAGGAGGCAGCCCACCAAGAGCCTCTCCGATGCGGAAAAAATCGGTCAATTATCTTGTAGATGGTGTCCAGGTGTCTAGGAACACTCTGAGATCGACGGGACATTGTCTAGGAGAAAGCCCACCTAGAGCACCTCCGATACGCAAAAAATCTGATGGTGCTATCGTCAATAAGTCTTCGAAAAAGAATATGTGAATTTTTCGTGACTGAAAATTGAAGAATTTTCAGACTGAAGAACTTAAGAATTGACGAAATGGTATTTTAATTATATATAAGATATTTAGGTATATCTTTATTACTTTCACACTACACGATAGATTCTTCCAAATTTTACTCATCCTCTATTATATTAAGGAGCTTAATTCGAGGTTGTTTTTTCGACCTCATAAATTGTCGATAAACGATTTTCCTGCCAACGACGTCTCCTCATTTTTTCACAGGAACGCCCTCGGAATTTTTTTGTATAAACAGTGCTCCGGGTGGGTCTCCCTGTAAACGATCTCCCGTCGATCCGGGGGTGATCCTAGGCACCTGGACATCGTCTCCAGGAACACCCTCGGAATTTTTTTGCATGGACAGTGCCCCGGGTGGGTCACCCTGTAAATGATCTCCCGTCATCCATAGGGTGTTCCTGGGCACCTGGACATCGTCTCCGGGAACACCGTTCGAATTTTTTTGTATGAATAGTGCCTCGGGTGGGCCTCCCTGTAAATAATCTCCCTTCATCCTGAGGATTTTCCTCGGCAGCTGGACATTGTCTACAGGTACACCCTTCGAATTTTTTTATATGGACAGTGCCCCGGGTGGGCCTCCCTGTAAACGATGTCTCGTCTTCCTGAGGGTGTTCCTGGGCACCTGAACATCGTCTCCAGGTACATCATCCAAATTTTTTTGTATGGACAGTGCCTCGGGTGTGTCTCCCTACAAATGATCTCCCGTCATCCTGAGGATGATCCTGGGCACCTGGACATTGTTTCCAGAAACACCGTCTGAATTTTTTTGTATTGACGTTTCCCTGTAAATGATCTGTCGTCGTCCTGAGGGTGTTCCTGGGCACCTGGACATTGTCTCCAGGTACACCCTCCGAATTTTTTTCCGAGGTAGGGAGGGGGAGAGAGAGAAAGAGAGAAACAGATAAATAGACAGGTAGATAGATAGATCCTTTATTATTTGCTTCGCAGCAAAATAAATAAATACAAAATATATATAACATGAAAACAATAGTAAATAAATAAAATTTCTTAATAGTAGATAAACTATGCCAGTTCGGGCACACTTAACCCAATTAGCGTTAACCCAACAACCCATCTAGCTCATAACCCAACAACCCGACAACTCAGTAACCCAATTAAAATTTGAAAAATCTACACTGAGCGTTAACCCAATTAAAATTCTTGGAATTCTGCAGTGAGCGTTAACCCAATTAAAATTTCTGGAATTCTGCAGCGTGCGTTAACCCATTTAAAATTCCTGGAATTTTGCGATGAGAGTTAACCCAATTAAATTTTGAGGTTAATTAACTCAATTTATGCATAGTTCTACTTTATGGATAATTATTTTTTTTTAAATACCATTACAAACGTTAGTGACAACTTCAGTCAAATACAGTACAACGTGAGTATATTAATCTCTTTGAAACCCCATATTGTCGTATCCCTTTGGTTGGGAAGAGGAATAGGGATTCTGTTTCTTCACTTTCTCGTACCCCTCACGTTTGGGCGTGGATTACTTGCCACGATTTTTTTTCCACTCTTCGCCCTTTTCGATGGAAAGAGTGGAGTATTCGTTGTTGCTCGTGTTCTGTTCCGTGATGGAATGAGACAATTGTTTCCATTTTTGGCTTTTTATAGGAAGTGGTAAGAGCCCCGACTATCGCTCCCCACCCGTGTGGTATATCCACTAATCGGTTACCCCTCCGTTTACTTCCTGGAATCAAGCGCTGTCTTTTTCCTTCAAGTACTTACGAAGAAGTTCGTATTCTTCCCATCATTAGTCGCAGTCCATCTTTTCAACCACCAATGGTATACTTTTGCTATCTTTGGAATACTTTTTTAAAAGTCTCACGTTGTGAAGGGCGCAGCTAGCTGTGTACGCTCCAATGTGGTGTGGACAGACGGTGACCAGCTTGATCTTGTCCAGAGGTGGAAATCCCATCTCCGCCACGTTCAGAATTTCGAATCTAAATTTGAATCGTTCGAGCCACTTCTTCTTTATGGAACCTATTGTCAGGACTCTTGTGGCATCTCGGGAGCTGTCTCGAAGTATGCTTCCTATTTGGTTGTAGGGAATAGTACCCTTGTTCTAATTTATTTCTTGATAGTGATGTTCCAACCACTCATTTTCTCTCTTGTACTTATCAGTGAGTCTTTGACAGGAAAAAGGTTTCTCGAACAATAACACTACAGGATCGCTCTCAATATTGAGCGACAGTATGGCGAGCTCCTTGACGACGTAGTCGTTACCGGGCTGCTTGAACCCTTGCATGTCAACCAGATACTCCATCTCAAATGATACTCCTGCTCGTTCGCACCGATTTATGTTCCCCTATCCCCACTCCTGTTTAAACAAGTTATTCACGTTACCGCTGGCGGGCTTGTACTGAACTATACGATCATGCAAGATCAAGCAGTAAGCCGCGATTCCCATATTGATGTTCCCTCTAGCCTCGAACTCCAAGCCGACGTCGACGGGAGCACTCTTCAACGACTCGTTCTGCTTCGAGCAGTCGATGACGAAGAGAGGCACATGATCGATGAATTCCTGCTTCGTCAACATCGACTCGACCTCTTTCTCGTAATACGCACTCTGAAAATTGGCGTACATATCGTACAATACAGCGTTTTGATTTTGAGCAATGTTCAGTTCAGATTTCCATAGGGATAGTACTGCGAGTTCAAGAACAACTTCACGTTGCTGTTGTTGCAGTGATCGAATCGACTCGCGTTCGCAGTTCTCGATCCCTTTCGGTTGCTCTGCAATCCCAGAACGATGAATCGCTTTCTCCAATTCAATTTCTCAATTTTTCAATTTTTCAATTTTTCAATTTTTCAATTCAATTTCAATTCCAATTCAAATTCGGTTTCTCCAGCTGTTTCGACATCTTGACAGTCCACACGTGCTTTGAAACTCACGTCGATGGTTTGACCCTTCTGTATGTGATTGAGCAGTTTGATCTTGTACTCGTTGGAAACTACTACGTAGGGTACCAACCACTCCATTCGTTTCAACTCGATCTTGAAATCTTCGTAAGTGTCTCGATTGTCAACTCGTGCGGCAGTTTGCACCACGGCATTCAAGTCGTTTCTCGCTCGCGTAAGGATAAGTTCGTGTTTTACATTCACGATTATCTGGCGATAGTCTTCAGCGAAACCGAGAATCATGTTGAGAGGTATGGTCACGTCAAAATATCCGTCACCATTATTCAGTTGTTTCTGTTCGTTTCAACAAAGTTGTTGTTTCATCAGCCAGCCAGCCAGCGTTCTCGACAACCAAACTCTGACCAGGATTCAGAGAAATACATCCCTTCATCAGGCTCGTTAGTCCGACGTTCTTGCATCTGTCGATCTCTACAGCATTGATCTCGTAGCGAATTTTCTCATACATGTGACAGATGGCGTTGTTGACCAATCTTGTATTCGCCACAACAGTTCCATCCTCCTTGATGAGTCTACCGCAAACGTGGAGGGAACTGCGCGACGGTAGAACGTAGAGATCCTGATGTTGAATGGCGATTCGGATCTCATCGCTGTTGTTGAAGCTCGCTGTCGTGTACGGTTGATGAGCGTGCACCTCGTAGTGTTCGATGGACTCGTCGAATTTTAAGGGGGATTGTATACTCAGAATGCTTTCCATTTTTCTGTAGAAAACAAGACTCTAGGTCGACTAATGACGGATCGACCCCCTCTGGCGTTGTAGACGATGCCCATTACGTTTGCTTCAGATACAATCTGATAGTGATGATTTCTCCGCGAAAGTTAATCAAGTCTCCGTCCTGATCGACTATGCGTATTTGCAGATGATCTATGCTTTTCACCGCTGCGGGCAAATAAATCACTTGCGAGTGAACTTCGATGATCTTGTATCCCGGAGGTATTGCGGGAAAGAACTCGTGTATCGTGTGCACGCGTTGATCGTTTATATAGGCACCGCTGGTGATGTTGCAAACGCTTCGTGAATCCCAACAATCTTCCGACGGAATCGTCCAGATGAAAATCGATTGATTCACTGCACTCGATAGTACAACGGAGAGTAGTGTCATTAGGCTTGATGTTCAACCGTATGCCTAAATGCGAAATAATGCTCTGTAGATAATGATCGATGTCTTCTACTTCCCAGCTGCTCGTTGGTAAAACGATTATCTTGTCTGCAAAGTAAAACTTATTGTTTCCAATGTCGATGTTTGGTATGGAATTTAACGTCAACAGCTCAACCAGACCTAAAACGTAGTTTTTGCGAGGTGAAAATTTGATGGGTGGAAAGTAGTGAACTTCCAACACGGACGATGTTCCAGACAGGCTCAATGTCAGTGATTCCTCCATGAGTATTCGAGTTCGAATGAACGAAGACTCGTGCACGTTGCTTCCTTATATAGGTCGACAAAGCCACCCACACAAGAATTGCAAACAAACATGGCCACAGTTGAACGCGTGGAAGTCTTGATATCGCTCATGATTGTACTTGACCTCGTCGACTCCGAGGTACATCATCAAATCCAACGGTGGTTGAAGATCACCGAAACTGTCTAAGAAGACGACATCTTATCCTCTCTTGCTGTAGGCCACCCAGTGCGTACCAGGACCACTTTCGTCGTCTAAGTTGATTATGGCAGACTCTCTGTAATGCGGACCCACACCTCGTTAACGCATTTCTCACGAAGACCCCTCAAAAGTATGGAATCCTCAAGATCTTTGCGTATTTAATCAATTCAAAGTCGGTTAACGCTCTCTTCGACAATCTCGTTTCGATGATCTTTTTTTTTCTTCAACCCGCTTCCGCTTTTGGGTCTCAGAAATAAGCCGAGGCCCGTTTTGTGAGGTTTCAGGTAGAGATCTTTACCCAAAGTAATTTCTTCCATCTTTTTGTTGTGTATCTTACTCTCTTCCAATCGTTTTTTGGCTGCGCTCGCGTGGTTAACCGCCTTCGCTATTCCGGCTGCACCCCCGGTCACAGCACCAGCGGTGCTCAAACCTGCGAATATAGGTACGAGAAAGGGTAGGAAGCCTCCGATCTTTCGAGGCACTGATAACACGCTCTTGTCCGGTACGATGGACTTAGCAGCGCTCTTCACTACCTTGCTGAAAGCTACAGGTCCGCTTTTCAAACCCATTCCGAAAGAAGACTTGAGTTTCATAGTGTTCGTAACCGCGTAGACGGCAGCCTTCTCGCCCAGGCTGGAGTCCTTTGTAAAGACTCTTTGCCAGGCTTTGTCCGACAAGGTTCGATCCGCAGCATTTCTCGCTGAAACGTCTTCACGATTCCTCCAGTAAGCTATGTTGTGCTCTTTGCACGCTACGTCGAGAGGATTGATGCCGAGATTACTGCGAGCCAAACGTTTGGTTAATTTAGACCAGGTCCGCAGTACTGATAGCCGGGAATGTGAAGTTCCACTGGTAACTTGTTTATAAAATTATTAACGAAGCCGCGACCACGACGTTGCTTGTGTACGATCATTGCACTTTGAAAGATGAATGATGACTGATGATACGTGACTATAAAAGGGGTCTATTGATACCAAAACGCTCAGTCGTAAACGAGATCTAGTGTTCCCATGGATTTCAAGAAGCTGTAGCCGGTGATTTCCCGGGAGCGGAAATCGTTCGAATTACAAATATAAGTAAATGTTGAAAATTAATTGATGGAGATTAAGAAGTTAAAAATTTGTTTGATGGAATGCAAGGTGAAATTTAAATACTACAAAATAAATCATGCGTGCTTATCACGATACCCGCCGGAGTAAGTAAAATAGCGGGAGAGTAAGTTTCTGGATGAGGAGAGGTCAATAAATAAAGTAACGTAATGTAAATAAAAACAATGAACAGATAAATTTATTTGTGACGTGCGAGTGTAACTATTTACAAATAAAACAAAATGTAGTGTGTGTGTGTGTGTGTTTGTGTGCTAGAGTTTGTAAGAGCGTGAGTGTGTCGCATGGCCGGACCGCGGCCGGCACACGGCAAGTGTTTCTCGCGTGCAGCGACAAATTTGACTGCTTACGCTTGAAGGGCGAGAGCAACTGCTTGGCACGCTTGCCCCAATGCTCGTGCGCGGAACTTATCTTTTGCTGCTGATGCCGCTGCCGCTCGAGGTGGTCTGGCCCCTGGTGCGCTGCTTGTTCTCACAGCGCGGGAGTGCCCCAACACAGGCTAGATGTGAAAGAGATCTACGCCGGCCGCAATGCCGTCCACGAGTTTCACGCTCGCTTTGTAGCGTGGAACTCGCGGGATAAAAAAAAAATTTACTGCAGCACCGTTGTCCTCCGGCAACCGAAGCCCACTTGGACTCGTGCGCGCCGCGGACGCTGCCTCGCGCCTTCTCTCTCCATCTTGCTTCTTGCCAGCGCTCTCCTGTGCCGCCTAGCCCCACTCCGTGCGCTCTTGCCTACTTGCTTCCGCGGCAGGAAGGTATGCGCGGTCGCATGTGTATGCGCCGCTGTTGCTGTGTGCGCTATTCGTGTGCTGCGGAGCGAGCGTGTGAGTGAGCGAAGCTGCATGTGAAGCCGATGGGCTGCTAAGCGGGAAGCGTGCGTAAGCTGGTGCGTATGGATGAGGCTGTAGGACATTGCATCTGACTCGGAGACGTCAGTTCTCTCGTTCTTCTTTCTTGTTCCGGAACTCGTGCTCGTTACAAAAAAAAATAAAAAAAAAAATAAAACGAGATTTGATATAATTGTAAAAATAAAATAAATGTCGCCGCGTGCTCTGTCTAATCGTTCAGTCACACGCGTGTAACTGGTGGGCCAGGAGTCTCTCTCTTTTAGGCAGTTGACCTTTGCGAGTTGACTTAACTGTCCTTATTTTCGCGGAATTTGTGACAGTGTCAGAGACACTTGTTACAAAGCAGTCCGTCAAACTTCTGGTGACCAACTTCGACGGCATCGTGGAGCAAACGAAAAATCCGAAGCGACACGGGGACTTACTTCCGAGCAACATATGCGCAGTATTCTGCGGGCCATCGAACTGTGGAAAAACGAACAGCCTACTGGCCCTCTTGATACATCCGAACGGGCTCAGATTCGAGAACATCTACGTCTACTCGAAGTCTCTGAACCAATCGAAGTACAAATTCTTGGAAAAGCTCTTGAAGCCTCTGGAGAGAATACGATACTTTCCTTTCAGCGAGAATGATGAGGTGGTCGCTCCGGACGACGCTCTACCAAACTCAATCATGATATTCGACGATATCGCGTGCGAGAAGCAGAACAATGTGAGAGCATACTTCTGCATGGGCAGACACAAGAATGTCGATTGTTTCTATCTCTGTCAGTCTTACGCGCAAATTCCGAAACACTTGGTGCGAGACAACGTTAATCTGCTCGTAGTGTTTCGTCAAGACGATGTGAATCTCAGACATCTGTACAGAGATCACGTGAACACGTGTTTCAGAGTCTCTGCTCCAAGCGCTGGAACGACAAGAAGTATGGATTTCTGATGATAGACAAGGACAGTCCGATCGATGCCGGCAGATACAGAAAGGGCTTCGACTGTTTTGCTATAAATAGAAGGCGTGCGCAATGTACGCTCAATAGTCCACGATAGACCATTCGATAGTCAACATGGCAGACTTTCGTCGAAAGAACTTACTGAGATTAGGAAGAGAGAAATTTAACAAGACTATGGAGGAAACTTTCAAACCAGTCGTGGATCCTCTCAAGAAAATGGTGGATCGACTTCCAAAAGAGTTGCTACACCACCACCACCACCACCACCACCACCACCACCAACGGATAAAGAAGATAGTCCAGACGATTGCAGTAGTAACGACGAAGAATCGTCAGCCCTGTCGGACTCGTCAGTATCAACGTCGTCGACGTTGTCATTGAACAAAACGATTCGGGCAGCGAAAGACTCAGTCTCCGAGACAGTCGCTAGTGACGAAGAGGATGAGTATATGACAATAGTAGACCGAAACGATTCGAATCTTCGGGATAAAGTTTACGGTGTGCGTAGAGAGGGCAACTGTTACATGCTGGGCAATCTACCCATTCATTTATGGAGAAACCATAAAAATTGGTAATACATCGTATCCAAAGACCGAGGGATTACTCGAATTACTGGTCAAGAAATGACGAATGATGAATTTATTCGTGCACACAACAGCAAAAAGTACAAACATTTTATCGCACCGATGTTTCTGGAGAGAAAAGGTGGATCTCTGCCTCGATACAAGGTAGCGAGAAGAGTTACGAGGATGGACTACGTCTACTGGGATGATCCGAACTAACTCTTGGATCGACTTCATCTGCTGGTAGCCGAGCGTAACGCTGGAAATCAGAGTCACACGAACGAGATTGTATCCATCATCGAGGAGTTACGTGAGGCAGGGTGTATACAGAGTGGTGAAAAAGTATGGAAACACCTGAATATCTCGGAAAATAAGGGGCGCCAGAAAAAAGCTTTAAACACAAAAGTTTTATGAAATCAAATAATGCATCTGATGGTGACTTTGAATTTGACCTTCGACCTCATTTTCAAGGTCATTTCAAGGTCAGGTTTGGTTTTTTA
>JAXIUT010000061.1:0-11489 GCA_035586675.1 Eurytoma californica | reverse complement strand
GTCCGGCTCCCACCATGTACAGTTATATTTTCAATAATTAAGTATTATAATTAATCCATCGTCTCATTATTTTTTTTTTCCCCCCGCTCCAACCACGTTTCTTAACAAGGGAAAAACCGAGTCAAGTGCTGTCCGACCACGGACCTAAATTTACGTTTCATAGTTGGAAAGAGAAATTTCTAGCGTTAGGGGTAAAAACATTATTCTCTTCGATAAGACATCCCCAGTCGAATCCTGTGGAGCGCACTATGAGGGAACTGGGTCGAATCTATAGGGCATATTGTCCGACCAGCATACGAAATGGGCAATGTTAGTCTCATTTACGCAGGATTGCTTGAATCTGACGATGCACCAAAGCACCGAATATGTACCACATTGTTTATACTTTAATGAAATGCCGCGCGAGAAAATTCTCTCTATTTTCCACAAGTTACGCGAGGAGCCTTTTGCTCGAGAACTTCGAGCCAGCGAATCGAAATTTGCAGAGAGCTTACGAACAAAGATGTCGGGCGCAACTGAGTGTATCGAGGGTTACGTTATGTGTAGGAGACTTGGTTTTGTTGAAAGTGTCTCACCTCTCAGATACTACTCAGGAGAAATTAACGCTACCACAGTCAAGATTAATCGAGATCTGAAAATATAAAATTTTGACAATAGATTTAGACCTGAAGTAGTGGTTGGACTTAGCAATGGGTTTGATTCTGGGCTTACTTGTGTCTTAAAAATCAACCGTGAATTTGTTTAAACTAAAATAAAGATTTCTTACGACTGATGATCTTTCGAAATAGGAAAATACAACAGTTTCATCTGTATAAATTCTTTTAGTAAATTGATATTAATTTTAATATGGATAAAGTTTTTCATTGTTATTAACCAGTCGTCGTTACTAATTTGATAGCAGTTTCTTTCTAATAAAGTTAGCTTGCGTTTATTAAAACGTAAACGTCGACTACTACCGAATTGGTTTCTGAGGGAAAAAAATATTTGGTTACGTATACCTAAAATCGTCTTCAATAAGAATACAACATGCAAAATTTTTACTTCTGTAAGTTCTCATGGTTTCCATCGTATTAGACATTTTATGCAATAGAAACTTGGTTAGAGTTGATTTAGCGTAGTATTCTCAATTTATTTGAATGAGAATCATAGCTTTTTGTAGTTAATTTATTATGTATATGTATGTATGCTATGTATTATGTACGACGAAAGCCTGGAAGCTTTGTACTTTTCGTTTTGAACATTTGTAATTCAGCTCAATCAGGCTAATAAAATTCTTGTTAATAGATTGGCTAATTATACGCCTAATGAAGTAATTGACATTCTTATAGCCTTGGGTGAATGTGGTAGAAATTACAGACTTACTGCCCGTACTTATGTGGAGCGATTTCCAAATCGTCGCCATACTAATGCTCGACAAGTTGATGAACATTGAGAGAAGATCTTGCAATAATCCCCTGCATCGCCAAAGACAAAGGAATAGACTTGTCAATAATAATGATCCTAGATTGCTTGCAGTTTTAGGTATGGTTCACTTAAATCCCCGTATTAGTACACGTCAAATAGGACGGGAATTGGGAGTCTCTCAATCTGCGGCTCATAGATTATTACGATCCTTCAATTACCATCCTTATCGCATTACTCTGGGTCAGGAATTAAGCGAAGCAGATTATGAACTGAGAGTACAATTTTGTAGATGGGCTCTTGAGATGTTAGATGAGAATCGAGATTTCTTTTGGAATGTTTGTTTTAGCGATGAAGCTACGTTCATCAGTAATGGTAGTCTCAACTGGCACAACTGCCATTATTGGTCACCAGTAAATCCACATTGGTATCGCGTGATGCTTAATCAACACCGTTGAAGCACGTATGGGTTGGCATTTGTAATAGTCTAGTGATTGGACCACATTTTTTTGAACGTACCGTTAATGGTCAGATGTAACGCTAATTTTGCTCGTGATGTACGGATATTTTTTAATCAACGATTCCCAAATCGATGGAGAGGTTGGACTGGACCATTCTTGTGGCCTCCTCGATCACCGGATTTCAACCTACTTGATTTCTTTTTATGGAGTATGTAACGAAGGTATTGCTTAAATCGCAAGCAAGGTGCGCATACCTATATATAATTGCGTTCTCGAGCGACCGACGGCTAGCGAGCAAGTGTGCTCACGCAAGCTTGCTCCCACTCCGCGCCCGCGCGAGTTGTCATGACGACTCCCCGTCAAGCCGCCCGCTCTGAGCGGCAACCGAGGCTATGAGTTAGAGTGACTTGACTGTCAAAATCAGTCCTCTCGACGTCTTTAGCCGAGCTACTCTCATAGAGGCCGATTGCTACGCGTAATCCGCGCAGCGCTAATCGGTAGGGCTCACCAGCCGCGTCCGTAGTTGTAGCTCGCGTAGATGACACCGACACCATTAGATTTAGTTCTCGTGCTTAAATTAAGAATATATTTATTTGCGATCCGTAAACCGTTAATTTCCGAATTTGTATTTCATAAGCGAATCGTTTAAGTTTATTTTCTAGCCTAAAGGTATTATCATCCGAATGATACATCCGAAAACATATGCTAAAAAATTTATTATAGCGATTTTAGCATATTTTAATTTGTAAAAAATACTAAAATCGCTACAAACAATTTCATAACGCGTGTTTTCCAATGTACCATCCGGATGATAACACCTACAAGTGAACTTACAAATGCAAAAAATCTATTTTAAAAAAATTAGAGATACAGCGAATCATACCTTAAAAAATAAGCTACGAAATCACTTGTGAACTTAGTTGTGAACTCAGCTGCGAAATCAGCTGGGAAATCAGATATAAAATCAGCTGCAAACTGAATGACGAAATATAGTCAGAGTCGAAATATTCTAAACCGCAGCTGTGAAATCAGCTACTAAATCAGCTGTGAAATGAGGCTAAATCTGCAGCTGATTTCGTAGCTGAGTCCGCAGCTGATTATTTTCACCCGAGCCTGTATTTATAATAAAAAATTGACTCTGGTTTATTGTGAATCTCAACTAAATGATGAAATTATTAACCCGATTTCTAACCCCCCAACCCTACACAGTTGATATAAAAAATTATATTTTATTGTATGCAATATATTTAATATTGTTATATATTGTGTTCTACGTTCTTTTTATACGATCTGAATTTGTCAACTGGCGAGGGTTTTTCAGTTAGTTGATTTCCGGGTTTGTCATTGTACACACGCTTAACCTTGTCGGTTTCATTAATAAAAGATTCACAGATTTTTATGATCGTAACATTTTGGGATCCGAAAATTGTCCGGAGATTTGGTGACTCGGAGAATTTTGAAAATGAAGACACCTCGATCACCGATTGTTAAAGATGAGATTTGTTTGGTATAAGAGAAAAAAGGATAACATTAGAAATTATAAAAAGATATGAAAAATAAAGGTCGATTTGTTGTGATAGTAAATTAAATTCACTAAATTCTGAATAACTTGGTATTTAAATAATTTATGATTGAATAGAGCGTGCCATTGTTTTAATGCACTAGGCCCATCGCGGACTTCTCGGAATCTACTCGAGGCGTGTGGTTCTCGGAAGCGACTCGAAAGAGCGCAGCAATAATAATAATGCGCATAAACAATATCCCTATAGATGGATTATTATGGAAAATTTCTTGAAAAGTTTCGTTTAATGCGGCAGTATATGCGAATATTGTATGTTGCGTTGTATTATATATCGTGTTATTTTATATATGGCGTATAAATTGTGATATATTCCTGGAAAAGGAGAATTGTATATTTTGGAACAGAAGAACAAGAGACGGAAGAGGGGGGGCTGTACGTAGAATGCGCGGCGGCGATGAACGCCCTATCAGCGGTTCGGCAGCAGTGCGCGCATATAAGGCGCGCACGAAGCGCACGGCGCTCAGAAGTTGGACAACATCCAAATAAGTAACATGTACGTGATAAATAAAATATTGCAAACTGACATTTTTAAAACATGCGCTTCTATTTCTATTCTTATCATCATCCTCAACACTCATTCTCAACACTGATAAAATCGAGGAAGCAGAATGCAGCCAATACTGCTTGTGCTACTGATGCTGCTCTTACTGGACAGACTGCAGCGGCCAATATTGTTTCCGCTACTGATGATGCTCTTATCGAACAACAAAGCCAACAAATGGAAGAACACTATCAATTAGCACCTTCAAAAACTACCCAACTAGAAATTGACGTAAGATAAAGACGAGGGCCTCGCCGAAACGTAAGGGCCTCACATGGCTATAGATATATAGATATATAGCGAGCATGTAGAACTCGAATAAGTGAAAAAGTGAGGTTACGAAAACCTAACCTCACTTTACAGAATCGTAATACTTAAGGGCGGCTTATACCATAAAATGATCAATAAATCGATTTTTTTTTATTTGATTTTTTTGATTGTTCATGTTATTCTAAATATGTAAAAAAAATTTCGTACAAAAATTCAAAAAATTTATAAATATATAGTTTGTTATTTGGAATCTTTATTAAGCTTTTATACGCATTTGTGAATTATTAGTTCTTACATTTATTATTGTATCAAATAAATTTATTCAAATAATTCTATTAATTACTAATAATTTTTATAATGAATATTGATTTCGACCTCTTAAATTTCGCGGGCCTCGTCAAGTATGTTCACACTCGGTGGATATCGACCGATGTATCGATTCAACTGCCGTTTACAGCTAAGTTCAAGATCTTGTTGTCAGTAGCGTCTGTAAGTAGACCGGTGTTTGTTTTAGGGTTAGACCGTACAGTCTAAATTATTTATTTACTGCAATTTGCAGTCAACACGTTAAATATACAGCTTGTCAGGAACTATGATCAGATACGTATATTCATTTGATACAGTGTATTCTTTGTTGTAAAACAAATGTTTTTTTTTAATTGCAGGTCCAGTGTCTGCAGTATCTAGAGTCCAGAATAAAGCAGCTTAAGAAGCATGTGAAGCTAAGTATCTGAAGAATACTACTTAGTAATGTCTCCAAGTATTATTAATAAAGAATTCTAAGCTTGATCAGCGTTAAACTTGTCAAGTGGATGGAATGAGTAAAAAACTGTAGGTGTACTTTATTTGTAGATTATTATTAATTTATACAGATTATTAATATGGATTATTATTAATTATTATTAATTATTAAAGACTAGTTTGATTTTATTGTTTCTTTATCGATAATCCTTTTTCTAGATCGCGCATTATCTGGGCAATGAGGAAACGCCGATCGCCGTCACGCAATCGCGCCAAAAACGCCGCTTAAAATATGTTAAACTAACACCGCGCATCTTCTCGAGGTACCGCTCATGCATACGACCCGCACACACACCACTACTCCAGGACTGTCACGAAGGAGCAAGAGAGAGAGACGAGGCTGGCCAGCTGACGAACACGCCGCGCTTTGCCTACGAAGAAAACGGGGCCTATCACCTCAGGAGCAGCTCTCGACGAAGCGCCAGCGCCAGGAAGCGGCTGGACGAGTGCCGAGACGCGCTGAAATACTCCAGGCGGCACGGCGGCCGCCATTTTCCCTGGACAAGACGTTAGCAGCAAGGGACGCCCTGGAGCAGCCGACGCAAAAACCTGTGGTGCAAGAGAGAGGCCCGACGCGATAGCAATGAGTGTCGAGCTCCTCGATGGAGTAAGAGAGACAGAGCGCGCGAGTCGAGCCAACCCGAGCCGCGCCGAGGCCGACCGAGCACGCAGCTCGCCGGTAGCGGAGCATCAGTGAGGCGCGCACACCACACACGTAAGTCCGCCGCGCAACCAGTCACCAGTGCCGTATATCAGGCCCGCGTCTGGCTTTTTAATGCCGTTGCGTGGGAGTACGTTGAGCGGCCATTTCAAGCGCTGAATCGATGGCGCCTCCGATATTTAGCCAACGCCGATTTAAATTATGCGCCGATCGAGAGGGCGCTCTGACCGAGATCGTGGGACTAATAGTGCGCGGGGTGAGACTGAATAAGAGTGCGCCGCAACACTCCACGAACCAATTAGACGCACCTAATGACTCAAACAGAGACAATGTAAATTAGCCGAGAGTGAGTGAGATAGCGAGGTGACGCCGACTTGGAGCGGCGATCGCCATTTTCAACTCACTCATTCATTGCCCGGATAGCTTAGGAAGCAGACACGGAAGTCCGAGATCGAGCGTAGATCGTGCCGAGATCGAGAGGGAGATCGCGACAGCCAGCTCACGAGGACCTGAGGAGAAGCCGGTGAGTGGATTGGAGAGTCGGCGACGAGCCGCACCATCGCCAGGTGAGTCAGTGCCGCTAGCGGGGTGTCGCGAGCAGCGAATTCGGATTTGAGTAGTCGTGCCGGAACGCGACCTTTTCGTATTCCGCGAACCAAGCGATTGCGTGCGCTGGGACGCGTTTTAGTGACTAGCATGAGATTATGGTATCATAAGTGATGTGTTTTAAATAAATGAGGCGTGGTTGTTAGGTAAGTAGAAAAAAAGAATTTATTCAGCCACTTTATTTACATGCGTGGAGCACGCTCGTCCCTAGCGGGGTGCTTATGCCTTGGAGCAGATCTCGTAGAGCTGATGAGCAGAGCAAGAAGCGTGAAGAGCGGCGGAGCGAAGCTTAGGCGATGCTGCTTGAGCAAGCGTCCGATGCAGAGAGAGCGATCTAAGATGGCGGCGCCGGGACGCCGGCGGCCGCGTCGGGCCCGCGCTCCCGGCGGGCGCGCGAGCGCCCGTCGGTAAGCGTCGATTCCGGGAGGTGCTGCCGCGCAGCGACCCACTCTTGAGTTGCGTGAGCAATTCAATGCTCGATCGCGAACACCAACAGTTGTAAATATTGAGTCAGGTTACAATTTTAAAATCGACAAATTTCGACGGTTCATCTCCATTTTGTGACTTTTTAAATTAATTTAATTTAATTCGCAGTAATTTTTCTGAAGAAAAGAAAATGGTTGCTTTGGCTTCTTCTAAGTGGAGAAGTATTATCGAATCTTCGTGGTTTTGAAAAACCTGATTTAATTACATTCTCATTATTAAAAGAAAAATTAGAAGAATGTTTGGTGATAAACATCTCGAATCAATTAGCTATTCATTATTTCACAATAGGACCCAAAAACCTGGGGAGGATTATCCGACTTTAGCATCCGACATAGAAAGGTTAGCGACGCTGGCTTATTGTAAATGTCCTCGTGAAGTACAAGATAAAATTGCTTGTTTAAAATTTATCGCAGCTATTTGTAATAAAGGGATTAAAAAAATTCTTGATTTAGAAGAAATTACTTCTTTAAAGATTGCTTTAGCTCGTGCTCAAACAATGGTTAAAGAACATTGAGTGTTGGAATTGTAAATAAAAGGAAACCTAGATTATGTTAAACTTTCGGGGGCGAGATTAGCATCTAAAGAACAAGCTCCTGAAAATACCAATTCTTTTGCTAATTCCTCTAATTCTTATGTGGGTAGAGTTCTTCGAAATCTAAAATCTTTTGAGTTTGAGAGTAAAGTAAACAATAAATCGTGTATTTTTAAAATTGATTCGGGTTCGGATGTTTCTATATTGAATTCAAAATTTGTTGACGCTGTTTATATCGAATTCCTCCGATACGTGCAACGCACAGATCGATATGCAGAGCATAAAGAAGTCCGCTGCACGTATTCTATTTTTTAATTTATTTAACGCGGCAAAGTTTTCACAGTGGATCCGCGCACGCGCTCCATGTCCCGTACGGGCCCGCTCTTGTGCAGTGTGGCTAACGATAATTGTAATTAGACTTGGAGATGGGAAAAGAAGGAGAAAATTAATCAAACCATAATAATTAATTTAAAAAAGAAAGAATGTTGATAATTTCTTTCGAGATGCTCCCAAGGACGATGTACAATTGGAGGTAGAGGCTGATTCCTGGATTAACAGGTGTCCGGAATCGAGAACGCGGCGCGAACGCACAACACGTGAATACTCCCAAGATCAAAATGGAAAACTCGGAAAAACTGAGATAGATTGGCTAACGTACGTCTTTATGAATTTAAGAAAAATGTCGAAAAGTTAATATGGAGCGACGAACGCACGTCCACTTACATGAACTTCCGAACGGAAAGTGAAGAAGCAAAGACGCCGGGCTTACCGCCTGTGTTGCCAGTGTAGAGGCATTTTTCTCTTTCGCTCTCACTAAACGTGACGTCATTTACCTGAGTGCGAAAAAGACAAATGCCTCTATACTGGCAACACAGCTTACCGCCCACCGCAAACTTCCTTATTTACGTCTCTCTCGCTCCAAGGGGGAATTTGTTTGCGCATAGGGACTTGCTGTCCCAGCGTTTCTTCCCTCACATACCTGCACGCGCGACGAGCAATCCGATATTTCTCTGGCCTTGAAGCTTTTCGTCGCTTTAATACCAGAGAAGTGTTCTGAAATATTTCATAAAATTTTCTACGAAATTAAATCGTAATTATTAATGTAATAATAAAAATAGGAAATAATATTAAAAGGAACGGAAAAAAAATTCGGAATATGATATCCACTGAATGCAAAATCCCTGACACATCCAACTGGTAAAAATGTTCCAGTCAAATTTAAAACAATTGTTCAAATTTGTTTAGGTGAATATTCTGTTCAAGTGTTAGTTTATATTACAGACATTACTGATGATTGCATACTTGGGTGTGATTTCTTAAACAAAACTGGAATTTCAAATTTAATAAATATAATGTTTGTCGACCCCAAGTACAATCAACTGCAATCAATAATAATGTAGAAAAACAAACATGTTCTAGAATTTCAGAATCAACTAATGAAGTTTCAGAATTTTTAAAAGACATGTTTGAAAATAATTCTCGAAATTTAGATTCTTTACAAAAAGAAAAATTCGCTCAAATAATAGTTGAATTTCAGGATTTTTTCCAAGATGATGATGTGAATGTCACTAACGTTGACTTCTGCACGTTAGTTGTTTGTCAGTTGTTTGTCAATGTTGGAAGTCCTATATTTCCAAAGTTTGAGTTAGTTATTTCATTTTTATTTAAATGTAGCGATGCACAAAATACGTGAACCTCTAAGTTCCAAATTTCTTTCTGTGAACAAGTGCCGTTGCCTGAAGCGTTGTTAGTAGGTCTTGTTATATTTAGAAAACAGGGGATGTATTGTCTTTCTAAGAAGTTATTTAGAAATTCTTAAGTAATACAGTTCATGACTCATGTCCAACAAATCAATATTGAAATCTCCTACTATGCAGTGATTTTTTGTATTTCTATAGCTTGTCAAAAACGTTTTTAGATTCATTATAAAATCTGTTTTCGGTAAGTCGTGCAATATATCCACAGCAGATAAGACTAAGTTAGACTCTTCACTTATTTTTATTTTGGAGCTTAGAATCCTTAGTCTACCGACTACCACTGTGATAGTACTCTCAATTATTTTGTCATATATATACATTACCACTTCGTCTGCTTTGTTTATTGTACTTTCATTACAATACATTTTATAACCATGCAGTCTTTACAACTGAGGGTAATTCAAACTTCACGTTTCATCGCATACAATACTGTAAGGTTTGTTTACAAGACTCTCAATGAGTAATTCTAGTTTAATAAAGTTGGCATTCAAGCTTCGAATATTCACGTACAGATGAATTTATCGTTATTATTTAAACTATCATTGAGAGCTTGTATATCACAGATTTCGCTTTCATTTTTTAGAATATTTAATAAATCATAATCTTTTAACTTAACTTAATTAACTTATTATTGTTGCATCTTCACTGGACTTGTTGTTGTCTGATGTAAACCTTACTGTTTTACCTCTTGATTTTACATCGTATTTACTTTGCTTCATGCTTTCTACCTTACCGAGGTATCTCGGTATGTCAGGTCTTATTTAAACTTTCACACTTATCACTATCTATTGCTAGTGTGACAGTTCATAGTTAGTTCCATATTTCTTATTACTAAAATCATAATTGGCACATATCACTTATCTTTCATTCTGACATCTGTTTGTGTTATGTTCTCCAGCACATTTTAGACACGTTTTAGGATTATCACACTTAGTACCACTGTGGCCAAATCTGCTATAATAACAAGGACACTAATGATGTCAAACACTCTGCAGTTTTAATAGCCTATATTCTATCTCGATTTTCTTTGATCTTCTTAAGTATTCCAGGTGATACCTCCATAAAGATAGAGTGTGTACCATTTCTATTATTTTTATATGATTGTAACACTTTTCCTTTGTCCTCAATTTCGTCAAAATTTCTTATATTTATGTCTTGTTTAATATGTGTATGATCTAGATTAGCACAGTTGTCTATTCCCACCAGTTTAATAATTGGAATTTTGGGTTGCTTCATTTCAATTTTATACTTCTGAGACAGATTTTTCTTAAGTAGATTTTCTGATTTTATGGAACTATCCTCTTTCATACAGTTTATTATAATTTCATTTTTGTTTTTTATACTGACTCTTTTTGTTTAGATTGACTTTTCCCTAATTAAACATTGAGTCACATGTGCTTTCATATCTTAATTTTCTACTTGTCTTTCTTATTTATTATTATTTTTGATATACGTTTTGGTTGTGTTTTAATTTTGCTTATAGTAGCTTCGACATATGAATTTTGGTTGACTGCAAATGTATTTTCTTTGTTAGTAACTGTTCTAAGAGAGAGAGAGAGAGAGAGAGAGAGATTTGAACAAGAAGCTTATTTTCGTTTTACAATGTCTCTATTTCCGACATTTCTACATACAAAAATTTGTTTGGATCAAAATTTTCCTCGGATTTTATTTGACTTATTGTACTCTTATACTTTTTTACTAGTTTTGCAAACTTACTTTCTATCTCTATGATATACTGCTGTTGATCATTGATTATTTTATCTTGCTCTTTTGCTGTCTTTTTCAAAGCTGCCACAACTACACGTGTCTTAGAATTAGGTGTTTTGGAGGTTATTTCCACATCGAGATGTTCATCACAAATCACATGCACGTTAGTTAGATATTTCACATCTTTTTTACGGTTAAAGTCGCTTTTATGGAAAACATTATCGCACAACAAACATACAACTGTGCTGTTTTTCGTAATTAGATGATATTTGTAGAAAATGTCCGGAGGAATCGCCTCAGGAGGCAATTTACTCCCCGCCATTTATATATATATATATATATATATATAAACATTTTCCATTTGATTGATTTCGTTCAAGGCCCACTCTGGGACCTACTTCATCGTAAAGAACACATGTTTAACTAATCATGAATTTTTTCAGATTTTTAAATTATGTCGAAGGCGCCCACTTCTAAATTTGATGTTTCTTTGACGTGTGAAAATCTTACCAGTTTACAATAGCAGTTTAACAAAAATTCCATTCAAGTCTACTTAGAAAATGTAAACTTTTTCCCATATATCATCCTATACAGATAGGTGGCGCTGGCGCTGTAAGTATCATAACATCCTCTACTTTTCGCTCCGCTTTTATCGGACAAATTCCTGCTCTTAAATGCCTGCGG
>JAXIUT010000052.1:419489-432792 GCA_035586675.1 Eurytoma californica | reverse complement strand
TAGCGGCAAAAACAAAGCTTTCGGCCGAAAGAGATAAGAGTGCGCGCTCTAGATTTTATCGTTCGATCGAATGCACAAATTTACCGAATATGTTGTTTTGCTTTGATGACCTGGACATCGTGCTTCAATTTTATTTGGGCGTCTCTTAAAAAAAGCTTTGCTTGGGTATTTCTCCAATGTCTTTGGAATCCGCTATGTAATATTTGCATCAGTCTCTCTATAATAAAGGAGTAAGTAAGGAGTAAGAAGGAAGGAATGAGGTAAGGTGATTCATGAACACCAGTTATCTTGGAGCACTCACCTTGATTCGTCGTTCTTTCTCTATTTTTCGCTTATAATATTGAATAAAAAGCATGTAAAATTTTTTTCTTATAATAATTGTATTAAATAAGATTCCTCCTACTGCAAATAGGAAAATTAACCTTTCAGACAAAAGTAAACATAATATATAAAGAAAGTTCTGAAGCTTTATATTTAATAAAGTAATTTATAAAACTGCCCTTCTGAGACTACACATAAGCCGCAATTTGTGAAGATTTTAATGGATAAAAATTTCCATATTGTTAGAGTGACGATACCCTTGCGTATCATTTCAAAGTCTTAATGTGTCTTAGTAGCAAGAACATTATTTCCAAAAACTTTTTGGCGCCCATTCGATACTTTGCGTTGGAAAAGTAAAGCCGATGTAACTTCAAAAACTGTAAAATATAATCATAATATTCTCTTGTACTTATTTGTAAAATTCATCTTATGTAAAAAGAAATAAATTAAAAAATTATTTTTTTATTATCTTCAAATACCGTAAAAATGTGTTTATTTGACTACACCTGTCAATTCAGTTAATTGACGTAGAACGCGAACACGCAAGTCTTTATTATCGATAACTTAATTGACTCACTTGATGAGCTATTGTCCACAATTTTACTATATTCCCTTCTTGCCTTCCATTCGTTTGCACATACACAAACTGTTATTTGATACTGACATAAATTTTGCTTTTCCTTGTTTCTCATTAACGTAAAAAATTTTTAACTTTCGGGTTGTTTATTTCGTTTTTGGATTTGACTACTGATCAAGTGACTTGAATAATGCATTCTTTGCTGTCCATATCAGTGACATAAAAATTTTGATAGTTTAAATTGTTTAGCTAAAGTTTTTCGATAGCTTTTATAAATAAACAAAAACTTGTACTACATTTGTACTGTTTACGGAGCGATTATTGGGTCATTTATAGTCCGTAAAGAAAGTTTTAATGAGGAAAAATTGATGAAGCGAAAGGAAAGAAAGGCCGCTGACATAAGTCTCACTCAGCTCCTGGTAAGTTTAAATAAGAAAAGACGAAAAGGAAACGTATATTACGCTCCCGTGTACGTTCGCATTAGAGCACGTTTATATGGGAAGGGGGAGTAAAATATGCAAGGTGTAAATGACAAAAAATGTCTCGTCGCCGCGCTCTGTCCTCTCTCTCCCTCCCATCTTCCTCCACGGCCTCGTTTATAAAGCAACTGCGTGCGCTTGTTCGCCGTCGCGGCCGGCGGCTTATATAGGCGTCGCCCAACTCTGTAACGCGTGTAACGAAGAATGAATTGCCACGGGTAAAGTTAAGACCGACCGCGTTTCAAATGCTCTTGCTCCTGACTCCCTTTCATCTTCCCACGAAAAAGCAGTGCTTTTACGAGCTTCACGGCCAGGCGGACCGCGCGGACTTCCCTCTCCCTCTCTCTCATTCCTTCTCTCACTCTCTGTCCCCCTTTCTCTCTCTCTAATAACAAAACGCTATACGGAAGAAAAACGAACGGCTGGAGAGCTGTCGCGCTGGTGAAAAATTTATGTGCCGCGCGTGACCGGCAATTAAATTTACTTTTTCTTCGCGGCTCAGCGGAAAATCGTCCAACTGTGCCATTGTTAATTAAATAATTGCACTTTAATACCCGCCGCTCGATGCAATGTGGGGGTAGCTTTTCTCGATTCATCAATGGTATTGCAGACTTTATTGGATATTGTTATTATTTTGTACATTCACAAATAGCCGTATGGTGACTTGCTCCTATTTAAGTACTTTAAATACATTTATTATAGTATATGCGTGCTAATGAATCTGCCTTTGTAATGTATCATTTCATGCTTTTAATGGATGAAGCAATAAATGTAAACGTCGTGTCACGTTTTGGCGATGCGGTATAAGTTTTAACACTGAAAAACTGATGATTTTTTTTTATTTTACTAAATTACGTATTTTACAATTTAATATTAATGTAAAGAACGCTAAAGGTATAATAGCCTATTATTTTTTATTAACCTTTTTATAGCTTTACTTGGCTTTGGAAATTGTTTTTTAGTAGGGAATAGTGAAAATAAAAACATAATATATCTGCTAAACAAATCACAATGGTATGAAAATAAAATGGTGGTTTGTTTCATTATTCGACATTAGAAAACAAATCCAAAGTTTCATTCAAATTGATGACCCAGAGGGCTGACAGTCTCCTGAGAGAAATTACGTGAAAAGAAGGGAATGATTTGCAATACTAGATAATCACTGACAGCTAATAACGTGTTATATAATGATTTACTGTAAATTTTTTTCAAAAGTAATAATTTATTACAAAAAAATGATGAAATTTCTTTTTATTGAGTTCTAAAAAAATTCCTTTGAAACATGTATTGTTCTTTTATTTATATTCTCGTTTCAGCATTGAAATACTCTTTGAACTTTATAAATACAAAGAACAAAAGTTGAATCAACAGTTTTCTCTCTACTCCACGGCATTAATCCAGAAAAGGAAAAAGTTTCAGAGAATGTGAAGGATTGCTTTTTAATAATGAAAAGAAAATAATAGAAAAATCGAAATGATTCTTCGCGTATCTAACAACTGTGCTGCTTACTTTTAGACATAGTATTAATAAGACTAGCGTCGTCGAAGCTATACAGCAGTCAAGGGAATAAAAAAAGTGACGCTACGAATCTATTTGGTGGGGTACGCGTCGATAGATAGTCCCCGGCGCCAGTCAATTTTTCCCGGTCTGACGCGCCCCGCTCTATCTCGGCGGACATCAGATCGTGCGGAGCGATACCGGCGAGGCTGGAGGGCGCGTGCAGTCGCGCAGTTCTCCGCGAAGCTCCTTACCGCTGTTTAGATAAGGCAAAAGCCTCTTATCTTCGGCCACTTTATTGCCCCCCCCCTCCCCCTTCTATCTTACGGCGCGCCATTGCCGCTGCGTTCCGCGACTTTTCAGCCCCGTCGACGGGGCTTACGCCCCCAGCCTCCCTCTCTGTTCTTACACTCTATATATAATGCGTATACCAGGAGCTCAGATATTGCACGTACGAAGAGAGCAAGCCGGCGAAGACTGATGTCCGCCGCTGGGGTGAGCCCCGTCGAAATGGCTGCGTCTTCCGATTTATCGGTATACGTCGGGTGACGCTCTTGCCATCTCCCGCCCGGCGCGCCCCGAACGATAAGACGTATCGCGCGGGCTTCAATTAGGTGTATCGGCTTATTGAATTGGGCAATTTGGATGCCCTTTGCCGAGTGCCTTCTTCGGCAGGATTTATCTTTGTGGTTATTATGTGACGGAGGAGGGAGGGCGATACGGCAAAGGGCACCTTTACGATTATTGATGCCATTCTATTCTTTGTTTATTTATGTAATCGAAATAAATACTGCTTTTATGTACTCTGCGAAATAGAACTCGAATAAACAGATCTTTTAACGCTTCCGTGTCAATAAAATGCTACTTCTTAATAATGAATTCCAAATTTTTTTTAATTATAAAAAGTATTAGTTATGTTGATTACAAGTGGAAAATATTGCAATTTACTATGTATTACATTTAATTATCATAAAGTTTAATAATTTCATGATATTTTCTAATTAATTTTAATACAAAGGATGTATTAGTAATTGCACAATTTCAAGGGAAGTTAAAAATATGAAAATTCTTATTCTATAAATTGGAATTCCATAGTCTTTACAAAGTAGCGAAAGCGTACTTTCTAGGAAACCGTAAGTTGGGAAATAATGTGCACAGGTTTCCTCCGCTACTGTTAATTGAAGTGGTTCGTACTTATGCACAAATACCTAGAATTCGACAAAGGTCTTGTGAAAATACGAGTAAAATGTTCATTTACCTCGTGTTAGCAGAGTTCAGCCAACCATCAGGTAAACAATAACTCTGATGCCTTCACAGAGAAGTGGCTGCATAGTTCAGCTCATGAATAATCATTTAATCTTAACTCTTACTTTCTGCATATGGGAAATCTAAATTTCAATTTTTGTACATATATTAGGGACGAAAATAAATCTACTAAAAAATACTCTTCAGTATTCGATTAGGTTAACGTACGAAAAAATTTGCAGTAACCGAAATAAATATGTTTAATCAACCCATAAAGATATAATAATTTAAAAATTACAAATTTGTTATACTATTAGATCCTTGCTTAATGATGACTCGTAATTTTTACTTGCACCTTTCTAAAAGAAAAACCAAAAAGAATTTTCATTGCTGGTAGTTTGTTGAAAATAAGTTTGGTTTAATCAATACTTTTGCTTTTTAAGTCACGTTAATCTTTTCTTCAATTATAAAATTAAATTTGTACACGCTTCTCCTACGCTCATAGTCTAAAATATGATATGACAATAAAAGAATCGAGAAGCATCTTTTTTAACAAAGGCCAAATACTAATATTTAACCGCATTTTTTTTCTTTCTACTATGAGAATAAAAGAAGGTTTTCAAATAATACAAAATTCCAGTATTTTTATATATTTGTAAAAAATACTTTTGTTTCTTATTTCTACACCTTCGCTATTTTTTCAAGACTGCATTTTATTGATCAATACCTAGAATTCGAATGGAAGGTGAAAAGCAATATTTTGTTAGCATCGGCATTCATTCAAAATGTAGTTTCAGAATTTGAATTCAATGCTGAGCCGAAAAACTATTCATTAACCAACGGTTTTTTTAATTCTGTTCCTTTTCAAATCTGAATCTTTGATGAACGGTACGCAATATCGTAAAATTTCACATGTCTGCAAAATAAAAGAACAGCATTCTTCGATCATACCTAGTTCACAAAAAAGATTTTCCAGTATTTGCTTTCCATTGTTCGCTTTTAAAAAAGTGAATTGATTCCATCAACGTCAAGAATAAAAGTCTAGCAACGACTACTGTGTTCTACAAAAAAAAGAAATTCTACAGAAACTGAAATTAACAGAAAACGTCTAAATATTGTACTATTTTATTGTACACGGAGAAAATGGTTTGATCAAAATTACAGTTTTTAGAAATCTTGGAACCCTGTGATCTGGTTGATAAAATTTACTAACCAACATAATAAAAAAATATTAAAAAAAATGGTAGTTTTTACCTAATTGTAGTTTTTTTAAGTAAACCAAAAAGGTTACTCGATTCGAAAATTACTAACTACATAGTAATTCTAAGAGATAATTAGAGCAATTTTTAGTGAACCATTCCCTCCGCGTACTGGATTAGAAATACTGCTGTAACTTTTAGCAATTTTTTTCTCAGAAATAAACGTCCGAATTCGGCATCGCGAGCAATAATATCGAGAAATCAGCGATCCGGTCTATTTCCGTTTCGCAATCAGTGACGGGGCGCAACCCGCAGCAGCGGCGCGCGCGCGCGCCACGTCAACTGGTGCGCGGAAAATATTGAATTCCCCGCTGGCTCGGCGCGTCTTGAAATTCGCGGCTCGTGATCGGGCGGCGGCCCCTCCCCCCTCTTTCTTCCTCATTCCGGGCTTCAATTCGCAACTCTTCCCGCGGCCGCCCGCCCCCACCTTTTTCGGCGCGTATCCGGGGGAGAGAGGGAAGGAAGCTGCCCGGGGTACGTGTCTGCGCCTCCTAATGTCTCGTTACGCCCGTAATTTAGGGCGCGCGCCATGCTGACTTCGAATCGCCTGCTTTAAAGCCGATTCGCCGCTAATTTAGAGCGCGCCCCCCACGATCGCCCGGGAGGTTCGCCGTCGTTGCGGAAACTTTTAGACTCGCTCGGTACCGCCACGCCGCCGGTGCTCTTTTTGCCCTCCGACGGCGCGGTTATATATACGCCTCGCAAAGACGTCCTCGCCGGGCCGAGGGAACGTATACGCGAATTCAATGGCTCGTGCGGCGGAACTGTTTGTGCTCGCGGCTCCCACGCTCTTTATCCCCCCGAAACCCTTAGAAGCGTTTTCTTCCTGGTAAATGGCTTGCCTTTCCTTGGAAATCATTGAAAATTAGATTGCTTATTTAACATAATAAGTGTTTGTTTGTAAATGTTCAAATATTTACAAATATAATACTAAGTAAATGTTGATTATAACTTAATATTTGAATTGTTATTCATTTGAATTTTTATTTATTCAATTTTGATAACAAGGAACTTTTGAAATAATTTATAAATGATTTTTTATGTAATGGGTATTGCATGTTACATTTTAACGTATAGCAGATTTAAATTAACCGTAAAACAGTATTTTTTAATGAGAAATGAGAAATATATTCTCATCATTGAAAATTACGAAATTTGTTGTTGTGATTAACTTTAAATTTTCAGGAGTGTATTGCAAAGAATTTAATAACATTTTAATACCATAAATCATCAAAAGTATACAATAGCAGCAAAACTTTAACGCTGTATAACGCGATGGTCTCACATCACAGTGACAACTGAACAATTTTCCATTATCCCTTTTATATTCTGACGTAATTATTTCTTTCTTATTACTTGGCTTATATTTCTCCATACTCACGATTGAAAATAAAAGATCGTCGTCTCGTAGAACTGCGTCGTTTTTTCCTATTGTACGATAACAGTAGAAGAAAGGAAATATTGAAATTAGGAATAAATGAATTTACTTCTCGGTATTTTCTCGCTTCCTAGGTTTGTACACTGAATATTTCCTCGAAATACGAGCCGCCTCATGTCAAAATTGATTTGAACTGCAATTTCAGAGTTTGTAACATAGAAGTGAATATCGCAATGAATTGAAACTCGTCATAGATATCATTATTTCGAAATATTTTATTAACTCTAAAAGCAGTGGAATTGAAAGTAAGAAATCGAGAAAAAAAGCTCGATTAAACTTATTCAAACTTTTAACTAGATTGGAAATTCTAAAAGTGTACCTTCATTAACGTTGAGGTATTTCAGCTTACGTTTATTAAATTACATCATTCTTAATTCTTATTTTAATTATGAAAATGTCACTTTTCTCAAAGTACCTTCATTCCTAAACTCCCGCCTAACATCAGTTCCAACAAAAGTCAAACTTGCGGTCGCGTACATTTGCGAAATTTCGAAATTCATCAAGCTCCAAGCGCCGAAAGCAATTTAAAAACAAGCAGGATAACGAGTTCCACTGTTTCTTTGAGTTACTCGACGTTCTACGAAATTCTCCCGAGCGCCTTCACTCCCGGGCATCTCATTCCTCCACCGGAGCTTTCGCCGACTCACCGAGCGCCAACTAATTGAAATATCGTATCATTTACCCAGTCCCTCGTTTTTTCTCTCCGTTAAAAAATAAAAGTTTACATTCCCGTGCAGCGATCGGATCGGCTGAAAGCGTATCGTCGCACTAAAGTTGCAGAGCTGAATCGACAAGTCGGTGGAATACAGGTTTCGGGCAAAAGTCCCGCCTAATCGGCACCGCGTGCACGCGAAATTCATGAATTCCCAATCAAAGGTGCAGAGCCTCGTCCGATAAAAAAGAGGCGGCTGCTCGGCAAAGTCTGCCGAAAGCTCGTTAGCGATTCCGATTGCCGACTTGTGCGCGCGCGCTCCCCGCAGCGCGACGTCTTGGGAGACTCGAGGCGAGCCTTCCACCCTTCCGCACTTCCCGCCCGCCTCGAGTTTGTCTCCGCGCCGATGAGCCTCGGCGGGGAACGGCGCGGTGTGTTTGCGTTGATTTCGCGCGCGCGAGCGCGGGACACGTGTATTGACACTGCCTCGCGCCACCCTCCCCGCATTTGTCTCGAGCAAATAGCGAATGAGATTTGAATGCGTAGATCTGAAAGGAGGGGGATCGCGCGCTGGCGAGAGAGAAATACGGGAGATTAGATCTAAATAATTCGTTGATTTGTTTACACTAGTCGCCGACGCGGCTCGCCTTTGTGTACCGGTGACAAAAACGCGCGTCGGTACACGAATTCCGTCTTGCTTGGTCGGAATTTCACCTGACAATTTGAGAATCATCGCCGAAGGTAATTTAGTTATTATTTGTACAGAAGTGAAGCTGTTGAATATTCACCTCACGATACTTCTAAATATACACGCTTGATCGAATATTGACTTGTACCACTTGAATGTGAGAATCGTTTCTGAAAGTACTATAGGTATCATTTTTACAGAGTCTAATTGTTTATAAAATGAACATTATTCAGTTAAAGAAAACCCCAGGTGAATAAAGTGAATTAAGATTGTAGGTTCATACCTGGGTAGAATCCACTACGAACTAAGCATTCTAAATTTTCAACTATTTAGTTCAAGTTCTAATTTTATATTTTTCTTTATTTTCACATTTTCACAAAAGAAATTACATCTCACAATTACTTGCGATGATTATAAGCCTGGTAAAACTTGGGCACGCCTGATCGAATATTGACTTGTACCACTTGAATATGAGTATTTTTGCTGAACGTACGTCTGATCGAATACTGATTTGTACTACTTGAAAGTGAGAATAGTTGCTGGACGTCTGATCGAATATTGATATGTACTACTTGAATGTGAGAATCGTTGCTAAACGTACGTCTGGTCGAATATTGATTTGTACTACTTGAAAGTGAAAATCATTGTGAAACATGTGGCTGATAGAATATTGACTTGTACTACTTGAAAGTGACCATCGTTGCTGAACTTGCGTCTGATAGAATATCCACTTGTACTACTTGAATGTGAGATCACTGCTGAAAAGTATCATCTCTACAGACTCTAAAATGTTCTGCAAAATAAATGTTATTGTGTTAAATTGAACGCAGGTGAATAAAACATTGAAGGATAATACCGGATTGAACGATAATACGGATAATATTAGTGTTTACTAATAATTTAAACCTGTTAGGCCTCCTTAGAAAATATTTAATGTACCGTAAATTTTCAACTACTATAGTAGTACTATTTTATTTTTCTTCATTTTCGCAAAAAAATTACATCTAAGCACGTTTAAATTAACCTACGTCTGATCAAATAATGACTTGTTCTACTTGACTGTGATAACCATTGCTGGAGTACCTAAAAAAAAATAGTAATTCGTGTTATTTTTCCTGAGTGTAATAATTTCTGCAAAATAAACATGATTGAGTTCATGGAGTCTAGGTGAATAAAAACGATTTGACATTGAAAAATCATACCAGTATACTTATTTTAGAAATTAATTAATGCACCAGTTTAATAATACTAATTTATAATATTAAAAATATTAAACCTTACATATCACGATATTTCCCATAATGATTGACTTTTATCATATTCGCTAAATATTGTTACACGCCGTTGTCCAATAAGTTATTACAATGTATACTACAATTACCTAATACATTTTATATTAATATCATTTAGTAGCATTTAACGGACTGGGCATTGAAGTACATATTATTAATAAATTAATAAGATTCTTAACTGCAATAATTATTAATTTTTATTATCAATAAATAGTAATACATATTTCATTCACTTGCATCAACAATTAAAGCATTATATAACCGTACCATTATATATCATTAATATAACCGTAAATTCAATGAGAGTGGTACATTAGTGAAATAAAAATATCAACATTAATTATGCCATTCCACATAATACCCATTAAAAATGTGTGCGATGCTCAATTCGGTCGAACGTACCGATGCTATTGCGTCGTTATTATAATGAAGAGAGAGAGAGAGAGAGAGAGAGAGTGAGACAGAGAGAGAGAGAGGAGCGCGAAGGGAAGAGCAAAGAGTTTCCGGCCTCGGGTGGGCAGGTTTGCGGAAGGCGGAGCCCTGACAAGGGACGTCAGAGAGCCCGTTCGAATTACTCCACGAAACCGTTGCTGCGAGGGTTGTCAGACAAGTCGCGGCCAAACAGCGGCGGCGGGAGAAACTCGAGACTCGGCGCGACAACTGCTAGTCGTCGGCCGCGCGTCAATCCGTTTAAATAAACTCTGCCGATTCCGGTCACAAATTGGAGAATGGCCCCCGTGGGCCGAGATTCTCCTGCAGTTACCAATTAGCTTCGAAGAAAGAAGAGAGGATTGTGTGCACCCTTTGGTGGCTTGAGGAACTTTTCAGTTTATTAAAAGTAAATGTTGAACGTACCTTAATAAATTCCTTTCGTCAGAGTCAAGTCACTTGGTTAAAATCTGACATTCTATTTGCAGCACAAAGAAAATTGCAGTTACAGTTCGTTTAAGTTATCGTAAAATTATAATTATTATTCGAAGAAGCTGAAGTATTAATTAATTCTACTGTACCTTATGTTTAAATGTTAATTAACCCTTTTCTATCAGATTTGAACGACTAACATCAATCCCAATAATAGAATAATATATAACGTAATTTTTTTTTACATAAACAATAACTAATAAATTTAAAAATTTTCTAAATTCTCGAGTAGAAAAAGATGATAAAAAAGAGGGATCGTGCGTAATAAAGATCCCTTTGAAAAGCTGCGGCATATTTACAAGAAATAAAAGGATTTTTACACAAGCTGACGAGATTTGTTCACTTAATCTAATGAATTTTCCAGCTCCGTAGACCGTAGCGCAGCACTCAGACCGGCGGTGTGCGCGGCATTGCAGCTCCGCGACTTGTCAGCTTCGGGGGGATTGGATGGAGAGCTGTGGCACGGCGCGTCAGGTCCATTGGCCATGAAATTCATTACGGCTTAGTTACTATGAAAAGATACTCGTAAACCTGAGGGGAAATGCCACGGCTTCTAAGCATTAATCGCGCTCCGGCGGGGTAGTAGAAGGGAGAAATGGAATATTGTTCGGCGGCACGGGCTATGCTTCGTGGACGGTGCACCCTTCCTTCGGGCAAAAAAGAAAATCAATTGTTACATGAACTACGAAAAGGTACCTGAATCTTCGTATTTTTCTTTGTAGATCGCTCCGTTTATTTCATGGCACTCGTGATTAATTTGACGTTTCATTCTTGAATAAATTTTTGTTGAGAAAAGTTGAGATACTTGGTTAAAATTGTTCATGAAAATTTAAATTAGACTGGTTTAGAAGAACTTTCGATAAAGTATAATAATACTTAAGCAAATCTATAATTTCATCACTGAATTTTATATTTCCATCGGTCCTACTTTGCCCTGAGTCTCCTCTATAATTATTTAGTAATTAACAAATGTGCATTAATCATAGTGACTTAACTAATCGCGGCACTAATCAGAATTATAATTAATTATTTCAGTCACAGCACTTTGTAAATAGCGCAGTCGTGCCTATCACCGTGCAATGCCAACCCTACATCGCTACGCGCCTACATAGGTACCGTGAGACAAGCATCGAACGACGAGCATCACGAGGTTTCGAAGTAGGCTTCCTCTACAAGAAGGTATCACTGACCCAGTTATTGTTGAATTTGAGTTTATTTGTCAGATACGCTTTATGCGACAGTCTTACGGATACCGTATTTCTACAATTATTCCCTATCAAAGGAAAAGTCGAGAAACAGGGAAAAGCGAAAAGAAGTTTCGTTCGATGGCACAAGCGCAAATACGGATTCTTGCATTAAGAAGGAAAGAAGTAGTAGTTACTACGAGTAATTGTAGACTGTAATTTTCACTGAAGAAGATTTAGAAAATGTAATTGAACTTTTTCATGAAATCGCTATTCCAATCAGTGGTTTATCACGTTAAGAACCATCGTCTTCGAAGAATCAGCAAGTAATAGTAAGGAAATTGAAGGTACCCTCTGGAGTAATTAAAGTACGCGACAATTGCGCAGAGATCGATGGCGAGTATAATGCGGATCTCGCATCCGCCCATTTCGAATAGCTTCCGCCCGCAAAATTCTTTATTCGTTTTGCGACACTTTCCTGGGGAATTGAAATTGACATCGAAGCCGGCGGAGTAGTAGCGCATCGTCACGCGATCGCGCTTGATTTTTCTCGTGGATTGGTCTCGAATCAATTTGAGCTCGACCCATCATGTAGAATTCAGCTTCAAATGTGGCTCTCTTCTTTTTTCTCTACTCTCACTCTCTCTCCCGCCCTCCCTCTGTGCCTTTTTCTATTGGCGTAGTAATCAAGCTTCCGGGTGTGAAAACGCTCCTGTTCACGCAAGACTCGAGCATTTTATAACGCGCCTTTTTTTAAGTCTCTCCGCCGCTTCTATCCCTCTCTCCTTATGAAGCTTCTATCGTATTTTCCCCCCTTCGCTCTCGCGCAAAGTCAGTTTTTTATTCGTCTTTTATTTCACGTCCGAGTTGCTTGTAGTATGCGCACGAGCTATTTAAACCATTCATTTTCGTTGCACAACGAAGCGAGTTCTGTCGATAATAAAATTATGAATCCGCCTGTTAAAAAGCGACCTTCGCTTCGTAATCATATTTCCGTTTAAATTTTTATTTCACGTTTTTAAATGACCTTAAGGGCTACAAACTTAAAAAGCACAAGGAAGAGAGCAAAAAAAAAAAAATATTTTATTTGATGATTTTAAAGTGTAACATAAGCGTAATACCCAAAAGTCAAATGCATCTCTACAGTAATAAGAATATACGACTATAAACTAATCCATAAAGCCATGGAATAAAATATGAACATAACGAAATGAAAATTAAAATAAAAAGAAAAGAAATACATTTACAAGCTTAAATAGCAGGAAGTAGTTAAAGTCGATGGCTCTCGACGCCTTAAACCAGAGCATCCGAAATCGTCCGCACTAATAACTTCCGCTCCTCCGTTTCCTCGTCCGTTAAAAAGAACGAGGAGGAGTCAGGGCGGAGGCGATTTAGCATAAAGACGCGCGCACTCGGCGAGGCTTTCCCCGGCGGTTGCCATTCTTCGCGGCGCTCGCGCTATTTGTATTCTTCCGCGCAGCAGCTGCTTGCCGCTGTCTTTCCGCTTCCAATCCTTGTCGGTGGAACTACTTGCCGCGGCTTCGCGGAAGAGACGCTAGGGGTTGGGTCGCAGCGGCGTGGAAGGAGAAGAGACGCCGGGAGAAAAGCGAACGGAGCAGCGAGCCGAGGGCTTGTTACTTACAACAACTTGCGCCTTCGAGTGGCGGTCTGATTTGCATTGTAAGCGATACTCGAGCCGCGGAGGCTGCAGTGGGGGGGGGGGGGGGGGGGGGGGGGGGGGGGGGGGGGG